>OZ034969.1:31125600-31530600 GCA_964030785.1 Siderastrea siderea
ACAGAAAGTGTCCTTAATAATGAAAATGTCATCATCACATTGGTATCCATAAACAGCATTTATATAAAACTTGCAGCTTAAATGTGAAATGTGCATGAATAAATTTGCTTTAAATTCACATATACTTTACATAATTATATTTGCATACATGTACATGTATCTGGATAAATTTAGACGCATTATACAACATATGCAATACATTTGCATCTTAATTATCTTTGACTTTTTTATCATATTCTCTAGACTACTGTCCAGCTCGAAACTGACAAGTCTCATACTGGCTGGAAATGGAGGCATAAACACTGTTGGTACAAACTCACTTCTCATAGCAGCTAAGGACAGTAGAACTCTTCAAAAACTGAACTTGTCAGCATGTGGATTAAAGTCTCCTCTTGACACAACATTCTGTGATTGTTTCAAAACTGTGGCATCTCAGAACTTTGAGGAGGGCTGTTTAAGGGAACTGGACATTTCTCACAACCTCTTAAGTGTTGAAGATAAAGAAAGACTTGCAGAGGAGTGGAATTCAAGCTGTGCTGGAGAAAGTTCAGTTTGTTTGGAGAACACTCTTTTTGTGTTTACAAAATGACACAACTGACTTTCAATGGGGTTTATTGACTGTAGATAATAGTAATTATAATTGTAAAAATAATGTGTACAAAATATTGAATGTTACAGTCTTATTAGTTACTGTACATTTGATTCTTACACTGTTTTGAAAACCAGTGTTTGTGCTTGGGGGGGGCGATGTAGCAGCTCTTACAAGGTCTTCTCTGATATGCTGAGAAAACAATACACCAAACAACAAAACAATGGACCCTAGCCCCGAAAACAATAGAGCTGCGTGATACCAAGGTCCAATGAAATTAGAGGTTGTTAAGAGCTGCGGGGCTACTCGCTTGGGGAGTGAGCTTGTTTTAAAGCTGAATGACTTGTCTACAATTGCACCCTGAAGTTTTAATTGGGCTCAAGAAGAGACCATAGCAGTGAGATCGCTGCAATGCAGGATTCCATTATACAGAATAGACTATCACTCCTTCTTCCAGATGTGGTTTGTTCTCTAGAGCACCTTGGCCTCAGACACTAAGGAATAACTTTCAACTGTTTTAAGATAATTAAAACAGAGACGTTTAGAAATGTTGTGGTTTGTCTTTGATTTCCTGGTTGATCCTTTGTTCTACCAGTCCCAGTAGCATGTTTTCTGTTGATATATTGTAGCTAACAAAGCACTGTTTGTTTGTCTTTTTTGCTGGTGAAACAAAAACAAGAGTCGTAAATGTTTCTAGCAACAATTTGTACATCACTAGTCAGGTTCGGGTGGGAATCTAGGAAAGAGGGCAACAAGTCAATCAGAGGTGGCAAAAGAGAGAAAGGAAGCAGGATTTTAAGTTAAAGGTAACTGTGGGAAATAAGATGCAAATGTCCAATATCAACATGCATGTTCTCCTCACGGTTTACCACATATTTCTTACGGTACCAGTTGGGAGAAATTAATTAGACGAAACATTTTATTTTTGGTGATTTTTTTCCCTTGATGGTTATCCTGCTAGGTTTGGAACTAACTGGTTGAGAAGAAACTGAATGAAAGACTTCTAAATACAGATTTTGTATGGTTACTGGGGACAAGCTTTTCAAACAAAGACATTAAAAAAAATTGTATGCAGTTTTCTCCAATTTTGAAAACTTGACTTTTCATCCACATTTTCACAGACTTGCCAAGGCTGCTAATTCCGATATACCCTCCCATGTGGAGCCACAGGCAGCCCAAGTTGGCAGTATGTGTACAGGAAGATTTCACTCACAGCACCGAAATACAATAATCAAACAAATTTACAAGTAAATGGAAACATTTATTTAAAGAATATACATGTCCAAATTAAACATCACTCACATTGTATTGGTTGTTTCTTCATGTGCCCTGGATACTGGAATTATAAGCAATGTTTTAATTGGACATCTACATAATTTTATGTACATTTTTCATTTATACTTCTTTGTTTATTGTATTTAAGTGTTGTGAAATGAAATATTCCTGTACGCATACTTTCAGCTTGGGCTACCTGTGATTGGTCATATCTTTGAAACTGATTGATTTGCATGATATTTTGGCTATGTTCCCAGGCTGTACTGTAGGAAGCAGCCAGTTCAAACCCTGCCTCCATTCAATCTGAGAAAACAATGTTTCAAGTATCCATCCAAAAAAGTCTCCAATGGCATAACCAACATTCCAGATAAGAGGGGGTCTCTGGTCACAAACCCAGCAAAACTGGGCTTCTGACCAGACAAATTAATTGGTAAGAATAATTAATAAATGGGGATGGCGTCTCCTTTTGATACTGTGCAAACGTTCTGCACATCTCATGTCTGGTCCGAAATATTCGGGTTTCTTAAGGAATTTGCCTACTAATACAAAGGTATTTTTGCACGGTTTATGAGGCTACCAGAATCTAAAGAGAAAACTGGGGTAACTGCACATTTTTGAGAGATAATTGAGCTTAAAATTGGAAACACGCTGGGAAATTATTGATTGAAATTGGGCCAACTTTTTTTGTTACAATTTATCTCTGCGAGTTTTTACGCTACTGACGTCAATTTTTCTACATGAATAGATTTGTGCGTGGTAAAGGGAACTATCATTTTGGTTTTTTAGTTTGGTTATTTTTGGCGGGAAAGTGATGTCACAAATATTGGGTGAAAATTAACATTTTAAATTTTGATAGATTTTATAATAGCTGCTGAAAGACCAAGATTACACAAGGTCAAAACTGAAGAGATAACTAAAATATGTTTATTCAGTCCAGAGATATGGTTGTTTTAAATTTAAAATTTATGCCATTTTGTTACTAAAAATAGCACAAATGGAAATTTCAACTAGTTGTATCTCTGGACTGAATAAACATATTTTTGTTATCTCTTTGGTTTTGACCTTGTGTAAGCTTGCTCTTTCAGCAGCTACCATTAAATGTATCAAATGTAAAATGTAAATTTTCACCCATTATTCGTGACGTCACTTTCCCACCAAAAATGCCAAAAACTAAAAAATCAAAACGATAGTTCCCTTTACCATGCAAATATCTATTCATGTTGAAAATTTGACGTAAATAGCATAAAACCTCACAAAAATAAATTGTAACAAAAAAAGTTGGCCCAATTTCGACCAATAATTTCCTAGCGTGAAAGAAAATGACATACATGCTTTGTATTTTAAAGCTCTTTTTGGAATTATGGTTGCTTAATTATCTCTGAAAAGTGCATGGTTACCTAGTACATTTTTCTTTGTAGATTCCAATAACCCTTGCTAAGATCTGCTTTTTCCCCATATTCATAACCTTTGCAAAAATACCTCTGTTTTAGAACACTCTGTCCTTAAGAAAATTATTTTGAAGATGCCCAGCTGTGTTGGCCCCTAACAATCAGAAGTGCCATACTTACCAAGCCTTTGTGCAAGTGTTGATGAGCTGAGGTCAGCTTTATTTCCTATGAGGTTGACAACTGATGGTACTGAATCCTGTTGGAAGACAGTAAGGTCTCAGCTTGGAATAAGAACACACACGGATGCAGGTTTTGATAGTCTGATACAAAAAGTGAGTTGGCGAGATCTTAAAAGTTTGTAACTTAGCTACAAGCGAAACTGTACAATGAGCCCTGTTTCCACAACCTCATACTTAATGCCAAGTTAGTCTAATACTGCACTTTGTTATGATACTACCCATTATTATCTTAGTGGGTTACTAGCCCCAAACTTCTGGTTGTTGCTCTGCCAAACAAACAACGGTAAATATTCAACAGTGAAATGCAAGCATTTTCGGCAGTTTTGCTTTGCTTCACCAAAATCTTTAGGAAAATTGTTGAGAAAAATAACCTCTTCGACGAGAGCAAGGATGAAGGTGCTAGTGAGCTTTGAAAGCTGATTTGAGCTGACATTTTTTGACGGTGCAATGATGTGAAACATAAACATGTCATTCAAACCAGAAATCAATCTTATATAGCCTGAAAATAGACGTTTACACCTTTTTTAGGCAGATACCTGCTGAAATTAAATAACTATTTTTGGGGTTGTTTAGTTTTTAAGGATGATTTTCTTGTCTTTATCAAGTAATTTAATTTTCATGCCCTTGTTATTGAGAATTATGCTGAGGTGTCGGTTCTTAGCACACAACATAACTGAGTCACACTATGGTCACTGAAATACTTGCTCACGCTTTTCGTCACGTAGACTAGTAAGAACAGGTGGTTGACTGAGGAAAAGGGGGCAGGTCATACATCATATTATCAGGGGTTAGCCTGTGAGCAGGCTCCATGGTGAGGAAAAGTGTAAAGATATTTGGTGAACGGAGCAAGCCGTGTGGGGTCGCTCCGCTTGCTGAATTTTTTTCATGCTTTTTCCTCACTGTGGTGCCTGGTCACAGGGTATCAGGGATTCATATTATCACAGGGAGAAGGGTGCAGAGAAGATGTAAGGGGAATGGCAGCAAACACATAAAAGGTTCGTTAAATAACCAAATTAAAACATTTGCACCTCCTGTCTTCAGCAGCAATCTCATGTCTTGAGTGACAATAATATATTTTGAACCTTGAGGGGAGGAGGAATGATGGCTGGGTCTAATGCCCCTGGGGCTTTTCTTGTTTTATCTTTCCATTACAGTTCTATGCCTACGTCGTCATCAAACACAGAAGCTCTTTCAGCTCATCACATAATCTGCCTTCCAAGCAAAGATTGTGTGATGTCACTTAGTTGTTCTTTTTCTGTGACATTATGCAATCTTCCCAATCCTTGTAGAAAGAATAAATTATGTGATGACATCATTCTAAAGAATGGCAGGGTAGAAGGCTTACAGGCAATTTATAGATAATACAAAATTTGCATCTGGGAAAAACAGCTCAGTAATGAGGAGAGAAAGATCCAAAATAAACAAGACATGGGTTTAATAATAATTATTGTTACACTGTCACTACAACAAGATGGTGACCAAACACACAAACAAAGTGAGTGACACACAGACATGCACATGTGTGACTTAGAATGCCAACTTGTTTAAAACAATGCCTTTTGGCCGAGAAAGTAATCAACATTCTTAACCAAAAAGCTAAGCTTGGTGGGAGATATAGGAAAACTTATTTTTTCCTCCTTTGTAACAAATAAATCTGGCATTGTCATCTATAAATTTCTCTAGCTTTATATTGTCATTTTTACCTCTAAGGGGTGATTCAGATCTGCCTGGTCTTAACCATTCACAAATAAGAGAAAGATCATTGGGGACGAGTAAGGATTGAGATGGTACTACAGTACTATTTCTAGTGAAGGTCACTGTATGCAACTTGCTCACTCCATGTTGTCAGGTGGTGTTCACACTTGGTGCCTGGCACACAGTGTTTAATTATGAGTTGTTCACATTCACTGCCCCAAACCAACATAACCATGCTAGAACCTTTAAAATTTGCCTGAGGAGTACTGCCTATAGGTGGCTATGACTCTTTTAATCCTGGACACTACCTTGAATAATGCTGTCACAAATAATTTAATATGTGAACCTTGAATGTGACATCATGATATTGAATATCAAAAAAATGCCAAATAGCATTAAATACTGTAGCTGTATCTGATCGATTTTAGAAAATTGTTTCACCCCACCCTTATTGGGAACGACACGACACTAGGGGGAGTTCTGGGAGGGGGGGGGGGGAGAGGTTTCTTTTCCAGGTCTTCAAGTGATCCCCACAGCAGACTGCAAATGATCCCGCTGAAAAAAATTGGAATGGCGTGGAGTTTCAGTGAAGGTCAAAATACTGGAAGGTGAAAGTGCTGACCAAAATAAATGAAAAAAACAGTGAAATAAAACATTTTAAAGGCCCTAGAACACAATGATTTAGAAGGCAAACATGCTTATGTTTAAAAGAAATATATTTTATATTCATATCCATATACAGATCTCATGGATGGCCAACCAATGGTCGACCGAGTCCGCGACAGTTAAGAAAGCCACAGGTTTCCAGGGTGCGGTGATTGACATCTGGCTTTGAAATCAAAGGTCACTAAAAAATGTGTGAGAAGGTCACTAGACCATGTATTAAGGCACTGTCCCATTCGCTTGTGATCGCGCTTGTCCCTGGTGAAAAACCTCACAGGATCTTCAAGGATCTTTAAGGATTGCCAAAGACCTGCCAAAGATCCTTAAAGACAAGGATCTTTAAAATATCCTTAAAGGATCTTTGAAAGATCTTCAAAGATCTTTATATGCAAAATCTTTTGTTAAGATCCTCAAGGATTTGACCAAGATCTTCCAAGGATCCTACAAAGATCCTAATAAAGATCCTAGCAAAGATCTTTGCAAGGATCCTTCAAGATCCTCAAGGACTAAACAAGGATCTTTCAAAGATCTTAAAAGAATTCTTTCAAGGATCTTTTAAAGATCTTAGCCAGGATCCTCAAGGATTTGGTCAGGATCTTTTTAGGATCCTTGTCAAGATCTTCACAAGATCTTTGCAAGGATCCTTCAAGATCCTCAAGGACTAAACAAGGATCTTTCAAAGATCTTAAAAGGATCCTTTCAAGGATCTTGTTAAGATGTTAGCCAGGATCCTCAAGGATTTGGTCAGGATCTTACAAGGATCCTTGTCAAGATCTTTGCAAGATCTGTGCAAGGATCCCTGGAGATCCTCAAGGATTTAATGAGGATCTTTCAAAGATCTTAAAAAGATCCATGTAAGGATCTTGTTAAGATCTTTGCTAGGATCCTTAAGGATTTGGTCAGGATCTCCCAAGGATCCTTGTCAAGATCTTTACAAGATTTGTGCAAGGTTTCTTCAAGATCCTCAAGGATTTAATGAAGTTCTTTCGAAGACCTAACAAGATGCATAAAGATCTTAGAAAGGATCCGTAAGGATTTGATCAGGATCTTGCAAGGAATCTGTAATTTTATGCCAATAATAATTATTATTGATGTCTTTACAAGATCTTAGCAAGGATCCTGCAAGATCCTCAAGGATTTTAAAGATCTTGAAAGTATTCTGTTAAAGTTTTTGCTTTGATCTGGGGATCATACAAGGTTACTTCACAAGATCCTTGAAAAATTTGACACAGTTGACAGAATCTTCAAAGATTTGATGAGGATCCTTACAAACATGATTGCAAGGATTTTCCTAAGATCTTTGCTGGGTTCCTTCAATATCCTCTTTGAAAGGACTAAAATAATGAGGATCTTGCAAGGCGGTGAGTATTATTCTAATGTCTGATCTGCTGTGTGATCACAAAACAAAACTGCTATCACTACAAAGTACATGTATCCAACACAATTTTCAGACTTTCAGATAAGCATAAGTCTTAATTTCTGCTTGGAATGTTATGCTTAGTCTGTGCAAGAATAAACCATAAATCAGAAAAGTTTATTTGTCGAAAAATAATCAGTTTTACTTTACCTTGTTAATTTACATGATCATATTTGAACTGTTCAGCAGTAGTTCCTTAAGCTTATATTTTGTCTTAATATTCATGCAGTCAGTTTCAGCAATTTAACGACGAAAATCCTTAGTTTTTGAACTTCTGTAGGGGTAAATTTGTTCTAAGTCTCCATAGGTCCCAAAAAAACGATTCAGGAGTGACTTCTTAGCAGAATGCAATCCTTAAAGTGAGCAAGAAAAACGAAGCCAGGAGCAGCCGCCATTTTGGAATCTCGGAAAGACTGGTAATGAATGAGCCGCTTTTGGTCAGCGGCCTCATCATTGCGGGCTCAGAGAAAACTGTTGAATTCATCAATTTCGAGTTCGTTTTAAATGGCCAACATATGTTTCCTTGGATTTCCTATTATTTCAAGCTTAAATGATGCCTCAAGACAGCAAAAATTGGATATCTGCTCTTAAGAAGGAGGTTAGTTCAAAAGACAATGATTTGTAATGAAAGATTGGCTTCAAAATTAACGATTCTAAGAAGATCATGTTCTTTCCTGTCTTCTTATATCTGCTTCCATTCGAACCTATATAATTATAAGCTATAGGCTTATATATTTGCATGTAACTAGTTACACTTGAGGCAGGCTGAATTGCGAGTTTATTTAACTAAAGAAGCAGTTATGGCATAATTGTGAAGTTTATAGAAAAGTTAAAATGAAACATCCGATACAATGTTCTCCAGTGCTTTTCCACTGTAGAGTGTTTCCATCACTGTAGTTAAAAGGACATGCACTAGCACAAGGTAACTGATCTGCCTTGAGTTTACAATGTCTTGATTTGAAAGCAATAATAAATAGAGATTATCTTCTAGAGAATTGAAAGAACGGAACTGTTAACTGAATACAAAATAATTCAGAAATGATTTTAACCACACAATGACCAATTTGTTCTGTTTTGCTCTACTAGGAATACATTCAATTCATGATCAGCTGCTGAGCACTGCAGTGTCAAGTCAGGGGTAGCCTGTTCTGTGCTCAGTATTAAAGCTAAGTCACTTTTAATGAACATAGCAGTCCAGTTTACTGATTTCCCTTTCTGTGAATCATAACTACTCAAACTACCAGGACACAATGCAATTGTAAATGTGTTGTAAGTTATCGCTATAAATCCACTCTAAATGAACACAGCAAAATATTTGGAGAAAAAAGACAACCAAGACAATGTTGTCTGATTCACGCTGTGTATACTGATGAAACTTTATGTAAAATTAGTTCTAGGTGTAGCAATTCAGAATAATAATACTATTGTAATTTTCCCAATGTTGAATTAACTTTTATGTATTTAGTGATGTGAAATTCAGAGGACAATACATAGGTCATGTACATAGGTCTGAATGGTATTTGATATGTCATAATTTTATAAAAACTCTTGTGAACTTTATAGAGATGTTATTTTAATCACAACTGCACTGTGTCAGTACTTGATATAGTCTCCAAGCTAGTTTCCAGAGTGCTGAAATTGTGGTAAATTACAGTCAAAATACTCAGCGCATTCCGCTCATTATTTAGGAATGATTTTCATTAATCGGGAACGGATTGCACTTTTGGAATCAAACTTCTATTTTTAAATTGAAGATTGAAATGTTCCAACGGTAGACTCATGCGAAGTAACGAATGTTGATTGGATTGTTACTAACAAAAGCCAAAAGTTCACACAGCAAGTACGAAACCATTGGCGGCTGTTGGTTTCAGTCGGTTTGACATGACAGGGAATTTTTCTCAATTTTCAGGAACATTTGTGTGCATTTACAGCACACTTGTTTTTAAGAAATTATTCTTTACAGTTTTACAACAACAGACTGCTTTTTTACGTGGAAATGTGCCTGCAATTAATATTTTGTTGAGCGAACACAAATCAGGTCAGACACGTCAAGCCGCCAACAGTCTGCTACTTGCATGTGAACATTTGACAGATGTCAATAATAAACCAATCAGCATTCCTTATCTGGAACAAGGCTACCGTTGGAACCTTACAATATTCAATTTGAAAGTAGAATCTTGATTCCAATAATGCAATCCATCCCCGATTAATGAAAGTCATTCCCAAATAATAAGTGGAATGCGCTGAGTATTTCCGACTGTAATGCTCTAAATATATTCACAAGAAAGTGTTTTAAGGTTTCATAATAAAATTTTCATTTAATCAAAACAATGTTGAATTTGGTGGCCTAAAAGAAAACTTGTGAAGAATCCTTACAATTTTTGCAATAAATACTTAATCAGCTTTACGTTTGTTTGTTGTTTGATGTACATTACATCCTTATGTTTGCTATTCTCAGTAATTCCTAGGATCTCAATTTTTTCTCAAATTTTATCAAATTCTCTCAGTTTCCTAGAAATTTCTTCCACACTAATCTAAGACCATGCGAAGCTTGGAATTCCTAGGAATTCCTAGCTTCATTTTGTAAGAGCTTGCAACATCCTTAATGGTCCTCAAAGATTGTTGTGGAACGTGATGACGTTGATGACCTTTTGAAGATTCTTGAAGATCCTAGCAAGAATTGTGGAGAAATGTGAAGATAATGGGAAGAATTTTGAAGATCAAAAGAGATATTGGGAAGAATTTTGAAGATCAAAAGAGATATTGGCAAGAATTTTGGAGATCCTTAAAAATCTTGGCAAGAACATTGAATATCTTGACAAGAATTTTGAAAATCTTGACAAGAATTTTGAAGATCCTTAAAAATCCTGGCAAGAGCATCAAAGATCTTGACAAGAATTTTGAAGATCCTTAAAAATTTTGGCAAGAACATCGAAGATCTTGACAAGAACTTTGAAGATCTTGGCAAGAACTTTGAAGATCTTGAGAGGAATTTTGACAATCCTTGAAGATCTTGACAAGAATTTTGAAGATCCTTGAAGATCTTTGCAAGAACTTTGAATATCCTTGTAGATCTTGGCAAGAATTTTGAAGATCTTTGTAGATCCTTGAAGATCTTGGCAAGAAATTGAAAGATCTTTGTAGATCCTTGAGGATCTTGGCAAGAAAATAAAAGATCCTTGAAGATCTTGGCAAGAACTTTGAAGATCCTTGAAGATCTTGGCAAGAATTTTGAAGATCCTTGAAGATCCTTGAAGATTTTATAAAGATCTTTGTCAGGATCCTCAGTAGGATCCTCAAAGGTCCTCATGGAGATCTTTAAGGATCCTTGAAGATCCTTCAAAGATTTTCACCAGGGGACTAGAAATGACTTAACTGGTCTCCAATTTGATTACTCTCGTCCCTTCATTGGTGTGTTTTGGTAGAGTTAATGCTGGTGGAGGTGACAAAGACCAGAAAAATGGAAGTGATAAGAAAAATGGAAGTGATAAGAAAACCGGGGTAGAGTGTTTGAGTTGTCACGCAACCTGTCAAACGTGCATAACTTTTTGCATAGAGTTGGTTATACCCACTTGAGAAATCAGAAAAGTATTCTATATTGTAAATTTGAGCGTTGAAGTGAACCACTGATTTTTCCACTGAGTATTGCTCTAGAAAGGAAACGTTAACCCGCTCAAGATAAAGAAATATATACATATTTGTAGCTGGCTGGTAAAATCAGTTAACATGAGCGGTTGCAAATTTTCTTGTACTGCTTGAACATGTATAAGAAAGCATTCTGTTATTCTGTTAACAGATTGTCAAGAAAATACAGACATTAAACCACGTATATTTACAACCTGCATGCTAAACCAAAGGTACAAAAACAATTGTGAATTTAAAGGACTACACTATATGCTAACATTTTTTTTGCCTCGAAATATAATATCTAAGTCATGAATTATGGGGCTAAAATGTGCTTTGAGGAATAGTGAAGACAAAAGCTCCAGTATCCACATTATTCTGTAGACCTCACCATGCCTCCATCCACGCCATTCCCTAAGAGTCCATGCCTTTACAATGTCATCGCCGTTCTATTGTCCACTCCATTCCTGTTATTTAGCCGGATCATTTGCGGTCTGCTGCGGGAATCATTTGCAGTTCTGAGATCATTTACGGTCCAATTAGGGGATCATTTCTGGTTGGGGATCATTTGCGGTCTTGGGACCATTTGCGGCGCTGTACAGGTCACTGTGTTATCGATAGGTAACTTAGCCAAACAGTTCCCTCCTCGGTCTAAAGCACATTCTGGATAGTGATCAGGGTTAGGAGCCACTTTGAGTCCCATTTATTTATCTGTAGTAGGGTGACCTGTACTTTGACCCGTGAAATATGACCTGGGGCAGTGGTCATCTTGGCTTCTAAGTTCAAACATCCCTCTGCTTGTTACTGTAGACGAACTAGGGTCTGGTATTTGAAGGCTCTATCAATTTAGTTTAGATAGATACTAAGATGAGTATACTCTCATTGTATTTGAAATACTCACGTATTTTGTACACATAGCTACAGCTAGTGCGCTCATTTCTGGAGAGCTTCCGATCCAGATATATAAACTATCCGTCATTTTCAGAATTTGAAAATGAACTTTTTGATCTAGAAACGTGTCAGAGAATGTTTGAACACTAAATTTACAATCTGCTGGAGCAAATCCTTCGGAAACAGTGGCAGTGCTGCTAGAAGTTGTTTCGCCATTGAAGTGTAGTCTGTTCGCCATATTGAGAATGACAGAAACCGAAGATTTTCGGAAGTGTTCGGAAAGCTTCGGTAACTATTCGTTTGTTGAAAAGTCGTCGTAGTTCCTTACCAGTCTTTTGCCGCAAAAAAGCCGGCGCGTTTCGATAGATGAGCAACCATGTTTGATTTTTTTGGCGAGAAAGTGAAAGAATATTCCTTGCCGAAAATACCATGAAGTTGCTATGACTTAACATCTAAACACCACGTTCAAGACCTAATTTTCCTTTGTTTACATTTCTTTCTGCTTTATTCCTTTTGATATCATAGAAAGTCTGTTAAATTCAAACACTGAATACGAAAAGTGGACATGAATTCTTATGAACCTCAAGGTCCCCTTATCGCAGATATTGCAGCACTCGTTTTCTCCTTCCTTGACGTTCCAGATAAGCAAGCAACAGCTCAAGTTTGTACGTTTTGGAACAGAGTGTCGTATTTACCTTCACTGTGGCGAGATGTAACAGTAATGCTACCCTTGGATTGTACAGAGGTGCTTGTGAGAAGTCTCAAAAGGCGAAGAATAACGAGGGTAAATTGCTCGAGGGCCAACACTTCAGACTTGTCAATTCTGTTCTTGAATTTACCGGAGATCACTCATCTTAGTTTGGGAGGTTGCCCTCAAGTGACCGAGTTGTTTCTGAAAAGAGAAGTCCCTAAATTACATGAGCTGCGACGTCTTTCTTTCAGAAGGTGTGGTAGGCTGTCTGATAAAGTTTTAGAAGCATGCGGACCTCACCTTAAGAAGCTCCAAAGTTTCTCTTTAGAGGAATGTGACAATATAACTGAAGATGGATTTAAAAGTTTTGTCAAGCACCTAAGTAATCTTGAGGAACTGGACTTGACGTGGTGCGAAGGTTTGACAGATGGGTGTCTGAAGACCGTAGCAGCTAGCTGTCCCAAAATGTCACGCCTAGGTTTGCGAGGTTGTGACTGGGTGACAGTGCTTGGTGTTCGTTATGTGGCTGAGAATCTCAAAGAGTTAACTGCACTTGATTTCAAGTGGAGTCACGGAATAAATGATGTAGCCTTGGAACTTGTGGCTAAGAACCTTTCTGAAGTCATATTTTTGGATGTCAGGGATTGCCCATTTGTGACCAATGACGGCATCAAACATGTCACAAAACATTTGCCTAAAATAGTGGATTTATCATTTGGTGGAGGTGATCATATGCATTTTGCAAACTCTGTTCAAGATATAGAGGCAATGTTCTTGGATATTGCACGGCTGACGGAGCTCCAATGTTTAGCGTTTGATTTCTGTGATGGCATCAGCGATTCTGCAATGCATACTCTCATTAAAAGTTTGCCAAACCTCAAAGAGCTGGATGTGGGGTACGTTGAAACTGTCAGCGATAGTACTGCTGATTTGATTGGCTCTCACTTGCAAAAGTTAGAGTCATTATCACTGAGCAGTCAAAAGCTGGCTGATCGCGGTGCCACCACAATCGCAAGTAAGCTTACGCACTTGAAGACGCTTGACCTGAGAAACTGTGAAATAAGTAACAATGGGATGGCAAGAATGGCTCCATTTTTAAGAAATCTGAAGACTTTAATCTTGTCTTCCCATTCCAAGCTCACCAATGTTGGAGTAAAGTACATAGCTAATTTTATGAGGAATCTCACCAGCCTTGATTTGATGGACTGTTGTGGAGTTACAAATGCAGGTGTTGGGATTCTTGCTTTCAACTTGACTCAGTTGCAGAAATTAAATCTGTCCTACTGCAAGCGAGTCTCCAACCCAGGTACAAATAGACCAAGATAATAACAGTATTTGTAATGGTAACTGGACTGAGTGGAGTACAATTCAGGGAGTAATCGGGCGGTCCAGTTACCAAAGTAATCGTATCTATAAGAAAATGTGAGATTAGAAAACTACGTGCCCTTCGGGGATATATTTTTAATCATCAGTTTTGGAAGCAGTGGAGAAACAGCTATAAAAAGAACCCATTTCAGTGCACCTGATTGATGCGCATGCAGTGTAGTTGTCTGATTACAGCTACATGTATCCTATTACAAAATGTTGATTTTGGACAGCTCTAATTGGACACCCATGTGATCACCCTCCAATTACGTATCAAATAGGCACACGGAGAACAAATCACAATAGAGCTTTTCGTTGGGCATCCTCCAATATTTCAGTTACCTTAAATTGGTACTATGATCAAAAAATCACTTTTATTTTTTCTTCAGATTTCGAAACTATGTTTACTAAACACTCCCCAAGCGAAATTTAAGCCTTAATTTTGAGAAGGAGACCGCTTATTTAAACTGCAATTTTCTGTTTTAATAGTCTGCCATTATTACACCAGAAAGGATACAGTGTGTGAACACAGCTTACAAATTATGCAAAACACGAGGTTGAGAGCCTGAAAGCTAAAAACTCCTGTGCTGCATACTAAATAAGGCACTTTCATACGCGCTGCATTCTAAAGCTCTTGAGTAAATGATGTCATTATATTCTTTCTGGTGTAATAATGGCAGACTATTAAATTGGAAAATTGCAGTTTGAATAAACAGTCTTCTTCTCGAAATTAAGGCTTAAATTTTGCTTGGGGAGTGTTTAGTAAACAAAGTTTCGAAATCCGAAGAAAAAATAAAAGTCCTTTTTTGATCGTAGTACCACTTTAAGGGTTTGCATGTATTTAATCCTGCATGGTGAAAAAGCTGCCCAATTAAATGGTAGAAGTGGACATTTAGTTTCGGGGCAATGTTTGTTTTGGTTGGTAAATAATCCAGCTTTTGTCCGTTATGTTAACTAGTTACTTATATTCCCCAAAATCATACCACACTCTATATCTAGCCTTAGGTTACAATAATATTATTTTGTTTTTTCAATAGGTATTTTAGACGTTGGAAAATATATGAAAGAGCTCACACATCTAACCTTGGATCACACTAAAGTAACAGACCGTGGGTTTGTTTATGTCTGCCGGCGTCTTCCCAAGCTTATTTCTCTTGGTATCGAAGGATGCAAGATAACAGATAGAGGTCTAATCAAAGCTGCAGAATCTCTCACAACTCTAGCAGAGCTTGATCTTGGTTCAGATCTGATCACAGATGTGGGAATCCAGCAAGCCATTGTGCACTTGAGGGGCTTAACAGACATGACCCTGACAAGCTGCATGGCAATCACTGATGCAAGTGTTGAGAGTATTATCAAGGGAATGCCGTGTTTGACACATTTGGGAATTGAAGGATGCCTTAACATCTCAGAAGAAGCTGTGGAAAGACTCAGAGAAACTGCAAAATCAGCCATCGATTTCTTTTAAAGGCTTCTTGGAGACTCACAGTTGAGGAACTTAGTGGAATTTTAGAGCGAGTAAGTGGCCTTATCATCTTAACATTGAAATTGCTGTTGAAACAACCTAAAATTTAGCTTATTTAAATGGCTTGTTCAGTTTATGGCTTGAATCCCTACAATGGACACCTTTGCATAAGTGATGAGGGCACTTTTTGTGGTTTGGTACTGCTTAAGATGTCAAAATCTAAAATATCACCTTTGGGGTAGAAGATGGAAGAAAATTGACAAGAAACATCTTGACAGATGAGTCACTTTTCTTGTCAAGGGCTGTTTATCAAATCTTCTTTTGATTTTGTAAGTGAAAATTAAGGGTTAGAGTTTGATTTTCCTTTTTGCAATTTATAAAGTTTTTCTAAGGAGAGCTGTGGAGTATTTATAGGCTGATCCATTGTGGGTGGGTTGGGGTGATGGTGCTGTGACAATGTAACCACTCTCTGACCTGGGACTTCTTATTAAAGGGGCTATGTCATGCTATTTTAGTATTTTTTAAAAAGCTAAAAAGTGTCTTGGCATCAATTGAATTCCAAAAATAATGGTCTAGCTTTGTTATTAAAGACTATCTTATGGCACTGAAACTGTTTCCTGTCGTCTGTTGCTACGGATGGCAAGGATGGAAATGGATTGAAACTTGAAAACATTGGGCCAATTTTTCAAGTTTTGATGCTATGTTCTCAAAAATCAGCAAAAAAATTATTATGGTCAGCTCTCCCCGATAAACTTCATTTGATATCTCTCTCATAGTTTTACAGGAGCATTTTGTGCATGAATAAAGGCACTAGGTTATGATGTAAGCACAGAATTGCCCTAAAATAGCAAAATCCTTGTGACATAACCCCTTTAAAGCAAGAGAAACTTTGAATTCAATTTTACATGTGATAAACATTTGTGCTTCATTTTTGGGCTCAAGCCAACCTTTGCTTTCCCGACCAAAATCACAAAAAAAAAATAACAGGAGTGTTGTGCAGTATTAATTTTATTGTCAAGAGTGAGAATTATGCATATTAGTTGCTTATTGAGCAAGAAGTGGTTGGGGGGGGGGGGGGCTTCATTTTGGCCTGAAGGTTGTGGTAAACTGAACACTCAAAGAGATAGTGAAAAATAGATTAAACAATTTTCTTTTCAGTAGTAGTGTTCATGTTTACAGAGTTAGCTTGCATTACCTAGGGGGTACATACCATCCATACCATACTTAAGTCCAACAGCAAGTCATAATGTTATAGTGACTTAAAGGAGCTACGTCACAATTTGTGCATCTTGAAAAAATTTAGCCTAAACTTTTCAAGTTTGTTATTTGCAATCCGTGTTAATCTTCTCCATCATTGACCATCCTTGTTCCCTTTTGGTTTATTCTTTCCTCTTTGTGTTTGTCCACCCTGGCAAACTATTATTTAAAGGTTTCCTTCCAATCAACAACAATTTTCAATGCGCCCCCCCCCCCCAAAAAAAAAAAAACATCTTAAAATATCGTGACGTAGCTCCTTTGAGACTGTTGTACAGTGGAAACCTATAACAACGAATTGCCAAGGGACTGGGAAAACAAGGTGATTACAGCAGGGGTTCATTATATTGGATTTTTTTTCCGTACATTTTTCTATTACTGGGCCGAAGAGTCAATATGGTTTGTTATACCAGGGTCTTTGTTCCATGGGGTTCATTATATGGGGGTTTCATTGTCAGTAGTGTTTATGCATGACATGGATGAACCTCAAACCAACAACGTTTAAGAAACAACAAAAAACAGACTTGTCTAAACTTAGTTTTGTTAGCAGAGACATAGTACCCTGGTCTGTCTCTGTACCAGTCTAATTCATTAGGGTTAGTTATGGTATAAAACAAAAGGCAAAAATCACTGTGGGTGTTATAATAATAAAATTATATTATTGCAAGTTACCATAAGGTAAATAATGAAAAATCCCAGGCATACCGAACACAAATGTTTGTCAGACTTCGTGCTTGAAACTTTGATGCAGAATACCGATAAGGCTTTTTAGCATCTTTACTTTTGATATCGATCCCTCTTGAAAATTTTGCTTATAATAATATTGCAGTGCATCCTTTTAAATAATTATTAATGGTTGCGTAGCCATTCTAGACCAGGTTATGTAAACAGAAGTGAGCCATTACTTACTTTATTAGCTTTATTTGAAAAAACAAATAGAAATTGGCTGATTTGTGCTTTTGTGACCTGATGCAAAAGAGCAAGAGAGTTGGAAGAATTTGAAAGTGCTCATGTGACTGGTTGTCAGTGACTCACTGAACTTCAAAAGCCAACTACCTAGCAATCACACATTTCACTGCTGTCAGTCAACTATGACGACAACCAACAAACTTTGTAAAGCAGAAATTAACAAAGTGTATCAAATTCCACCAATCAAATTGTATGAAGATGACCTTTGGAACGTGAAGGTGACCTGAGATTGAAGGGGACCTTTTGAGCATAAAGCTGACCTTTACGTGTGACTACATGAGCTAAGGTCACCCAGACAAAATTTTGAGACAAATTTTTAAATTAGATAATCAGAAGTTGAATTCAAAATAATGAAATGGCTACAAATTCTCCTTGACCAGTTCATTTTCTGAAGTCCACGAAGTGTTCAGAACCTTTGAAATCCATAAAAATCTGTCTTGACATTTTGTCCAGGTGGCCTCTGTTTGTGTCGTTGCATTGTAAAGTTCTTTGTTTTTTAACCCTTTCACTCCCAGAGTTAGTCATGGAGACATTGAGGCAATTCTAACTTCTGAGTCTGTGGATGTGACCACTCAAATGAAACCTCTTCAGCAGTACTTTCACGTGGTACTATTTATATTTTAGTAATTTTACAAAATGAAATACGGAATTCGTCTTGAATTTTGATTTCAGGCACTCTTGGGAGTGAAAGGGTTAAGACTTCTATGATGTTTCCTAGCAGTAAAAGAAAACATCTGTGAACTTCATGGTTTGCATGTTCTTGAAAGGTCCAGTAGATAGTTAAGTAAACCCTTGCCTGCAGATTGTATTCCCATAAACTTTCAAGTTCTTTCAAACTCCTAGTGTTGTTATCAGGTTATACAAGCATGCATTCCATATTCTACTTCTTAAATGTCATACACTTCATAGGTGGTCTGTTTTGGGATTTAGAGAGGTGCTGTGTGACTTACATGTGGCATTTGTGGCTCACCATAATAAAATGCCGGGCCCTAAACAAAACTGTCAAAAAATACATAAATTCAAATGTGGGGCCCTAAACAAATGCTGGGCTCTAGTGAATGCCCGGTCTGCAAGTTCAAGTTTTTAACAAACTCCCCTGGCATTTAATTGAGAGAATATGGTATTAACCTTATTTATTATTCATCTTGTTGAAGATCAGTGAAAATTTCCAGTTAGAACTTTATGAACTAGCCCCTAGACGGTCTTTTAGGGACTAAATAAGCATTTTTCATAGAGAGCTTTCATTTGAAAAAAATTTTCTGTATAGTGTTCAGGATCAGTTATAGATATTTAGAAGATAGCTATTGGAGGTATCACTTTATTGTTAAAACGTTTGAATGAAATAAAAAAAAATATTAACTATGATTTGACACATTAAATTCCAGGGCTGGAACTATTGACCTTCTAAATCTTGGGTGTGATATGTTTATCCATCCAAATTCTGCAGAATGTTTTTGGGTGATTTTACTTAAACTGTGAAACAAAAGGTGCTATTTAATGGGGGTGAGCATTAATTACTAGTTACCCAGTAGTGTAGTGGCTTTCCAAGAACTACACGAGAGAAAGAAAACAATGTCACAAAAAGAAACACTAAAAAAATGGCTGGTTCAAAGTATACTTAATGATGAACTTTTTAGGTTCTTTGGAAGCATTTGCACCCCATCTCGGACTGTTTCACTATTTTGTTACCTCATTTCCAATTAAAGAGTCACATTTTATGCCTCATTTGACACTGAAAGTGGACAGAATGAATTATTAAAATCAGGCTCCAAGTCGAGAGAGGCTTTGGGCTCCGGGCTCCAGGGCTCCAGGTCTCCAAAGACCCCCCCCCCCCCCCCCCCCATCCCTTGGGACTCTGAAGCAAGGCTACTGGAATTTTTGAAGGGAGAGGTCCCAAAAGATTATTATTTTATAAAAGCAAGCTTAGTGCAACTGTAATTTTTAGAGGAGTGAGAGGATCGCACCAAAAAACGTACATGGTTGTGGGGTATGGATATTTCCTAACAACATAATGAGATGTCATCTCTTCTTATCAACCAATTATTTTTGGACAAAACGTATCATGTGATGCAAAATTGGACAGTAGGTATCAGATGACACCCCATCTGATTTCTTATCCATCGTCAGATTTTATCAAAGAGAAATCAACACAGAAAGTAAGTCACTTTTCAGTGTTCACTTTCCAAATCTCAGCACAGTATAATGATATTCTTACTAATTTTCAAGGACAGAAACTAACAGTTTTAATTCAGAACAATTACCAGCAAGCCTTTGTCTCCCAGCATTCAGAGAGCATTATTTTTCGCGCTCTCCTTTTTTTTTTCGAGTGATAATTTCCACGACTTTTGCCAAAATGCAAAAATCCCAAAGTTAGTTATGTGCAAAACTGTGTAGTTCCAGAAAATATCCATAGCCCCCTCCCCAAAGGAAGGGATTTGCCCTATGAACCCCCCACCCCTCTGGAAACTCCAATTTAGCTTCATAAATTGCTTTAAATTTTTCATCCTTGGAGACTCAGAGGCAGATAGTGGGGCAAGGGAAAGTCAGAAAGGGCAAAAAAACAGTGGGCGAAGAAAAGTCACCCACTTTTTTTGCCCATTCCGACTTTCCCTTGCCCCGCTATCTGCCCCCTAAATTTTTGGGCCTTTGAGCCCTCCCACCCTCCCTGGAATTTTCAATCCCTTCTGTGGAACTACACAGTAGTACAAATAAGATAATCAACATTTGCAGCTACTGCAGCTATGCCATCACCATCACCACAATATTTACAAAATTTAATTTAGAAGATCACAAAATATATCAATCCTTACTGCTTGCTGGTTTGGAGGATAATGTCTTTGGATAAAAGATTGTCCTCAAAATTTCTTATTTGCCCCTGAGACTCACTTCTTGCCAAGCCAACTGTTCATTTTTAAGACAATCTTTCATCCTTGGGCATTTAAACATTGTCCTCTTAGGTAACAGCCGCAGGGGGGTTTACCTTGTAGTTACTAATTTTTTCAACATCACAGCCAGGGGGAGTAGTAAAACCCTGAGTTCTTGCTGTGTGCCCTGTCCACACCTTTATCTTTACATTTGAAAACAAGATACAAGGCAATATTTTATCACAATACTTTATTCACAATCAATACTTCCAGTCGCTTAAAAAGTCCAAGGAATTGAAACTGTCACACAACAGGTCTTGGTCATCTCAAAATGAGAAGAGAACACCACACATCAAACGTCAATGTCACTGAGTAATTGATTCTATAGAGAAAGAAAAAAAGATGTCAGCTATTCTTTCAATGATGATGTTACGTTTGTAAGATTGGTACTTACTTGGCTCTGAGACTTGCTTGCCACCTTCCCATTTCACAGTCTTCATCAAGGACTCTTCTCGCTTCAAAGCTTCCACTCGCAAATCTGGCTTCAGACATCTCCGGACAAGCCTCGCACAGATGGTAGAAAAATTAAGATAACTGTAGAGATCGAAAAAAAATTCCCCTTTGAAGCACTTCAGAGTATAAAGTTTCAAGTTTACGTCATTTAACCTGAAATCATGCAACATTCTTGGGCAAGATACTCTTAAGATAACATTAAGGTTTTTTTTTCAACATCTTGAATAGACAACATTGAAGGTTACCAGGGAAATCACACAGAATGATGGCAGGACACACTAGTTGGGTTATGGGCATCTTTCAAAATCACACTTATTACATTCAGCCCTATCAAAATGACCCAGGAGCCAGTGATTTTGCTGTCTGCAGTCAATTATTTCCTCCTACTTCACACTGGACTAGCCTCACAGACAAGGACACCTGACCTTTGCTGCCTGCTACTGCTGTTATGCTTCTTGCTACTACATAGCTCTTTACAACTGTATATTGGCCTTTTTTATACTGGAGACGCATTATCCGTCTTGGACGGTAGATTGTCTGGTTATGCGTCTCTGGCGTCTTGTAGTTCATCTGGTATAAAAACAGGCACAAGACGGATTATCCATCCATCGACTTAGTCCGTCTTCCAAGTCTCGGTGGATGGTCCATCTTCTGCCCATCATATCTTTATACCAGGTGAACTACAAGATGCATAAATGAGACCAAGTAAATGTTTGCCCAGGTTCGTCCCAGGTGGATAATGCCTCTCTAGTATAAAAAGGGCCGTTATTATGATTATTGCCCAAATTAAGAGCCAAGAACAGATTAAAATGTGTCTGCTTATTATAAAGGCAATTGTTATATCAGGGTTCTACTGTAAACCCAGAAGAGTCTCGGTGTGACTACCCTGCAAGGTTATCGAATTCTTTTCCTGACTACAATAACTGGGGAAAATCTAAGGAACAGTTATTACAGTCTAGTACATAATATCCAAAATTCAAATGAAAAGAGACAAATTACTGACATTTCTATTTAAAAACCCGCCGGTTGACATATTCAAAATGCTTAACTTTTGGAAAAGTGGGACAACCTTGCCTCGTGAGGCAATATTATACACTGACATTGCGATAGTTTTTCACATAAGATATTATCGACTTATTCAAGAAATCAGCACAGAACGATCCAAAGTCATCTCACCGGATGTCTTATGTTTTAAAAACTACGTAATTATCAAAAAGAAAGAAGTATTTTCAACCTTAATCCCGCTTGTCTCCAATACGACACCATCTTGGATTCTCCTTCCCCAAAATGCGCCTGCTCCACCAGATGCAACCTCTGACATAAGGACTGCAGGCGCAAAACCTACCGGCAGAAGTCGAGCATGCGGAGTGGAGTAGAAAGAAATGGAAGAGTTCTGTGATGGCAGGTAGCCAGCAAGTGACCGAAGGTTGGGGAGCTACAGACTTTCTTTTCCTGCGTAAGATTCGTTAAAAAATTGTGTGCAGTTGGAGCTTACGTGTATGTTCCTGTGTTGCAGATTTGAAAGCATTTGAGCGGAGGCTTACGGAGTATGTGTCGAGTTTAGGTCCGCATACAGGAAAATGGAGACGTGAGTTTTCGTTATGCATCAGTCAATTCCAACTGCGCCCATCCCCCCCCCGGGCTAACTCCCGGGCATTAGCATTTTTTTTCTCTTGGATGGCAAATTCCCGGGGGTGGGGACACTTAAGCTGCCAAATGCCCCGTGGTGGGGACTAAGGAAGAGGGCAAATGCCCCGCCCCCGGGATCGTACGTCCCCAATCAACATTGCAGCAAGTTTTCATTCATTGCACAAAAATGCCACTTTCAGCGTTTTTTATGTGTGATTTTTCATTTCTGTAGGCCTGCCTCTCAGTCTTCTATTGTTTGTAATGGAACTATCCGATGTTTAACGTAATAAGAAAGTTAGTATAAATGCCAAGCGATGATATTTTAATACTTCACAGACACCAATACTACATGAAGTTGATTGTTACTTTCCCGTTTTGTTTTAAACAGTTCGCTAGTAAACAAAAATCTTGACATTATAAAAGTCTGTTGTGAATATTTTAATAATATGCAAAAGTATAAAACGACGATCCCTATACACATGTTTAGAATTCAATAATCGATCGTAATAGTTTAAGAATCATCGCAACCAAATTTTGCTTAAATCCTTGTTCAAAGAAGCATACGTACGTCGATTCACGTTGATCGTTCCCGATCTCGCTATATAAAGTGATAGTTGTGCCTTGGTAAGCAATGAAGAAATGCATAAAATCGAGAAAACCTCCACAAGCTTGTTCAGTCCTTAACGGACGATCCAATCTGCGACGAACTGCTGGTCCTTTGCGATAAAATCCTCCATGTTTGGATTTCGAGTCGGAAACCACATGTGTGTCAAAAGCCCGGGGGCAGGCAAATGCCCGACCCCCGGGCCGTGCCAAATTTGCTAATGCCCCACCCCCGGGACTGGCAAGGCACGCAAATGCCCCGCAGTTGCCCGGGGGGGGGATGGGCGCAGCTGGAATTGACTGATGCATTAAGAACAGACAAATCTGCAAGTTCGAAGCTTGTTTCTTTGATTTGTCTCACGATTTTAAAAGTGCATTATCTGTGGTGGTCAGTTAATTCAGGAAAAAATATCAGAGCTCAAAACTGATACTGTTTATTTTTTGCATGTTTAAGTACGTTTGTAGTTTGATATTCAAAACAATTTTATTAACTTCACACCTGTTTTAATTAAGTACAAATTGAAGCTTGTGAACAATGTTAAGATTCTCTCTCCAAGCTCGTTTGTTAATCAGCGATCTCCTACGAAAAAGAAGTGAGTCAACTGCATTTGTAACGAGAGCAAATTCGATTAGGTTCTCAGTGAAGTGCATTAATTTATTTAGCTAGATAAATAATATCCGGTTAATATTAATTTGAGTAAATTGGTTTCTGCAGTTATCCTGGTTATATCGTCAGTTGCTACAGCTGCTGGAGCTTGGGGATTAATAACAGATAATCAACATGTAAGTGAATCAAGTGTAAACATCAGGTTAATGACCATCCCCAGAAACCCAGGGGCGAGTGGCATAAAACTTAACGTCAGGTGTAACTTCTAATGTCCAGATGTTCACACCAGTCAAAGACACTATTTTAACATCTGACGTTAGCAGTTACACGGCCGGGGCGTTAAGTTTTATGCAACTTGCCCCAGGAGTGAAGAATTGTGTGCTTTTTCGCTTGCAAAATATTGCACAATGTTACATGATTGTCCCCTATTTCTCCCGCTTTCTGCCACCTTGGGAATCCCACTTCCCGTCCCCACTACTCCCATCTCCCATACACCTCCTGCGGCCTTTTCTTCCAGGCTTCCACCTCCCTGTTCCCCTTCACTTAAGACAAACCACCCCAGACATGATGCCACTTTACTTGAGACATAGAAATCCCTAACTTGAACCAATGTCCACCAACAAGACATCAGGAAAGCACTTGAAATTATGATGTGTCTAATGGGACTTCATTCTAAGTGTGATTTATTCAAGAAATTGGGTTGGGGATCATCTCTTTAAAAGTTAGTTTGGGGGGCGGGGGTCTTATACTGGGTTCATGTGCCTCAATTAATAGTGAGTGTTGTGTCCACGGCATTTTGTCAAGAGCATGTTAACTGGTTCCCAGATTTAGAGTAGACAGTGTTGAGTAGGTGTTTCCATAGAGTATCTTGGAACGTATAATGTCTACAAGGGGTTAGTGATCATTAAAGATCATGAACAGATGCAGTAGTATGACTGGCAGGAGGTATGATCTTTCTATTATTTCCACTGATTAAACCCTTTTTATCTCCTCTCCCCCCCCCTCCCCCCACTCCAATTTTCTGCTATTAGTACTTTGGGTGTTGATTACAAACATTCTACAAAAGAAGTGTAGTATAACAGACAAGGAGAAGGAGGGGATTACGTCAGGAGCACAGTGGCTTCCATTTTGATTGACCAATGAAAATGCAAAGTCTGTGGAAGGAGTTGTCAAGTTTCATGTTTGTGCTTGTGACTCCACCTCCCTGAGTTGGCAGTTGAAAAGAAAGCCATAAGAATTCTGTCAAATAGATGTCAGTTAAAACAAACTAGAGACATTGTCAAACTTTGTCATTATGCAACAGGGGACAACTGACATTATTTAAACAATAGAGTTCTTCAGTGGAAGGCCCTATTGTGTGATAGGTTGCCAGAGGAAATCTGATGTTCACAATGAATATTAGCCCAAGAATTTAGTTTGAGGGCTTATATGAAGTTTGAACATCACATTTCTGAGGGAACCCATCAGACTTGGGGCCTGATACAGAGGGACTCTATTGTTTTTATTGTACAACGCTAAATTTTGAGTGAAAATTGCCAGAAATGGGCACTATGCACTGATAGACGCCCACTGAGGAGAGACACTATCGCATCACGTGATCGATTTTGACCAATGGGAGCATGCCAAAATTTAGTGTTGTACTATAAAGACTATTAGGTCCAGTACACTGCGAACAGACTTAACCTCTACTGTTTGTTTATTTTAAAAGTTTGCTCAATTGTCTGTTTGTTTGTATGTTTTTGCAGCATCCTTCTTTACTGCAGTACCTGTTTCACCACAAGTTATTTACACTTAGCTGTTGTAACTTATTCATTCTATTTATGCTTGGAATTCATAGAAGAGTTATGGCCCCTCAGATGTATCCTTTACCCAAAAACAGTGCACAATTTAAAATGAATAAATGTTATTTATCAGGAGCCCATTATATATTATATTAAGCTATATTTACATACATGTGTGCACTGTTTTCAAATGGTATACCATGAAATATTGCACAAATTATCTGGGCTTTCAGTGAACACACACAGTCAGGTCAGATATAGATGTATTGTCCATTTTGCTATCCCTTCATTTATGGAAAAGATAAGCTGTCGGTCAAAGGGAATTTGAGTCGTGTGAACATTAGAAATGTGCATGGTTGTTGCTGCTGTTGTTGTTTTATATTTGACCTTGCAGAATGCAAGACCCATGCAAAGAAAGGGATTGTATTCTGCATTGAAGATCGAACAATAAAGGTCATTGCACCATCTTTTTGGGTAGACATTTAAATGCTGTTTTACCAATGAGACTTGGTAGAAGCTTGTTTTTATTTCACAGTTTGTGTTTTGGTAGCAGTGAGAAACAAAAATCAAGGAGAGGCAGATTATTTTTATATAGTTGTTTCATTTTTACACCCTTAAAGGTTTACTGATGAGATGCCAAAACAGGCTTAGCAGAACCACTGTCATGGTTGTTGCACAGCACCCACAGAGAAGCTAAAAGGGGGTCATGAGGGAGAAAAGTGGGTCAGGTTTATAGATACAGTTAACTTAGCGTTTAACTCACAGCTCTGAGTTAGGGTAAATACCTCATACTTTCTTAGATAATAAATGTTCAATGTCCAAATGAAGACACCATAACCAATAAAATTTTGGCTTATATTAAAAACTAATGTATGTATGTAACATAAGGCATTTTTTTCTTTCTTTTCACCCTTGGGACCCCTTGGGCTAATTCTAGTGCAGCATTTCCTGAAAGAGTGCAGCAATGCTGCAATTCCGTGGTCTGGTAATTTTTTGGAGGGTCCAAAAAACAAAGGTACTATAATAGATGTGATGAAAATGATTTGTTACACATCTTTAACTGGTTAAAGAATTTTAGCAAGAACAAGAGTAGTTTTAGAGGATTATAATATGTCATGTGATGAGGTGAGTATTTTTTTCAAAAATAAAATAGTTAGACTAACAGGTTTCCAGCTCCTTACAGTGCAAACTCAAAAAATGTTATTTCTAAGAACTATTCTAGAATGTTCATTGTATTATAAAGGAACTAACATAATCAGATGCAACATAAACAAAAACTACAAGCTGCAAGTTCCAACCTGCATAAAATTGCAAGTTAATGCTCATGGCTTATTAGTGCAGAGTATGATGCAAGAAACCCTGCATAAATCCAATAAAAAATTCGAGTTTCAGGTTGATCTTCCCCTTTCATCAAATTTTAGGGTTTTTTTCATGTTTGCTCAGATTTACAAGGAATGTGGCCCATAATTTGTTTAGGTCCTGAGCCATCATTTTGGTGAAAATGCCAGACATTAGGGCAGGCATTTTTCCCTTGTGACAAATTCCTCTCCACTGCCTGTCTTTTGTTCTTATTCTTTGATTTTTATTTTAATGAATGTTTTACCAAAGAATGCAACTGCTTGGGTAAAAATTCTGCTCTTTACTTGGAATTTTTTATGACACTTGAAACTGGTGGTCAAACTGAGAAAAAATACTGGATGATTTAATGTTTAAGGTCGTGGGTTCAAATCCCATCTGGAACTCAGAATTTTTTCTGAGTTTCCTCTCTCCACACATCATTCTATTTTCATTGATTTAATGTTTCTTAGGTAAATTGGAATTTGTACACAAGAAATATAGCAAACCTAAGCAGACACAATAAACAACCTAAAATTTGACCTGAGGTGGTTATGTTCTCATCCCCTCAATTATAATGAGCTTCATTTTTTACTCTTTGAAGGACATCTTCTCCTGTTATGCTTATGTTTTTTTTTCACTTTGCAGAAGGGAAGACTTATTTTAAGACCAAGGCCAACGTGACAAAAGCTAAAAAAGCCTGGTTCTCATAAGCAACGGAATCGCAAACAGAATCGAAATCAGAAACACAAGCGTGGACATAGACACTAAAAAATGCAAGCAAAAGCACTACAATTATGATTCCATTCAGATTGTTTGTGTAAATTCTTGTGTCTGTGATGAATCCAATTCTGTTGCAACTGAAAACTAGGCTAATGTTTGTATGGATGTTGAATGGTTTAATAGGAAGCTTGCCTTCAGAGACAGCTTGTTCAAAATTTGAAATCAAGAGGTGACTTTTTTAATCAAGTATTAGGCACTGTCCTAATAATCTGAGGTGGACATTGACGCATATACCCAAAGCAGTGTAGGTTGCTTTTGTTTGTTCTATCTCCCTTCTTTGTTCCATATTCTGAGAAACATTTCTGAAAGGCACAAAATTCCAAGATTTTTACCTCATTCCCTATTTTACAAAGAAAATTTTGCTACATCTTAATTTTGCGATTAAGGAGAGGTGGCATTTCATAACACTAAATTTGTGCAAATTTGGGGAATACATATTAGTTACGCAATGCTTCAGAGTGGTATACCGTGAAACATCCCATGAGTGGCTTGATTTTTCTCAGTATACACATGAGCCTTTAGGTGAGTGTGTATCATAGATAAATCAAGTCATGAGTGGGATATTCATGGTATACCATGAGTAAGCATAACATAACTAATTTATCCCATGCCACTCTGACTCATCATGACAGCGTAAATGAACTGCCAAACCATATAAACTCTTCAACTTCGTTGTCCTTCTTACATTGTTCGATTTCGTTTTCCTCTTCGACTTGTGGTTCCAAGAATTCCAAATTAAGCCTAAAACTCAGGTTTTCTTCTTCCATTTCTTAGTCGTTTACACTAAAATCTGCTTTGCCTGTCAAGATGGCAAAGCTGCTCCACTTTCGGCTGGAAAATTGGAGGCTGCGAAGAACACTGGAATTTTCTCGTGAATACGACCTGCTGCATACCACAGAATATGAAACAGCTTTCTAGCTCTCTGATTGGCTGTATACTTTATGGCATGGGATAAAATGTTGTTCAAAACATTCTAATGAAAATCAGTGACTAAGCACCTTTCATTGTCTGTGAATTCTAGCCCTTTTGAAATGACTGAAATGTGAAAAATTTTACATTGCAAAAGTTTCCAGCAATAGGTATACTATTCTTCCTCAGTCAAAACAGTAAAATTTTGATTTAAAAATACAAATATAAATATGTATTATAATTCTGTATGGTTCTTTTATAGTAGCCTGCATAGCAAATGTGTCCATGGGGTTTCAGAGCAACGGGATTTTCAAAGTTTTAGAAAACCCCATTCTTTGGTCTTTTTTGCTCTGACACCCCACGGAAACGCTTGCTACACAGGCTACTTTTATAGTGGCATCCCATTATCCAGTGTTTTGGTTAGGGCAACATGACAATGCACAGTGCCCTGTCACTTTCCACTCAAATTTATGCAAATAATTACATAATTAATGTAAATTAAGCAAATGTGGGTAAAAGTATGCAAGTGTATAATGTAATTTTGGATGAATTTTAATGAAATCTACGTAAATTGGCTTATAATTAATGCAAATGTGGTACGTTTGTGCGAATTTAGTATTGTAAGTTATGCCTAATGAGTTTGTCATTCGGTTATTGTTTTGATCTAGCCTGAACACTGAAATCAAAACACTGATGAAAAAAGAAAAAACCTGATTACTCTTTGCTGGTTTAAGTACAGTGTGTCAAATGAATGTATCAAAACAAGCTCCCCATGGTGATTAGGTCCTTCTAGGAACATTGGCCCCCCGGATTCGTTTTCCTGACTACATGTCTGGGTAACGTTCTAACAATGTGTTAATGAGAAGTAAGGGCATTTAGAGCCTCAATAATGGAAGGAAAAAGGTTTTGTTCCTAGATTTGGGTGGACGCCACTCAGACTTATCCATACCTATTAATCGTTGAAAGTAATGTTTTTTAGACTTTAAAGATTAAGCAACATTCTGATCTCTGAGACTCACAGGAAAACTATTTTTTTTTAATGAGATGAACTCTTACCAGTCGGTATTTTCTAAGCTGCTGATGTCACTCCCCTCCTGGACTGAAAATCAGAGAGTCATTAAAAACAATAAGTTGAAGGATGCAGGAAAAATATCATGTACTTTAAGGCTTTCCTTTGATTCAGTATGGTCTAACCAGATTCCATCTCCTTCATTTATTTCTCAAAGATTTGTGGCAGAAATGAAGTCCTTCTTGTTGTCTGTCACATAGGGTGGAAAATGTGCATGGCTGAAAAAGATAATAGAAGTGCCTACCTTTGAATGAGATTTGCATACATTTATGCATTATTTGAATCAAAACTGGAAGGGCACTTATAAGAATGGAAGAGTGGACTGCTGCATCACTGTCATTGTCCTCATGATTATCCTCTTGTGTTCATGGTGGACTCAGGGGGTCCTGTACAGTAGGCTTCTGGAATAAGGCGATGAGTGTTAAATAAACAATAATGTAATAGTTCTTAGAGAAATCACCCTTAAAGGGGCTATGTCACAGGAATTTTGCAGGTGTTTTGTCAAAACTGAAGTATATAATAATTATGAATGGGTTCCTTAACTCACACATGAAATGGTCCTAGAGCACTAAAAGGAAGATTTAACCCTTTAAGCCCCAAGAGTGACAAGCATCTAATTTCTCCTTACAATGTCACTACTTGGTCAAACATACAGATCATGAGAATGAAGAAAATGATCATCAGAGATAAGATGACTTGATTTTTATGCAAATTCTCCCATCTAGTACCATAAGAAACATATGACGAACAGTGAGGAGAAAATGCATGCTGATATTGGGGCTTAAAGGGTTAAAGTGAACTTTTGCAAGGAGAGCAAACCATAATAATTTTCTAACGATTTTTGCAACACAACCACAGAACCTGAAAAAGTTGACTTGATGTCCAAGTTGTAATGCATGTCCAAAGACATCTATTAATAGCTTCACTGTAGCATCTTTGAACAAAACTGGACCATTATGTTTAGGTTTTCATCAATGTAAATGTGGCTTGACTTTCAAAGTTTTATTTTGAATAACTGACATGGTCCCTTCAGCCTTAGCTTTCCCCAGCAAGACAAAGTATCTTAATAAGTTACTTTTTAACCCTTGAAGCCCTAACAGTGACGATAATGAAATTTCTCTTTACGTTATCGCTACTTGTTCAAACATTCAAGTGATAAGAATAAAGGAAATGATCACCAAGGATAAGATGTCTTGATATTTAGACAAATTCTCCTTTTTTGTTCCACGAGAAATGTATGGAGAATAGTAAGGCGAATATGCATTCTTATATCAGGGCTTCAAGGGTTAACAGAAGTAATTTTTAATTTTGTAGTCTTCAAGTGCAGTGGTTCCTTGTTTTTACAAAGGTTTTCTTGACATTGTGAAGTCAGATTGATTGATGGCCTTGGAGTTTTCCAATAAACTTGACTGTCACATGAGAATTAAATGTTGTCTTTTTATTGGTACTCAAGTCAACGTCTGTGTAAAATAGCAACAACTGGAAAAAGTGAATTACTGGTAGTGATTTAATGGTACCTTAACTTATGATCAGACCTTCTTTTTTGATGTTTTGTAATGCGCGCTTAAGACGGCGGCTCTTTCTCTTCTTTTTTAATTCGCGCGTGTTAAAAACAAAATAGAACCTCCCTCTTTCGCCCGCATTAAAAAACGCCTGATCGCACGTTAATGCTACCTTAAATATCGCTGCAACAGTTTGCAACATTTTGCATTGCCGCAAAATTTGGTCTGGAATGGCATCGAATACGATTTTGATCATCTGGGTTTGTTTTGCTTACCGGGATGCAATATATACGGACACTTTTTTGCTGGTCAGTTGGCTTAACATACGAACAAAGTGCTGTAAAGCTTGTGGTACGGGTGCTCAAGAGCAGTAATCTCTTATGTAAGACGCATGCACATGTTAGTCTGCTGAATGTTACCTTCGTGTATTCGTGTTTTTTAATTTACAGTATTTAAGATATGAACGGCGAACGGTTGTTAAGTATGGGGTTTCAGTATTTGTCTTGTATAACGCATGCGCAACTGAGTAAAGCAGCTAATATTTTGATTCTGCTGCTATGTTCACTGTTTGTATTTGCGGTCTAGGCACAACAGTAAATACTTCGTCGTCCCTGTGTAAGCATTCTCAGTTGTGGACGAATTTATACCGACATTCAACGTTTGAGTGAATTTGCGTTTTTCAGCAGAAATAAAAGCGATAAGAAAGATAAGCTGAGTCATCAGAGTTTTAACATTACGTCATCCAGTAACGCTATAGTCAAAATATTGTGTCACACAATCACACTTTTCGTCGCGCCGGTTAGTATAAATAGACGATCGCGCTAACATTTGTGAAACCTAGGGGTGGGGAGGGTCCGAACGGCCGGTTAAGATGCCTATTGGGCTTTCTTGTTTTACTCAGTCCTCCACTCCACCAGCCTAGTGCCCAGGCTTTTCCTTCTCCCTCACTTACGAGTTGGTACGAAATTTGATCAACACACCGCCCAGTGACATACTACGGGAATGCGTTCTCTCGCCCACCCATTAAGTGACGTCGTGGCTTTTTGCGAAGCGAGGACGGAACGCTCACTTTGAGATAGCTGTAGAGATTCTTATTGGGAATGGAAAAAGTAAATTTATTCTTTTTGTTTCTTATTTTACTAAGTGGAGGGGTGTGGGGCAAAAACCAAGGAAATGATGACAGTGAACTGGCCCTAGTAAATTTGTCGAAGAATAAGTTTGCCTTAAGTTAGCTTTTTGGATACAACAGCGTTGAAACAATAATCGTAAGACACATTTCCGGGTATAAACAGCAAAACCTTCGTGCAAAAGATAACAGTTTCCGAGATATGCCGGATTCAGGTACTTGAGCGATTTTACAAAAACAATAGGTTAATTTGGAGAAAACAGAAGCTGATAATTTAATTATTTTTATGCAATCATCGTAAATAACAGAGAAAAAATATTTTTCTGCATAACTTAAATTCTGTGCACAAAAAACCGCTGTAGATCATAATGACACGCAGTGCCATGATAAAACTGATTCAGTCCTTATAGAGGCAAAAAGAAAGAGCTATGGCAAAAAAATTGGAAATGAAGTAACGTTTGGTTTTGGCCGCTAAAAGACAAAGGAAAAAAGTCATTTATTCCTTCGAGCCGGATTCGAACCAGCGATCTAAGGATTTCTTTATGCCTGCTACAGTCCTCCGCTCTTCCAACTGAGCTATCGAAGGAACCACACCATAAGAAAAATAACTGACTTTAAGTTAATGTTTTCTAAATGTAGCGGAGCCCACTTTTTGACATTTTACCTCATGAGCAACGAGGAGTGTAAGCTTTTCTGTTAAAAATAAGCAAGTTTTGCTTCCTTGTTTGGCATAGCCTGTTCAGGCTATGTTCTGGAACAGGCTATGTTCTACTTGCGGGATATGAGAGGGATATGAGTTGATAGTCTTTTAGTCTGCAGCCAATCAGAGCACGTCAGGAGGGACGCACTTGATCATTTTCGGGTGCTGTCTTTGGCGTAAAACTATGTAACAGGGTGGCAAATGACAGACATGGAGGCAGGCACAAGGAGAAAACCAAAAACGGGAGGCCTAACGAAATACAGTTTTAACCCTTTGCAAACCAACTACGCCGATATGCGTGGTCATGACTTTTCTACATGGTAAACCACTGTGACGTCCTTTTTCCATTGTCACGTCTTTATTCTTGTTTGGTTTCTTTTTTAACCCTCTACCTCCTAGTAGCAGCCAGAATTAGGAATCACAATTCTGAGATTTTTAAATCCTGCCAAACAAATAATACATGCGATAGTACTGTGAAAGAGATTTCGTTTGAATGGTCACACCATGGGATTTCGTCTACAGACTCAAAAGTCAGAACTACAATACTTGTCTCCATAATTGATTTTGGGACTTGAGGAAAAAAAGCAGAAACCTTGGTTTTCAGTACACGTACCCCTATGTTTCAATAAGTAAAAAAAAAGTGTGTGAGAAGCATAAAATGATGTGTTCCTTCGAACCGGATTCGAACCAGTGACCTAAGGATGTCCTCATACACTCTACAGTCCTCCGCTCTACCAACTGAGCTATCGAAGGATTGGTGACATAGCCGGGGAATTATCATTTGAGTAGGTTTCCGAAAGACGCAATTTTCTTCTCAAGCAGCTACAATAAGGGGCATTTTAATCCTTGAAAATAAAATTATAGTGCCATGAAAAATATAACACAACTGAACGTTTTCTTTTCTATTCTTCTTTCTCTTTTTATTTCGACATGATTTACTTTGAACTACCTTGAGCGGAAATCCTGAAAACAGTTTTTTGCTCATTTAACGAAATTCCCTCACTTTAGAGGCATATAAAAATACAGTTTCTGTGGTTCTATTCTTTTCTAATGAAGAATATGGTTCTGACTTTTCTGACCTACTGCGTTCATTAAAAATCGTTCACGTTAAAAAAATACAAGCGGGAACTGGAGAATAGTAGGTGAAAAAAAAAGACGCAGTCGCACATATACAAATCCCCAGTTTCTCTGTGACAATTTTTTACTCATATTCAGTTTGTCACGAGCGTGGGACAAAGAAAAATTCTGAGTCCCCGACGGGAATCGAACCCATGACCTCCCGTACACCGGTGGGCGCTCTGACCACTGAGCTACTGGGAGACTCGTGGCGAGCGAGGTCATACTTACTTTTTCAGGCAGTATTATAATCAGTGCTGTTACAATCCTTAACACATTTTCAATATTCTGGAAGCAGTTTTTTAACAGCTTAAAAAAAAAGGATAAAAAAAAAAATAGTCCTTCGAGCCGGATTCGAACCAGCGACCTAAGGATGCCTTCACTCCCACTACAGTCCTCCGCTCTACCAACTGAGCTATCGAAGGATTGGTGACAACAAGTGGCAATTTATTGCTATAAAAAATGGTTTCCTGTAAAATGACTTTTCTTGGCTAAAAGGACAACCTTCTTTCATCAAATGATCACCAAGGATAGGATGTCTTGATATTTAGACAAATTCTCCTTTTTTGTTCCACGAGAAATGTATGGAGAATAGTAAGGCGAATATGCATTTTTTTACCAGGGCTTCAAGGGTTAACAGAAGTAATTTTTAATTTTGTAGTCTTCAAGTGCAGTGGTTCCTTGTTTTTACAAAGGTTTTCTTGACATTGTGAAGTCAGATTGATTGATGGCCTTGGAGTTTTCCAATAAACTTGACTGTCACATGAGAATTAAATGTTGTCTTTTTATTGGTACTCAAGTCAACGTCTGTGTAAAATAGCAACAACTGGAGAAAGTGAACTACTGGTAGTGATTTAATGCTACCTTAACCTGCGATCAGACCTTCTTTTTTGATGTTTTGTAATGCGCGCGTAAGACGGCGGCTCTTTCTCTTCTTTTTTAATTCGCGCGTGTTAAAAACAAAAAAGAACCTCCCTCTTTCGCCCGCATTAAAAAACTCCTGATCGCGCGTTAATGCTACCTTAAATATCGCTGCAACATTGAGACTTCTATAAGATGTGACCACAATCAAAATCCTGCTGTTTGTAAAGTTACTAAAATAAACTATAATGAAAAAACAGCAAAGAAAAAACGACGAGCGAGTTGGTTTTCCCGATATTTCGGACAGTCAAGCCGTCCTTCTTCGGGGGATTTAATGAAAATACGGATAGTCGTTACAATATCTAGTAAAACGGTTAAAATAGATATATGATACGATTGTTTGGAACTTAAAATTTAAACAAGCCAATGAGGACGACAAAAAAATTACCATGAATAAACAAAGAGAAGTGTAAAAAAATAAAAATAAATAAAAACAATAATAAAGAAGAAAAAAATTAAAAATAAAAAAAAAATTATTGTATATATGCCGAGATATGCCGGATTCAGGTACTTCAGCGATTTTACAAAAACAATAGGTTAATTTGGAGAAAACAGAAGCTGATAATTTAATTATTTTAATGCAATCATCGTAAATTACAGAGAAAAATTATTTTTCTGCATAACTTAAATTCTGTGCACAAAAAACAGCTGTAGATCATAATGACACGCAGTGCCATGATAAAATTGATTCAGTCCTTATAGCAGCAAAAAGAAAGAGTTATGGTAAAAAACTTGGAAATGAAGTAACGTTTGGTTTTGGCCACACCAAAAAAGACAAAGGAAAAAGTCATTTCTTCCTTCGAGCCGGATTCGAACCAGCGTCCTAAGGATTTCTTTAGACCATCTACAGTCCTCCGCTCTACCAACTGAGCTATCGAAGGAACCACAGCGTAAAAAAAAATCACTGACTTTAAGTTAATGTTTTCTAAATGTAGCGGAGCCCACTTTTTGACATTTCAGCTCATGAGCAACGAGGAGTGTAAGCTTTTCTGTTAAAAACAAGCATGATTTGCTTCCTTGTTTGACATAGCCTGTTCAGGCTATGTTCTGGAACAGGCAGAGATTTGAGTTGATGGTGTTTTAGTCTGGAGCCAATCAGAGCACGTGACGTACTTGATCATTTCCGGGTATTGTCTTTGGCGTAAAACTATGTAACAGGGTGGCAAATGACGGACATGGAGGCAGGCACAAGGAGAAAACCAAAAACGGGAGGCCTAACGAAATACAGGCGGTTTTAACCCTTTGCAAACCAACTACGCATATATGCGTGGTCATGACTTTTCTACATGGTAAGTCACTGTGACGTCCTTTTTCCATTGTCACGTCTTTATTCTTGTTTGGTTTCTCCTTTAACCCTCTCCCTCCTAGTAGCAGCCAAACTTAGGAATCACAATTCTGAGATATTAAATCCTGCCAAACAAATAATACATGCGATAGTACTGTGAAAGAGATTTCATTTGAATGGTCACACCATGGGATTTCGTCTACAGACTCAAAAGTCAGAACTACAATACTTGTCTCCATAATTGATTTTGGGACTTGAGGAAAAAAGCAGAAACCTTGGTTTTCAGTACACGTACCCCTATGTTTCAATAAGTAAAAACAAAAGTGTATGAGAAGCATAAAATGATGTGTTCCTTCGAACCGAATTCGTGAACCAGCGACCTAAGGATGTCCTCATACACTCTACAGTCCTCCGCTCTACCAACTGAGCTATCGAAGGATTGGTGACATAGCCGGGGAATTAACATTTGAGTAGGTTTCCGAAAGACGCAATTTTCTTCTCAAGCAGCTATAATAAGGGGCATTTTAATCCTTGAAAATAAAATTATAGTGCCATGAAAAATATAACACAGCTGAAAGTTTTCTTTTCTATTCTTCTTTCTATTTTTATTTCGACATGATTTACTTTGAACTACCTTGAGCGGAAATCCTGAAAACGGTTTTTTGTTCACTTAACGAAATTCCCTCACTTTAGAGGCATATAAAAATACAGTTTCTGTGGTTCTATTCTTTTCTAATGAAGAATATGGTTCTGACTTTTCTGACTTGCTGCGTTCATTAAAAATCGTTCACGTTAAAAAAATACAAGCGGGAACTGGAGAATAGTAGGTGAAAAAAAAGACGCAGTCACACATATACAAATCTCCAGTTTCTCTGTGACAATTTTTTACTCATATTCAGTTTGTCACGAGCGTGGGACAAAGAAAAATTCTGAGTCCCGGACGGGAATCGAACCCATGACCTCTCGTACACCGGTGGGCGCTCTGACCACTGAGCTACTGGGAGACTCGTGGCGAGCGAGGTCATATTTACTTTTTTACTCAGTATTATAATCAGTGCTGTTACAATCCTTAACACATTTTAAATATTCTGGAAGCAGATTTTTAACAGCTTAAAAAAGAAAGAAAAAGGATTTAAAAAATAAGTCCTTCGAGCCGGATTCGAACCAGCGACCTAAGGATGCCTTCACTCCCTCTACAGTCCTCCGCTCTACCAACTGAGCTATCGAAGGATTGGTAGCAACAGGTGGCAATTTATTGCTATAAAAAATGGTTTCGTATAAAATGACTTTTCTTGGCTAAAAGGACAACCTTCTTTGATCTTTTGAAAACGAAAAATAAATGAAGACGACATAAATAATCGTTTTCCTCTTTTTCAAACAACACTAATGGCAACACTGACAACCACAAGCCACGAGTTTTCCTTTTCCATTACACTAGGTGAAGTTTGATAAAAATGATCCGATTGAAAAGATAAATGTATGAGTAAGCAAACAGACAGAAAATGAAGAGATAAACAAACAAATAAAATAAATCAATCAATAATAGCGAGAGAGGAATAAGAGGGATGTAAGAGAGCCACACAACCATTTAGTGAGAACCGATGATCCAGGAGGGTGGCCGAGACTAAATTTGCTGTTCATCTATTAATTGCTATAAACGTCAAGTCCTAACATAGAAGCTTCATAAAATCTTAGATTGTTCTTATTTCACAGAATTTCGCAACGGCCCCCATTTCTTTCTAAACACTCACAAAAATCGCCTAAACATTCATGAAGCTCAGCACATAATATTGAACTAGTACAAACTCAGGGTGGTAGTTTTGGATTAGTGGGATTTTAACGGATAAATTCATACCAAAACAAACTGCCGGGGAAAAAGAGATCAAGCGGTTTAACCCCTGTTTAACCCTTTCTGTAAGAAAAACGGTGTTCCACATTATACATTTAGCAAATCGCCTTAAGTCTTTTAGATTTGTTAATCAGCAGTTCTAACTAAAAAGTAAATTATTACATGATTTTGTAATTTTTCTTTGACGCCCCTTGTGACTTAATTAACGCCCGTTTTACTTTAACCTTCCTAGCTGAGTAACATCTGAAACTATTTTCTGACAGGTAAAAGAAACTGCATAGTCATAAAGTAAGTAGAAAAAATACAATGTTACTTGTATGATGGATTGGAGGGATAATAAATACAAATTAACAAAACAAAACTTGACATGGATAAAATGAATAGAACCAAATACCTTACATTTTCATCTCTCTATGGAGGTAAACCCTTTTTTAACAGTCCCTTTAAAGACTGTCAACCGAGAAATTCTAAGTCTAACCAAATTAAAAGTATAAAAAATTCTCCTTCGAGCCGGATTTGAACCAGCGACCTAAGGATGCCTTCATCTACTCTACAGTCCTCCGCTCTACCAACTGAGCTATCGAAGGATTGCTGACGACACCAATGATGCAATAACCAAAAGAATAACAGTTATCCTCAAAGAACATGAAATAAATTGAAACAATTTCCCTTTTGTGAAGATCTTTCAAAAATTGACAAGACCCTCGTTGCATGGAACAAGGTAAAATTATCTGATCTATGGAAATTGGATGCCGGGCAATGTTCGGTTTTGTTGGGCAGAATGGAGCGAAATAAAAGATACCTTACGTGATTTTGGCATGCAGCCACGGGACATTAAATTACAAGTTACTAGATTATTTGGGCGAGCCAAATCTTCCACTCATTTTCAACAATCTTGAGAACTATTGAGCGATTTTTAAATGTCCCCCAAATGAGCCTCGGATGTGTTAATTTTGGGACATTTTGGTTGAGATGTAGAGATGTTCGAAAGTTTTCGTTGTAGCTTCGGTAAACCTGAAAAACCGGTCTTTTTACACAGGAAGTGACGTTTTGTGTTCTTGTACTGTACTGAGGAAAGTGCGACGAGTTCAAAGATTTACGCATTTTTCTCCCGTTTCTCGCAGAAACGTCGCAATTAACTGATAACAAATTATAAAAGGCCACTTGTGTGGCATGTACAAATACCTCCTTTTCTATTTTTTGTGGACGTTTGGTTGAAGCTTTACAACGATTGCAATAATGTCAATTGTTCTAAACCAAAATGTTAACGCGCGCGCAAGAACACGCAATAAACGAATCCAAGGCAACGCAAAGTTTATTCTACAAGTTAGGAAAGCTCTTGATACGCGTTGCAAAAACTACTTCGGAGATTTCAGCTTTTACACGTGTCAATGTTTCGTTTAGGCTCACTTTAAAAAGATGTGCGGGTCACTTCTGTCAAAGTTGAAAAATCCGAGGAATAAGGTTGATCCAGCAGTTATTATCTTCTCAGAGCCAACAAGAGTTCGGAGTCAAGCGAAGCTCGCCAATGAAGACTCGGCATGTTATGAAGGCAGAGGGTTTTGGGAAGATGGAGATCGAAATGGCGAATCAAGTATGGAACCATTGGCGGCTCCGAGGAAACCTTCAGTGAAAGATGGAGGTCCAAGTGAGACTGATTGCTTGTCCCTACAAAACATGGAAGTTGCCGCGAACGCGCTGGATTGCGTAAAGCCAGTCCTACTTGCGATTAACTCAAAAAATGTTCCGCTGCCACTTGTTGAGCGTAACTCGGGACACCTTTTGGAAAGCGCGCGTGAAATCCTCACATTCCAAGCTCAAGGCGTATCTTCAAGCTCAAACACTATCACTGCCCAGCCTTTCAGTTCAGTTAATTCCACTCTCTCAAAGATGAAAACAGCAGTTGCCTTCGAAATTCCTGTTAGCGACGAAAAGACGGTCTGTCCATCTGCACGAATTCCATGCCGCTTGAGAAGACGTGGAAAGGTGACTCCCGAGCTAACTTTGGAAGATGTCAAGGAAAGAATACGTGCTGCTGAAGAAAGGAAGTTGAAGGAATTGGAGCGCATCCGCGAGTCCGCGCGCAGCAGGGCTGGGATGAGTCGACCGCATCCCGCAGAGGTGTCCGCCCAAGCAGCAAAAGAGAAAATCGCTGCAAAGCAGGCTGCGGCCGAGAGGAAACGAAACGATGAGATGGAGTATAGAAAGCAAGCGGGTAACAGAACCTCGCAGAAAATCAGGAGGATTGCCGAGGCTAGAGCTTTTGCCAAGACACAGCTTGAGTCCTCAATTGAGCAGAAACTTGAGAAAACGGAACAGAGAAAGATCAAGAGTCAGCAGAAATCTGACAGGAAAAAGAAACAAAAGCAACTGCGAGAGGATTACGCAAAGAAAGTCAAGGACAGGGTGCGTATCGTTGTTTTAGGTCAATTTTTAAAAATTTTTTTCAACGGAAAAATGATTTCCTTACTATTGTGCATTTCAATTGGCGACTGAAAAACAGGTGAATCGTTATTTTTTTCACTGATGGTGTCCAAGAAAAAATAGAGAACATTCTCAGCTTCTTTGGTTAACGTGACACTGCGTTAGAAGCAACTACTGGATATAGGAACGTGATTTAATTCTAATTTTTTGCGTTGGTAGGAGGCTAAATTGCGTAAAGAAGAAGAGGAAGCGGTCCTTGCTGGTCTCAAAGAACTGGAAACGTACGTACCCTCTGACAATGACGAGTCCTGGGGAGATGAGCACGAGGATAAAGTTGTATATGAATGGCAGGATTTCTTCGGTGAATGAAAGGAAATTCAGTTTTAAACGCCAATTTAATTCAGTTTCTTTTTTGTTTTATCCGTTACAGTTATGTTTCCCTTATTGCAGCGATTTTCAATTGAGTGTCGAAGAAAACCAAAATCAACTTAACAAATCACGCTGGCCAACCACAATCGACGCAAACTGAACACAGCGAACCAATCAGAGCTCGAAGAATATTCACGTGACTGACGTCAAGCGCGGGATGCGTACGGGCAAGTCAGATACCTTCTTCTCATTGGTCTAAAAAGTGGCCGGAACATTTAATCTAATCACACAGCGTATCATTACTGGATTTTATTTTTCTCCTGATTTTTGCAGATGTTAGGGATTGCAGTAAATTAAGAATGTTCCAATTTATTTTCTGAAGCACACTAGCGAACACTGCTTTATCATTGTACTACTATACTCAGTATGGTGTGCACATTTTTGATACGTTGTAATACACACACATACATAATGTTTACATCATATTTATAAAACCAATTCTGATTGTTGTCATCCGATTAGAGAGGAGACTACCGATGACAAGAAAACTGTCATGCCAGCTGGTTTAGCAACTTCTGTAATTTTCCGCTATATTACGAACGTCCAAGGCTTGCTGTAAAAACGTATTTGTAAATTAGGGATAGTTTCAAAGGACAAGTAATTACCTACAGGTCAAGTCATCACCGATCTCTTTGCCTCAGTATTAATCACAGAAATGACTTAGTCTAAGGTTCTTGTGTGATAGGAAGTTCGAACTTTTTCCAGGATTTTTTTGGCACATCACAGAATCTCTACACTACGAGCAGTCCCTTTCGTCTCCCAATTTTCTATGGGCGAAAACGGTCGAGGCGTTAAGCGCCAGCGGCGAGAAGCCAGGGCGTTTCCCTCCTCGTTTTCATCATTGATTTGCGTTTTTGTAGATTTCCGCTCGCGCGTAGGATGGGAGGATCTGAGGAAACTAGGACCGCTCCAGTCTAGAAAATCCCATGGCGGCTCAAAACTCGGCCGGTTACTGATAGGTATGGACAGGTTTTGGTCTGCAAGACAGACTGCAAGTTTGTATGCGAGTTGTTTCCGTAGACGAACGCTTATGACGTTAGAGTAGTATCGATGTGCAAGAAGGGTGAACGCAGTATGTAGCGCTTATGTGAAGTGAGAATCAATACAAGTAGAAAGGAAACCATTTCCTCTGCTCGTGTCCTTGGCTGTTGTCCTCACTTCAGCTGTGCTTGTGACTTGAGTGGTAATCAGCCTTTAGTTTTCGTACAATAAATCCAAAATGCTCTGTTAGAAACTTCTGCGTCGTAGTTTGCATGAGTTTGTGTTTTCAGGGCTTAAGTAAATTAAAGGGTTCTGGGCCAACCTTCCGTCATTAACATTCGAGACACACGCAAAACATATATCGGTTTCTAGATCTTAGTCCCCTTCCCTCTTTCACGGAATTCCTTAGCTATCAAGTGTGGGGGGGGGGGGGGGGGGGTGGGGGAGGAGCCAAGAGGGGTTCAAACTTCTTGCTTTTCCGTCCCCTCTTTTCCCGCTTCCCGTACACTGCCCCCCCCCCCCCCTTCCCCGCTCTGTTCCCCTCTTGAGCAGCTCTTCCGTGGAGTTCCCAGTTATGTCCTCAGGGTAACAACCACAATAAAAAACAAGAGAAAAACAATCCTGACGATCATTTTATTGTCATTAAATGCTCTCAAATAATCAAGCTTAAAACGTTCGTATTTACATGTACAAAACAGAAATAACAGACAAAACACAAAAGGATGTCATTTGGGGATCTTGCTTTTTGCTGCTGAGAATGCATGAATTCCACTGTGCTTTGCAACTCGCATCAACTCTTTCATGCACTGTACAATTAGTTTATGTTTGGTGATGCCTTGGTTCCACAAGAGTACAGTACTTCACAACAGCCTTTACAAGGTAATTCTACGTGTCACGCAAACATTCCTCTTAGCGTGGTGGTGGTCGCATACCAGGAGGTGGACCTGAAAGACGAAAAAAAAAGACAAGTTACAAGTTACAACTTTTTTTGTCATCTTTCCTCATCATTGCATCCAAAGGGTTGACAATGGCAAAAATGTGAAGACATCAGGCAATACTTCGAAATTGACGTGCACACTGCAAAGTACCATTTGTTAATTTTCAGTGTTTCTTGACAAATCACTTTTCCTGTTGCACTTGACCAAACTGCCGAGTTCTTTGCCTACAATTCCTAGGAGTTACAACCTTTCACTCTGTACAACGTCAGACACGTAAAAGTACCAACAATTTGGAAATTGACAACTTCAATGTCAGTCAGGTCAGGTCCCTAACCCCTGACTTGCGCTCAGGTTGTCGAAACGTCAGTCAATGTCACCTCAAACAGTCCTTCTCAGGACTACACTCACCCGGACGATCACAATTTACTAAATTATGATATGACTCCTGGGTTCAAACCATTTACAGTTTTACTTTCCCCTAAATCGAACAAAACAGGTCCTATTTCCTGTTCTAATCTCTTACGTAATTACAGTATTGAAAATGGTCGACAGATAATTTAAACTCTAAACACCATCTTGTGTTATAAACTTATTGGGAATAAGCTGCCTTGAGAATTGAAATTCAAGCTTGCGACTTGAGTGCATAAAGCGCATTAACAAGAAATTCAAATTCTACTGACTTTGAAAGCTAACTATTAAAATTCTAACACTAACAAAAACCCCACAAAACTTCAGTCTCAGTATAAATAAACAGACCACTAGTCGGCTACAATGTATTGAGCCTTCTTACCTCTACCCATAAGTCCTGGTGGTGGCATTCTTCCAGGGGGGCCACGGCCCATTCCCGGAGGTGGCATACCCGGGGGCGGCATACCTGGTGGCATCATTCCCCTCCCTGGAGGGCCTACATCTGGTGGACGCATACCAGGGGGAGGACCTCTCATGGGCATACCTGGAGGAGGACCTAGAAAAGAAAGTGCGCACGGAGTAAATGACAGGTTCGATGACAAAACCTTACATTCCAGCTTGACCTTTTGGCAAGCACAGGGCTGCAAAACTTTTTTCTTTTTGAAAGGACATACATGTATGTCAGAATAAAGCCCTGGCCAAATGGAGTCACAAGATATTGCAAGTAGTTGAAAACTTGCACAAACTGGCGACTCCATTTGGCCATGACTTACATGTACTTGCGTTCACTTTGATCGATCTCAAATTTGCACCCAAGTGAATGCAAGTTTTTCACTGTTTGGCCACCCAAAGCAAGTCGGCTTTAGTATTGTTTTCCTTTGTCTGGGTGCGCATGCAAAGCTGCACTGAAATGGCATTCTTGCTTCTTGCATTGAACTTGCACCTACTTGTGAGTCCGTTTGGCCACCCATCGCAAGTTTGTGTTTGCAAGTTCACATTTCAGTAGTGTACCAGCTCTCGTAAGCTTGTAATTCTAGTGGTCCTCTAGTGTAGCAGCTGCTATTGTGTTTGGGGCTAGGGGTATTGTTCATATTGTTTGTTCTATTGTTTTCTCGAAGGGTAGCGAGCCATTCATGTGAGACCTTGCGAGAGCTGCTACATCACCCTCACATTTCCTAACTTGCATTCACTTACGACTCCGTTTGGCCGGGCTCAAGTCACCTGAAAGACACTTTTTCGGCTACTGTTACACAGGTATACCAAAGTGGTAGAGGGCTGCCTTTTCCTCTTTTCCAGCACTTATGGCACAACTGTTAACACTAGTCTTACTACTACATGTAACTAGTGACACCCTGAGCACCAGGTGTTACTGGTTACAGGTTTAACCGTTAATTCCACATCCACATTGGTCATGTTTTACTGCCTGTACCTATAGCCATTCTACATATACAAGAAATCTAATGCAATAAAGTTTCTTGTATAAAGCGTTTTGAATATAGACATAGAAGGATTGTTGTTAAGTAGCATGACTGACCTTCTTGACATGTGTTGATGTCTACTGGGCATTATCAGGGTACACACGCATGACACAATTGAATCTATTTGTTTTACACAATGGTTTAATATCAGTTATCCTGCACAAAATTTTTAAACTTCGTTGTAGTGATGATTTGTGTGCCCTGAACTCTGCGGCTCATTATGTCATTCGTACGTCTGTACTTTAATCACAAACTCCCCTAGACCAATCAAAATGCGCTCTGTCCATTGCCAATTGGGATTTAGAGAAAACATAATAGATAAAACAATTTTTGATACATATAGGATACATACCTCCAGGCATGCCTCCCATAGGTGGTCTTGGTGGAGGGGGCCCTCTCATGGGTGCACCAAGTGCTCCTCCAGGGGGACCTGGCACGGAGCCTGGTCCTGAAGATGGTGGGCCCTGCTGTGGTGGTCCTCCTGTAAAAACATTGATAACGTGCATGGTTTGTACAGGGTAACACAAGTGAGTTAAAAAAAGTTCAAAAGTAACAAGGGTTAAGACATGTCAGGGAGGTTTGGCTATTGTCATTGGACATCATGCAACTACAGTATTTCAGTATTCAGCAGAAAGAAGACAAAATAGTGATCTTGTTCATTCTTACTGTTCACACTGTTTCAATTTATAATTATTCAGGGTTTTCAGCTTTCAAACTGGCTTTTCATGCTCTTTTGTATGTCTTCCTTGAGGTCCAGTGTCATTGCATGAGTTGAAGAAGAAGTATGTACATGCACATTTCCACACATTTTCCGGCCACATCTGAAGTGTGGCTTTTTCTCGGTTCTTCTCATTTGGTGTAGCACAGCTTTTATGTTTTCCTTTTTCTTTAGAAAACCCAAGTAAAAAAATTAGGATCCATTGGTTTCAGCAAGTGAGACAGAATTTAACCCATTGATGGCTGCATGTTTTTTGATCGCTTCAGTAAATTAGCAGTTGGTAATAAACAACCCCATGTGCAGTACGAAAGGACAATTTACAGGCTCGAAAAAACAACACTCACTTGATCTAGAATAGTAAAAGTTTCTCACTTTTGAATAAAAAACACCAGTTGTCAATTAAGAATTAGTCAAAATACAATCTCAAAGTCAAAATTTTGAAAATTTATGCAAGAGCTTTCACCTGTTGTCTCGCATGTGAAATCAAACCACAAGAGGATTTGTTTGTTTAGGCCAGATTACTATTTTTGGAAATTACATGAATGAAGATTCACAGAAGAGGAGACAGTAAGCTTTTCCAAATAATACATTTATTAATACACACCTTTATTCATTTCTGAAAACCAAACCATTCAATTCTTTATTCGAGGGAAGCTACGCGCAAGCGATTTTGCAGAGTGCAAGTTATTTTGAAGAGCATTATTTTACTGATGCGAACTGTGCATGTTTTTCAAAATTTTTACGAAAACTTTAAGGAATACCAAGAATCTCTCAATAAAAAAGCTATTTTGGTACAAATTTACTATCAAATGAGAAAGTTACTCTACCGTAGACTCGTAGAAGTGCTAGAACATTTTCCAGAAAGTCCGCAGCTCGGAAAATCTTTGGAGATGGAAGATTGTCCTTGGCTTTGACAAAATGGCAGTTTGTCCTTGAAAGATGTTTTCTTTGCTCTAAAAGCTCTAAATTCCATCGCTTAACTTGTTGAGCATTCCTTAGAGCTTCTTCTTTCGATTTTTAAGCTTCAAAAGGTAATCCTTCCTTCCGAGAGTGAGATATTGCCAATTGAAATTTCACGCGTGAAGACCACGGCAGCCATTTTGAATGAAATATGATCTTCTCGCAGAGTGACAAGAAGTCTTCCCTTCTAGGACCCCTATCAAGCCTTCAAATATATGCGCAGTTGGTAGTTTCTGATTGGCTGAACCTTCCCAAACACAACCAGGACAAAAGGGAAAAAAAGCCCTTCTAGGGGAGGCTAGGGCCAAAAGCGAACACACGCAAAATCAAGGCCGGCTCAGGCTGGCACGGAAGTCAATGGGTTAAGAAAGCCGTATATTCTTTGAACATGAACTTTGTAGCCTGCACCTTGTCCAAATTCTTAAAATAAATAAATCCACTTAGACACAGATTCCCAACATTAACCTTAGTAACTTAGACTTTGTTTAAACAGTTAGACATTACTGTATTTCTTATTCATGCTTCAGCATTTTAGTGAGTGTGCTTACCCTTAAGCCCCAATATTAACATCCATATTCTCCTCACTAATCTCCATATACTGCTTATGTTGCTAGTTAGGAGAATTTGATTAAAAATCAGGATGTTTTATTTTTGGTGATCATTTCCTTTATTCTCCTGACTTGTATGTTTGATCAAGCAGTGATACTGTAAGGAGAAATTAGATGCTTGTCACTCTTGGGGCTTAAAGGGTTACTAAACACTTGGAATCTAAACATACCGACTGGAGCTCCTCTTCCCTGTGGAGTCATCAACTGTGCAGCTGGTCCACCTACTCCTCTCACCGGTCCAGCAAGCCCTACAATCAAACGTGTTTTTGTTAAATCCATACTCAGCTAAGAACATAGCTTAGCTTCTAGCTATCTATATCTTGCACAAAGGGTAAGCTGGAATTCAAGTCTTTGTTGAACCCTGAACAGGTATTCTTATCTCTGGATTTCAGTTTACTGCACAGCTGCAACACTTACTAGTGATGCCCTGTATAAGTGTGATGGGTTATAGGACACGGTTCAACTAAGAACACTCCACGTATATTTGCAACAAGGAATCTAATTTTAGTGACAAAAAACACAGGTTGGTACACGTAGAAGTATCAGGATTATGACAGTGAGTGTAATTTTGGTGCTTTTCTTCAAGTTACCTACAGTAAGAAGCTTTTTTTCCATTTTCCACCGTCAATCCATTGAAACAAGAACTACACAAAGGGGAAACCTACCTTTTGACCAAGCCACTAATCTACGAAACCAAATGGACATTTTAATTTCATTTGATTGCTATACAGTTTTTAGCAAGTGTTTGATTGCACTTGGTTACAGAAAGCAATAAATCTGATCACAATTAGTTTGACTAAGTTCGAATGATGTGATGTTTGACTCTCCTTGACTAGTTAAGCTGGGTCAGTGCCACACACAAGGTCTGACACTGGAGTGGAGGGTTAAATTACCTTTCAATGCTTCTAAAAAAGCTTTCAATAAAAGTTGGCTACTCGGGCAAGCCTGTGTATAAATCCCGAGTAAACCTGCTGGGATAGCCACTAACGCTGGTGACGACTGAGCTCAATTCTAGACTACTGCAGACTATGCAAAAACAAAGACATAAATCTGTTATAATACACAAACAACTAACCCGGTGGGGCCGCAATGGTTGGAGCCAAAGGTGCGGGAACTCCACGCCCAGCAGCACGACCCATACCAGCACCAGGAGCAGCATTTGCACCTAGCAGCTTGCTTTTACTCTGAAAACACACGAGGATATCATCATTAGTCTCAGCTGGAAATCATGAGAAAAGCCAACATGGCTCTGCACGCCATATTCACTAAGAATTCCTGCACTACATTATAATAGGAAAAGGATGTTTTCCCGTGTGCTTTTGTGGAGTGGTCAACAGCTAATGGCAGATCAATATAGGAAAATGTAATACACTAAGTTGACGCATCACCAGGGTTGCCACCCATTAGGATGAAACCTCTTGGTCTTTTCACTGACCATGCATGATAAATCCTTTGCTGGTAGAGCCACAAAAATCAATTTATTTGAGGACAGTTTTTGAAACAATATTACCTTGTAAACAACAAAGAATCCTTGACAAACTCATAATAGTAGCAATTCAAGTCAAGCCAAAATTCTATGACTTTTCACTGACTTTTAGGTAGAATTAAGATTTCCCTGACTTGATGAATTAAGATTTCCCTGACTTCTCCTTGAGTTTGAAAAAATTATGTTCCCTGCTATTCTCTGACTGTGGCAACCTGGAATTAGTTCCATGTGTCAGAAACATCTCTACATGTACAGTACCACCCAAAGGAAAGTACCACCCAAAAGTTTTGCCAAATTTCTTTGGCTTTGTCATCAGTAGAACATAAAAATCGATTGGCGAGTTTTAAAATTGATTTCCAACACATATACCTGTTAGTTCGCCATAAACAAGTTGATTGAAATAAGATTGTGTTTGAAGTTTTCGTTACGCTTGAGCTCGCGACATCAGCGATCAACACATCGCTTTCGGTAAAAACTGAAAACAGAGAACGTGTTTGAAGTTTCTTTTAGCAAGCGACATAGTGAATTCGCTTAAATAAAGTAAAACGATTTAGTTTTTTATCAAGCAAGCGGTATAATTTACCTTCAATTCGCTGAAACACATGGACAAAAATAATTGGCATAACTTCACAAATTTGCATAACTTCAAAACAACGTGCATGTGTAATTTGAAACCTGTCACGTCTGCTACTAACGCATGATGCCATCCAAAATCAAGAATTTTCAAGGGAGATTTGTTAACTCACAGCCTATTCACACATCGCTTTCAAAATTTCATTCACTATAAAACTTGATTCTATTGATTTAAAATATAAATGCTGAAGAAAGTTGACAAGCGCTTTGTGGCCTTTGTTGACAAAGCACGAAGTGTGCGCTTCGGATCGAACGATCGGCAAGTTTTTGTCTCAATTTCGACAGATGACTATCGAATTTAAAAACACACGAGAACCACGAAATATTAGCAGTTAACTAATCCAGCAGATTTCGGTGACAAAATACGTTTGTGGAATAACCTGTCGAAGTGAAATTAGAAGCCTTGCATGTGCAAGCGGTTAAATTTGTTCGATGAAGAATGTGGTTCGATCGATCATTTGGTAAATTTATAGATTTGCTTTCCATTCGTTTAATGTAACCATGGATGTGGCTTTTTAATGTCAAGGCATATAAAGAATTGTCGTTTAGAATTGCTGTTGGCAATAATCTGATCCCGGGAATCTGATGTAAAGTTGCATGTACATGTGAAATTCACGCACTTGGAATTCGCAAAGCAGTTCTTTGTTTTTGCTCGAAACGACACGAATGGCGCCGCGTTCTCCGATCGTTCAATGATCGTTATCAATCGGCGTTCGCTTTACAATAGGCAATCAAAATTACGAGAGAATTTTAAGCTACAATACTTACAGGTTTTAGGGCTTCACACGCGACAAAAGTCGCATTGCGCGCTACGAGAATCGCGTCTCGCGCTATGAGAATCGCGTAGCGCGCAACGCGATTCGCGTCTTGCGAGAGGGTGGTAACCTTCCTTTGAGCAGTACTGTAGCACTGAGGGAAAACTTGTTAACCCGTACCACATTAATTCATTATCCAGCATTCTGCAATGTTTTCTGATTTCTGCGCACAAACTACATATCGAGTCCTTCAGTAGAAATTACTACATGTAGTACTGGACCACTAAGTCCTATACTATTATGGTAGTTTATGTACAATACAGAATGAACGTAAGTATCTGATATGGTTTTCGTGCTGGTGCAAGAGCTATCCAGCAGAGCGTAGACATAGCCTTATTTCACAAGTCTCCGTCGGCCAAATAAGCACAAGAACATAGCACAAGGAAAAAAAAAATTTTTTTACATATGCTACTTCTTGCACATGTTTCACTGATACATGTATTAAAGAACCAGTCCTGGGTGACTTGCATAAAACCTAACGTCGGACGTAAACCGCTACATGTAACGTCAGACATTAAAATAGCGACTTTGACTGGAGTGAACGTCTGACGTTAAAAGTTATGCCGGACGTTAAGTTTCTATGCGACTTGCCCCTGGACTTTTTAAGTGTGAACACTGTTAGCAGGGGAACCCCACTAAAGAATGAAAAACAATAGCACTGCAGAACAGAGATGAAGATTTCCAACTTTGGTTATTTCAGTCAAATACTTAGTGCAATGCATTTACGACGTTTCGCCAAAGGTTGGGATTCTTCATTTCTTCTGTGCAGCGTGACTACCCGGCTGCGCTTGAAATCACTGACTAACTGGACCAGGTTAAGTAAGTCAGTGTAAGACTGGTTTAACCCTTTATACCACAGTATTGGACTTTTTACAGCACTTTCACTCATACTTAGAACACTAAGATTAGGATCACACTACTTCCCACAGAAAACAGCGAGATACATACATCTGATGATGGCGGTCCCTCGACTGTCAAAGACACAAGATGTTCTCCTCGTAACAAAACCAAACCAAGTACTCTCTTTTCCTCGCGCTCTGGTGCTTTACTGCTCTTTGGCTTGATTTTCCTAAATTCATCACAGTCTCCTAAAATGATGTTCATGTGCTTGTCAAAAGCTAAAAAAGTTCCTATAAAACTGCGGCCATCTTGCAATGTGCACCGCATTCGGTAGTTGATGTGCTGAAGCATCTTCGAACTCTTTCCCACCGTCTGCGAAGAAAACGATAAAATAATTTAACAAATGAAAAGATACACAACCTAAGATGAATTTGCAGCTATATTTACCATTCTGGCGGTTAAGATGTTCGCGGTTCCAGCAGATGAAAAATTAAAAGTATGGAAAAACACTCAACGAAGCGCCGGTGAACGTTCGACAACGTTTCTTCCCGCGTGGGTCAACCGCTGACCAAGCCCCATTCGGCTCAAGATTGCTTCTCAGTGTCAAAGATGGCGGACGGTGGAGAGGAAGGGCTTGTAGAAAACCATAAAACAGAGGAACTAGTAGAGCTTGATTTGGCAAAATGTGCCGCGGAATTTGCGCAGTATTGTCAAGTTGATGTAAGGAATGAGGTATGGTACCCATCGGTATTAAATTTTGATAAATGTTTTTGAGAAAAGAAAGGATAACCCATTGTGATTTTGCATGTTCCCGATTTTCATTCCGAAAACACATTAGTTATTGTTTTTCTTTCAGTCCAAAGCAATTGAAGATACAATTGAGGATATGCTCGTTCGTTTGGATGAATTTTCACATCTAGCAGACACGGTGAGAAACAAAGGAAACAGTTATTTTTGACGATTTTTTCTTATGTTGATAGACTTGTGATTTACATGTAATTTATGTAATTTATTCAGTTCGAAAGACGCATGACCACTAAGAGAATCACTGTTTTTGGCCGTTTCCGAGATTTTGTGTTTTCACTGTGTTACTAATCATGTCAAATAAAGTTCAGTTCATTGCCTTTTGTATCTCTCTTACGGTATCTTTCGTGAGCTGTATTTTCGTTTTACTTTTTGGCTTGGAAACAGAAATTGTCATCCCACATTGGTAGTCGTCTTCCTTCGCGCTATTTGATCACGCATTCACTCGTCTCACTAACGTCCTTATCGGGGGTTGCGTGACTTTTCCGTGATCGCTAAGTGAGAATTGTCCTGCTAACACCCAAACTTACAACGCTCACGCACGAGCTTGCAAAAGATCGTGCAATTTTTGGACCCTTTCCCTCAGATGGGAAAGACTAAGGTCAGTTTTGACAATATAAAAGGCAGATATCAGTATATGATAATTTCAAAGTTTACTACCGTTACAAGGATTTTTATAGTTCTAAGTGGTGGGCATTTGAGGAAAACTGGCTAAAGTAAAAACATAACAGAGTAAAGACAACTTAATTTTTAACTTGGAATGTTTTAGCCACAACGATTGCTAAGCGCTGCTGGATGCTTATTAGAAGCAGTGCTATATAAATGTGTAATTATTATTATTATTATTATTATTATTATTATTATTATTATTATTATTATTATTATTATTATTATTATCATTAAAGTTGAACTTCAAAGACATTGATGTCTGAGATGAAAACAATTATTATTGTCATCTTGAACATCAGTTCAATTGGGATTTGGCACTTTTGCTTAATTTCCTATAATTTCATCTGAAATGTTTCATTAAGATCACAAGTGGGTCACAAGTTGAAAATGAATAATTGCTAAATGGCTGTCATCACTGTTTGCATCTCTCAGACTTGTTTATAATTTAATAAGAATTTTTGAGATATTTGAATTTTTGGTTATGTTTTATTTTGGACCTGTAGAATACATAAGTTACTGGGATGTACACACTGCATGATTGACTTATGTAACAGAATCATACACTGAGAACTTCAGTCAGTGAACCGTATTTTTTTTCTGTGCCTTCTTTTTTTCAAACTTTGCTGAAATAACTTGAGTTAAATCCCGGGGCAGAGCGGGGAAATTGAAATATCCCACTTTGTGGTACCCTGGTTCCTGCTTTTTTCTCGGCAGCTCTTGCCTTTTTGCTCTTTTACTAAACCATTCAATTCCAAAAAAATAACTTTCCTGTTTCTCCTACATCCTGTCATCCAGCAAATGCCATTTTATCCTGGTTCCCATCCACTTGTTTCTTACCTGCCCTCCTTTTTCCATCCCCTCCCTACTACCCTGATCCCTTGTAAAATGGAGGCAATTTTTATAAAAATATACCTGATGCATTTATATCTCTGCAGATACGTAATGACTCTTCACAGTCGTTGATAGAAATTATACCTCAACTTTATGCAAGATCTCAGGAATTACCAACAATATTCAGAAGGATTGATCAGCTGGAGGTAGCTATATTATAAGTCTTTTTGAATTTAATACCTTATTGGTTACAGCACTAGAAAATCAATAAATGCCAATGAATACCATAAGCTAATTTTTTTTGGCTTAAAAAAGGAAAAAAAAAGTTCCAAACTTTGCACAGTTTTTCCTTACACACTGGATTTTTTTTGTTTTAGTAAAACCTTTTATTTCTGCCTGAAGGCTAAGTTTCTGAGATTTACACTATAGTGAATGGCCTCTACAGTGCTATTTACTACAGTAAATAGGGAATTCAAATTATTTGAGAGTTTGCTTTTACCCTTTTTAGCTAAAATGTGTGCACAGGGCTCTTTAAGTTTTATTTTCATATTTCAGAACAGTAGAAATAAAATATGTGTGCTGGGTGGCCAAGCCTTAGCGAGACTGTAATCTACATCTACATCTACACTTTATTAAGTCAGTAAAAAATCGCAAGATATCACACCAACTGTAAAAATCTGAATAAAACTAATACAATGGAATATTAAGAACTAAATAAAACTAATACAATGGAATATATAATAAAACTAATACAATGGAATATTAAAAAATATTAACTAACTTAGATTTAAAACTATCTACGGACGTTGTATTTTCAATATCCTCGGGAAGGGAGTTCCATTCATTGATTGTTCGTGGGAAGAAAGAAAACTTAAAAATATCTTTCTTTGCCCTAGGAACTACAAACTTAAAAGCATGGCTCCCACGGGTTCGAGCTGGGATTCGGTTGATCTTTTGGCCCTGAATCCGTGTTGGCAGTCCGTAAGGATGTCATTCACTTGCAGGTCTTTGGTAATGGTAACACTAATTTTTGCCCACATGGGGTGGTCCTGTCTGTAAAGGATGCCTTTGTGCAGTATACAAAAGGGTAGGAAAAGTATTTGAAGGGTCTCTGAAACACACACAGGTAGCAGCTAAAATCAAATAACATAATTCATTATTATTTCTTTGGCAAAAGGCTTTTGTTAATGCTGTCAAGAAAAATGTTGATGAAGTTGAAGAGAGTGTAATTACTGCAGAAAGAGAGCTTGGTAGCCACACCATTCAGAAAGTTCTCAGCTCTATACCAGGATTGAGACAGGTACTTTTTATTATTTGCTTAATTTTTACTATATCTGTTAGGGGTGTAGCTACCTTATTTGCACATACCCATATATTTACTTTTGAACAAAAATTGTAAAAATTATTTTCAATTGCAGATTATTAAATTTGGTCTCTCACCTCTCACATATTACTTTTCAAAGCTTGAAAGTTCTTTAATTTGGTTTATACACTTGATCATGCCAACCCAACATTTTGTCCAGGAATTTAGTTTGCCATTTAATCCTGATCAAATATCTTTTTTCCATTTTTATATTTGCACAGCAGTGCCAACTTTTGTTGTAAGTTGAGGATCAACTAGAAAATGTCCTAAAGTCTACCCCTGCCATCTCAAGCCTGTTTATCTCGAATCCCACTCTATCTCGGACTGAGCAGCTATTTCCTAGTGATTATCTCAACTCCTGCTTTCCCAAACAACTTTTTGTTACCCTTGCAAGTTCAAGTAGTGGGAGTTTGCTGTATTCAAAAAGTGCATAGTGCCACTGCAAGGCTAAAAGGCTGAAAGTCCTAAGGATATACAATTATCCATGTTTACCCATCTTGCTTATACAATAGGTGCATATTTGCCTGACCAGTCTTAAAGCATAAACCATTCTTTCCATTGACCTCTTTCTTTCAAATTATGTGTTGATCCAGAATACATCCGCACCCCCACAGAAGGTTTTTTGGTTTGACTCCCCACCCCTCTGGAAATTCCATTGATTTGTACATTTTCGCTCGGCCCCAGGATCTGAGGAAAATTGGATGACTTTACTTTACTTTACTTTTAAAATTTTGGCTTTTTTCAGTGACCTTTTGTGGGGCGTTTATGGATATTTTCTGGAACTGCACGCTCAGTTAAGTGTGCCTTTATGCTTGCAAGTAAATGAAGTGGAAAAGAGGTGGAAGAGAGGGGTACCGTATTTTCTCAATTAAACGCCCCAGCGTTTATTTCAAACTTGGTCTGGTGGCCCCGGCGTTTGTTTGAATCGGCAGTATATTTGGGGCCGCCATTTTTTAAGAAAGGATTTTTGTTCGTTTAACTGGACATCCTGTATTGCTTAAAATCAGAACAAGATTTTTGTTTTACCGTGCTAGGCTCATTACTGGATGGCGAGGCCGGATTATATACAAGGGAAAAACTGTGATTTTTCGGAATTTCTTCCAGTCTATTGCGGCATCTGTACTCTCCTTTGTGAAGAAACACACACTTTCCGTGTATGAATAACAAAAGGTTTCATCCTTTGCCAAAATACACGCAATTCACGTGTAATTGGCGTGCGTGTAGTAGCTCGTGTAAAATTTTACTCGCGTGTTTCTTGCGTGTATTTTGCGTGTAAATCCGCCATATTGCACGCATTTTACGCGCGTGTAAGTGCTGCAATCCCTTTGGCCAGTACTGTACGCTATCAGGGCGGCTGTTGTAGAGATAAAAAAAAGTAACAACACAGTGTTTCCGTAGGTCAGGAAATGGGCAGGGCAAACAAAAAATTTTTAAGGGCAAGGAAAAGTCAGGTCCTGTATTCCGAGTCAGAGAAATAGATACTTCAAATAAAAGTCACAGAAAAGGGAAATTTTCAGCATGGATTTATAAATGTACGTATCATAGGCTGGAAGAAAAATTTCAGGTGACTCTCATCTCGGGAATATTTTTTCGCTGAATGATTAATGGCAGCTGTCATTGTCAGTAACAAAATGGATGAAAAGGGCGACTGTAGGGGGAGGTTGAAGGCTTCTACTCTATGTGAGTCAGGAAAATTTAACTTTGGTCAGGAAAAGGTCAGGGAATGTTGAAAACTCTTTTCTATGGCAACCACGCTCACAGCCACCTCGGTGATATCGTTGTTGCCTGTAACGTACATGTATTTATTTTTGACCAGATGAAGTCCAGTCCGCCCAAGAAAGAGAAAAGTTTGACCGACTGGCAAGCACCGGTTATCTTCAAAACCAGTGACTTCTTTGGTCTAAGCTCAACAGAGGAACAGTCAACAGACAGCGCAAAAGATTCAGCTCAAGACACAGAAAAATTTACTTCAGACGATCAAACGGAGGAAAGTACCACACAGATAACAGACAGATGAACTGCAAAGATACCAAGTAGAACATTTAAAAGAATATTATGAAATAATTCAGTTGGTTAGCCATCTATGGCTTACAGTAGTTCGCGTAGTTCGAAAGAAATCAAGCTCTTGTGATTGCTTTATTAGCATGTGTAGAGCTTTGAAAAACTACGACGTGCAAGTCTGGTGTTTTGAGGCGCTATCCACGCTAACGCTCAACGTTTCCGTTTTTATTTTACCGCAAACGTATTTTTGTCCATGCACACTATTGTGTTTTACTTTTAAAACGCAGACGTTTCTGCCAGTCGTACATTCTGCAACTATCTCTACAATGATACGCTTTCTAAAATCTCAATTTTGAAATTGTTTTCGAAGGCCTCCGTTTTTTCATTGACGATAGGTGAAAACGCACAAAATTTATTTTAAAAAATTTGCTTTTCCCTCGAAAACATCTTAGTGTGGATGGGACCTCATTAAAACCAATTAGGTGTGAAACCAAATCCGGTGACGTCAATCGTGGCATGGCCTTCCTGCGTTTTCCCGTGCTTGGCACAGGTTGCACGATTTTTGCTTCTAAGCTTTGATTGGTTCATTGCGTTCTCTATTTGTTCGATGTTGTTCATGATTGGCTATTGTTTTGTGAAAATTAGAAAACCTCCCATGAATATCAGTTTTCGTGTGGACAGACATATCCAAACTGGGATGGCATAATATTGGAGTGAAGACCCATAATATAGTTCCTGGTTTTGGTGTCGTTGTTTAATTTATAGGAAAGGCAGCCGATTGCAATGAAGGTGAAAATGGAATGAAATCTTACCGCTTCTACAGACTCGATATAGAACTTCTGCGTTATGAATGTTAGAGGAATTCGTTGGGAAGTATTACTGCGAAGTATCTGATATAATCATTCCAGGTGAAAAGGTTCGAGAATTTAAGATTGTAAAATAAAATCAATTTTGGTTCATCGATACATTTTGTTTGAAGAAAATATTAAAAACCTAATCACTGATTAGCCTCCAACTCAGACGTCCTTGCGGATCGTTGCGCAATCCACTCGTCCCCATATGGCGAGATAGATGGAAATTACAACAACAACAACGACAAAAGTTTATTTGCATTCCCAATTACAAATGGTATTGCACATAGACAAGAGAGAAAAAAAAAGACAGAAAAAGTACAAATGTAAAGGAGCGAAATCGGATGGACGGTTTATTAAAATTATATCATTCAGCTAGGGACGTGAAGCCAAAGAATGTCTGCGTTGGAAGCTGATGACTGATGCGCCAAAGTCAACCAATTCAATCAAGGATGAAAAGAGGAAAAATGTGAATAAAACAAAATTAATATCAATAAATTGAACTCCTTACCAGTGAGAATTAATTTGCTGAGTCACACTACGAATAACTCCCTTCAGAACGGACAAGAGGAGGGCCGGTTTACCCTTTCCACACTCATCTTTTTATTCATTTTCATTTAGACTGCGAGTAGTCTCTAATTTTTGATCGCCATTGCCAAAATTAGAGACTACTCGCAGTCTATTTTCATTTCCCTTGAAACCGAACGGCCCTCCGAACACAGTTGGCTGCGATTCCAGTGTACCCGGGAGCCATGACATAATCCCCGATTATGGCTCCGAAATGTACCTCGTTAGGATTGCAGTGCATCGGGAGATCAAAGGGTGTCTCGTAAGCGTGCCTGCTTGAGGGAGTTTACTGTTTCCCAAGCTGTATTAGGAATCATATCAGTGTCACCATAGAACCGCACACTGATGACTGGACGCGGTTGCGCATCGAGTTTCCGCGCGCGACAAGGGATGTTCTCGCTCTCTCGCGTGTTTGCTGTTCACATGACAAAAAGTGGCTGAAATCCGAATTCATAATAGAAGATGAAAAACTCGGCTAACACGGAAATTTGTCTGAAAGATAACTGTCTTAAAGACTTCTTAAAACTCAATGCTAATATAATAAGCTTTGGGATAAGAGTCTTAACTCCGTCCTGATTTACGCGTCTAATGTAAATTGAAGACTGTTTCTGTCTGAGATAGATTTTCGTCTGAAGTTTCTGTCTAAACCATCGGAAAGAAATAGACGAGCAAATCCATATTATAAGAGTTTTTCGTCAGTTTCGATTGTTTTGTTATCATGGCTGATCAGTTTCCATTTAACGTTTATTCACAAAATAAAACAGCAGATTGTTTATGTATCTTGCGTCTCATTGTAATGCCTGGATTTATATCGGCTTTACCTTCAAAACACTTCCACAACATGAATAAATAAATAACTAAGTGATGGATGTTTCCAGTGAAACAAGGTCTTAATATCATTAACGCCTGATGCTAATTTAACAAACGAGAAAATAATATTAAGACTTTTTGTGATAATTTGTCAACATGACGTCCACATAACATGGAATTTTCTCATAAATAAAGTAAAATTAAAAATACTCAATTTTTGATTTCTGCTTTTGGTAAGATTTGATGTTTAGTCTAAACCAGGCGAATTTTGTTTTGCGTGGAGACGTTTGTCGTATATTTTATCAGTTTTTCCGAAACCGCATCTATCATTGTTTTCAATATTACCTGTTACATTTTATGTAAACAATTTTGCCAATTTTCCACAGGAGACTTGAAATTGAATAGAAAAGCAATAAGCAAATTGACACATCCGCAGACAAACTAATTGCTAAACTAGCGATAAAAATTAATTTTTAGTTTCAATATCAAAAGAAAAATTTCTGGGAATTTTGCACATTAAATGTCACTGAGATAAATTTAAAAATGACAACAAAAGTGCCACCACTTATAAACCTCGGGTTGGTTTCTTGGAAACCTTGAGTTATGGATACGTCACAAAAAAATTTCCTCTCTTTCATCTGGACGTGTTCCATCTCACAGAACAACGTGTAAATTAAATATTTAGTGTTTACTGTTCAAGAGGTTTCTGCCGCATTCCTTTCGAAACCTTTAAGTGTCATTGCGTGTTTCAGTTGACATTGACTTGCGTTCTTGGACATTGAATTGGGTTTTCTTGGTGATCCGCACGCAAAAATGTTCTAACTGTCATCTAATACCTTTTGTAAGTCGATGCATTGACTTTTATGGCTTATAACAGAGAATGGGAGAGACATTGATGAAAGACATGCCTTATTGAAACGTGACGTGTGTACAGCCGTGTGAGATCTTATTTCCTTCCTGGCGTGTGTATTTAAGGTGGGTTTCGGTGCGTATTTGTAAAGCAGTATCGAAATATATGCGACATTGCCATCGATTTACACTAGCCATAGCGAAAGAACACAAGCAAAATGGCAGAAACAGAGGTCCAACGCGGTGAAAGTTTTATAACCCATGAGTCGGAAGTCGACGGCCGCAACTCGATTGTGCAACAAGACGAAGAAATCTTTCAAGAGGTGAAATCTAAAGAGACTGATTTCACTTTCAAGATTATGGTTGTTGGGGATTACACGGGTTTCGGCAAAAAGGGAGGCTTTGTCTCCGATTATATTCAACGCCGTCCTCTTAGCTTTTATCACAAACCGACGATCGGCGTCGATTTCTACTTGAATTTCATTACGTGGAGCGACAAGTTGACGAAGAAAGACTCGACTGTGAAACTGCAGTTTTGGGACGTAGCCGAACACGAGCGATTTCTCAAGATGACCAATGTGTTTTGCCGGAATTGCGTCGGTGCCCTCGTGTTTTGGGGTCCAAAAAGCCCTTCTCCTCTTGGAAGCGTATTAAAGTGGAGCGAGAAAATTAGAGAAGCGAACCCTAAGGATGCTAATATCCCGATGGTGCTTGTAATAGAGAACATTCCTACATCGAAACGCGGCAAACCCGTCGATTGGATCGGCCACGGCAAAATGATCGAAAGCAGAGTATTGTTGGACGAGTTTTGTGCTAGGAATGGATTCGTGGGCTGGTTTCAGCTTGCAGCAAGAGAAGGCGACGGATATACAGGTGTAATGACAAGGGCCGTGGATTGTCTCGTGCAAAATATTTTCAAACAACAGAATTTTTGAAAGCCGTGAGGTCTTTTCAACTATTACGTCCGGTGAAGACACTTCTGAATGCTTGCCAAATCCACAAGTGCTTCCGGTGAAATAGTTCAATCAATCAAGATATTATTTTCGGGTTGTAAATGTAAATGAATTTCCCGTTCTGAACTTTGGTCTGTAAAATTGGTAACACCTGTTGTATGTAACTATTTTCTTTTGTATTATATGCAACTGGCGAAAGACTATTCCCGGAGAAGGCTATTGCGTGACGTTACGCGTGTTTGCCAGCAGACACTCTTTGGCCTCGTCACGCGCTCCTCCCCCACGTCGGGGACAAATGGATTACGTCACGAGCCCTAAGAATGCTTGCGTTGGAGGCTGGGGGTAATGTGATCAGGATGTTGTTTTTTGTTTCAGGGGAGCGAAGGAAAGTTGGCGCGCGGAGAAAAAATATTTTGATGGAAGAAAAGAAAGAAAGAGGATTACCTTAGCCTGCGTGACAGACGCTAAAAGGAGAGGGAAAGAGGTCCGCGCTCGTAAATCCCCTCTCCTTCCCCTTTCGTAACTTGCCGGCAACAGCCGCGTCAAGTTCGGTTCTTGCAACGCAGACTATGGGCCTTTCGCCGGGCAATCTTTCTTTCCCTCCATACTCCACACAGTCTGAACGCCTGTAAAGAGCAAATAACATAAAATTCCAAATAAGACTTATTTATACCTGGAGCGCCGCGTTGGATTGGATCTATTTTTTTTAAAAGAACTCAGTCTTAAGAAACTTTGTAATTAAGGGTGGGGAAATACTGGATTTAATGAAAATAATATTGATTATTTACGATAATTTGATAATAAAAAAAATGGAAAGTCATTGTTGTTCTAATTTGGATCGTTTCTGGGAATTTTTGTAATGTAAAGATGGGATGGGGACTGTCTAACTCTCCAAGGGAACCTGATCTGGCCCAGGTTGGTGCTAGTACAATCGCTGATAATCTAGATTAAGAGTTAAGACGGGCTATCGATTCTTTTGTTGCATTCTTCCTGGCGGAGAACGAGGGATGGCTTAACCTAATTATTTTAGGAAAGGGGGGATTTTTTAACACTGAAGTAGCAGCCAGTGCCAAATTCAAATTTCTCTTCCATTTTGCGAAGAAATTTTTCTCGCTTTTCTGTGTAACTCCAGTCAGATTTACCGGTACGGCGTCCTTCAGGTACCATTTGTTCGAATTTTACCTTCTGCATCGTTTTTTTTTACCAAAAACATCAGCTGCCGTAAAACGATGACGTCACAAACCTATAAGGCCCGTGGTCCCTAACGACCATTTTCGTCGGGTACGGGTGTAAATGAACAACTTCTTATAAGAAAGTGTGTTGCGAAAATGTTACCCACTATTGACTTTTTCCTATTAGACCGTTATCTAAACAATAAAAGGCATAAGAGTATCTGGTTTCTGGCTGATACGAGGGAGATGGTCTATAAATGCGTACGAAATAATCATCGTAAGACATTACAATCTACACAACACAGCAATTAACTATATCGTTTATTTTTCTGTTGCACAGCTGTCGAAATGCTATCAGATTCGTTACAATTGATTAAAGATGTATGATATTAATAAAATAAATCATCAAAATTCATAGTTCTCATGATTAAGTTCCATTGATAAGAGGTAAAACGACAAAATTCGTGTCATGCTTACTTATACTTGCTTGCCTCTTTACTAACTTTATAGTTGCTTAGAATTGCTTGCTTATTTACTTACTTACTTACTTACTTACTTACTTACTTACTTACTTACTTACTTTCTTACTTACTTAGTACACTTAATTATGTACTCACGTTCTTTTACTTACTCTATGAGCTCGTGCAAAAGTTTAAGTAAGCTAGTTTCAGTTACAATCTATTGATATAATGAAGCGTCAACGTTACATTTTGCCCGGCTTTCAAAGTAGGTATTTGCTCAAAAGTTTCCTAATCTGATTCAGACTGTTAAATTACACTTTTCAAAAGGCATCGTTTCAAGATCGATAAGCTGAAGAACATTTCAGCTCAGTATCATTTATTGCTATAGAACTTTCCTTATGACAAGATACACGTACAATTTCCTGAAATCTGACTATACTGTCCTTAAATGTAATAAGCAAAAACTGAAAGCCTAATTAGCAGGAGACTATAACCTCCTTTAGGGCCCCCACCCTTTACGTAGCTATGTGACATACAGAAAAGATTAAATGTATGTCTAAACTGAGCAAGATCTTTACGCGCCAAACAAGAGCACAACTGGGTGTTGCATCAAAGTGACCTAAATACAGTCGAAACTCTTCTTACAGGGCGCGTTTGTTTTGGGAACCATTCCAGAAAGAGAATACTTGGAATGGCTTTTTGGCGCCTTTTTAAATTAATACATGTTCTCATTCCGGAATCGTTGGAATGGTTGTTTATGCCATTCCATGGATTCTGCTATTTGGGGCAAAATAAATAGAATGGGCATGATGAAAAAGTTGTCAATCACTTGGCAATAACAAAATGGTTGACTAAAACAACAGCGCATACGCGCCAAATTTAAATTCTTCCGCCGAGCCTGAGGGAAAAAAAACGCAATTCGTTTTCAGTCCATTTTTGGAACAATCGTTTTTTTCTTGTTTCTTATTCTAATAATTCTGATCATTCCCATTCTGTCTATTCTCATTCCAGAAGAAACCAAGAAAACGCGCCCACGGACACCTACTGTAACAAACGCACCTCTTCACTACGGACAGTTCGTTTGGTCCACAAGAGACCAAAATCCACAAAAACCGTATAGACCTGTGTGATACGGACACTTAGTCATGTTCCTTCAATTTCCGTATTAAAGAGGTTCGCAAATCCTTGGCATGTGGCAAATCAGTTTGTTAGCGTCTTGTCCCCAATATTGACATGCTTGGTGCTCTAAAAGTTTTCTTCAAACGATTAAGTTTGAAGAAAGAACTGGGTAATGTGTGTGTTTGTTGTGATTGTTCAGAGTAATTGCCAGCTATTGCTTTGGTTTTGTTTTTACGACACGCAAATGAAAACTGCTCTATGGCTACTCAAATTGTAATTTGATTACAATTTTTTTGGAATTGAAGTGTAATGTGAAAAAGGCCTCATCAAAGTATGAGAAACTACTTTAGTTGCTTTACATGTGGAGCTAGTTTTTCTTTGTTTCCTGACAACGCTGACAATCTTTACAGCCAACAGTTATACCAGCGGCAATCATTTGTGCCATATAATCACAACCAAGGGGTATTTCTTTGATGGCACCATGTAAAATGCCAAACGTGTCAAGAACTGGTCTGCAAGAACCGCAAGGGTTAACGGGAACACTGTATACTCCTTTTGCACCCTTAACTTTCCCAAATGCCTGTGCGCTAATTTTACCTCCTTTCTCGAACAACCCATTATTGGTTTTTTGCCTAAAATAGCGACTGTTATTCACAGCAACTTGTTCAGCGCAGTTACCATGTCCGACTCCACGGGCATCTTCTGGAATAGACTTCAAGGCTTTAGTTTGCTTACTACCTATAGTATCCTTTAGTTCGGTCCTTTTGCTTCCCCTCACAGATGAAGTGCCGAATGCATTGCCTTTCTCATCTTGAAGGACACAAGTTTTACCAGGACGGGTTTTATTACTACAAGTTTGAAGCCTTTCCTGAATATCGCGTCGTGCAGCCTCTGCGGCAGCTTTGGTGTCTAATTTATTACCAGGCCTTTTAGGACCCCAAACATCTTTATATTGACTATTTCTTTGGGCTTTCCCTCCCTCGAATGAAAAGCTGTTTCGTCCTTCCGTTTTGGCAGGATGTTGAGGGAAGAACTCAGCTTCTGAGGAGACCGACTGGGAGTTTGCTCTAGGCCTACTGGGATTGTTAGCTCGTGCTTTAGCTTTCGCAGCACTTTTTGCAGCTATTCCCTCACTTATTCCCCCAAGTGCACCTCCAAACAAACCATTACCAATAACTGCACCAGGATCATCTACTTTCCCTTTATCTATAGCTTGCACTGCTGCTGTTGAAGCGGCTCCTGTCGCTCCACCAACTGCAGCCCCGGCAGCTGCGGAAGCAGCTATCCCATATGGAGCTGCTAGCCCGCCAGTAGCTACAGTAGCTCCTACAGCGACAGCTGAAACACCAAACCTGGCGGCGGCTTTACCACAGCCTTTTGCAAGCTTTTTCGCTGTCTCATCATCGCCATCAATTTTTGCTGCAAGTGCGCCTATCCCGCCGCCAATCACACTGCTTTCTACATAAGTTTCCCATCTTTTTTCTGCAGATTCAGTATCTCCCCCGCCAATTACATCCCCAAGGGACTCCCCACATGTTGCAAGCTCATGAAAAACAGGGACATCTCTTAAAATTCCTCCCCCAAGTACGGCTTTACCAGTTGCACGACCCATGCCTTTTAGATACTCTTCTGCCTTGTCTTCATTGCCTTTGCATACTTCTACGGTAGCAGCCACATAAGATCCAATGACACTCTCTTTGGCGTAATTGTTCCATCTTTCACGAGCTTTCTCTGGGTGTCCCGTGATGGCATCACCTAGTGACACAAAACTGGTTCCCACTTCATGAATAACTGGAAGATTTCCCATATTCCAAAGTTCCCTCGTTACGTAACCTAGACGATAACAAGAGAAAACAAGGTGCTTTACTTCCTGTTAACGACAACAAAAAATAAACACATTTTCACTGACTTTGCTCAATGCTGATAATTCTGAGAATGACTATGAACTTACGATAGGTACCTAAAATACCCGCTGCAAGGCTTATAAGAAATAAAATAGTAGTTGTAAAGGGTTTTTATACATTCATGGCAACACGAGTTGCAAAGTTTTGGAAACGAGAAAGGGTTACGAAATTCACACATGGTGTGTGACGTAGAGCTAATCAGACAAAGTTCAAGTTGAAAATCTGGCTGAGGGTCGCGCATGCACGGCAAAGCAAGCAAAAATTCTTGGAAAACGGCATGGTTGTTTATGAATTGTGATGAGATATATCAATCTTATTAGTCCTAAAGGCTGGTGCCTCCTTTTGTTACTGCGCATACGTTCTGCACATCTCAGGTCTAGTCCGAGATATTCAAGTTTCTAAAGGAAATTCCTTACTAATACAAAGGTATTTTTGTGTGGCTTATGACTGTGTGGAAAAAGCAGAACTTAGCAAGGGCTATCAGAATCGAAAAAGAAAATTTGGGGCAACGGCGCATTTTTGAGAGATAATTGAGCTTAAAATTTGAAAGAAATTGTCATACATTGTTTGTATTTTAAAGCTTTTTTAGAATTATGGTTGCTTAATTATCTCTGATAAATGCGTGGCTACCTACATTTTTCCTTTGGATTCCAATAACCCTCGCTAAGATCTGCTTTTCCCCCATAGTCATAACCTTTGCAAAAATACATCTGTATTAGGAGGCACCGTCCTTAAGGTGATTCCATCGAAAAACAATTTGTAATGAGAATTTGTTGAAACTTTGCACAGTTATTACTTAAGCCTAGTACATTAAAAAAAATAAAATAAAAAGAGGTGGTCACCGTGTCTGATTTCACGCTATAGGGCTGTAGTATATATAGGTACTTTGCCAGCTTTCGACAACAATTTTAAAAAACCTATACTTGTACCAGAGACACTCATTACTTTAACAAAGTTATTACTAGCAAAGAAATATAAGCATTATTCTTATGATAGAAGAACAATAGTACAGTAAAACGTCTTAAAACTGCCGTAAAAATGAAACCAATGAAATAATGGGCAAACCGAGCGTCTGCACGGTTCCGGTGAGACGCCTAAAATCTGACTGTAAATAGTGAATTAACCGGAATATTTCAAAATTGAATAATGAAAAAGTCTTCAAATTTAAATATATCATGTAAAGTCGTATTTTACTGAAACAAATGGAATAAAAAAGTGGGGTCACCGAGTTCGTTTGGGAGAAAGCGACTATTTTTGTCTCTGAACAGCTGCGCTTTCATAGTAAACCTATCAAGTTCCGAACGCGCGCGAGCTCGTGCGCGCGCTAATCCCGCAAAAAAATGATGCGCAGAAAGGATGCGCAATGCAATTGAATGGAATCACCTTAATGAAGTCTTAATTTTCACAAACAGCTTTGATAAAACGCCAGAAAAATCCCCCTGACATCAGGGATAGCTTTTTCAAGTACAGCCGATTTGCACACACTGATGGAATATAAAGAAGCTGACTTACCGATTAGCTTTGAAGCGATGCTGTGGCTGATTTCTTAGCAAAATAATCGGTTAGCTAGATATACTGTCAACCTGAAAAAAAAAATAGAATGTGGAAATCATTACCAAGGGAGGTGTCCTACTTGTCATGACGGCCCTGTTTTCATTGCCGCGTGACTATTCAGAAGTCAATTCTTGTTTTTGCACAGTATCTTGTTTCATATAATTTCTTTATCCGTCCGATCCAAATAAACTTTTTTCACAAGTTTCTTCTCCATTCGACTACAAACAATCTCTCTTTCCGCTCGGCGATAGTTGAGCACAAAGAACACGCGAGCCAGCGCGAAAATCGCCTGCCAAGTGGAAACACAACTACAGGCTCACCACACGTGCATCACGTTCATGTTTCCAATTGGCAGGCCGCTGTTTTCACGCAACTTGTCCGCGTGTGATTGTTGAAACAGGGACTGGGCCTAGTTGACCAGTTAGAGGTCAATAGTACAATTTCACGGGAGAATACTGGGGGATTTTCTGCTTTCTGTTTTTCACTCAACTTCAACAACAGAGATTTTGAATTTAAGGAGGCTCGCAACAGTTTTTTTGGCCTTGGAGTGTATCTTTTGAAATCAAAATTTCACATAGAGGATAAACTTCGATTTCCTTGATACTACACCAACTTTCAACATATGACCAAAGTTCTCTTTTTCATTGGTTTCCTAGCAACAGCTGTCACCATAGCAACGGTAATGGACAACCCCTTATTTTAAATAATGTCGAATATCTCGAAAGCTAGTCAGACACTTTTTGACGAAACTTGAACCCTTTGAACTACTCGACCTACACAACTTGTATGCAAAATTAGGGAAAAATCGGTAAGAGCGTTTTCAGGCAAATCATGATTTATTTTTTACGGGCTGATTTTGGTCATTCCTCCAATTTTCTCCAATATTTCAAGATAGCAAAACATTCTTATTGTACATTGAGCTTCCTAGATGGCTGCGATTTTAAGATATTTATATTTAAAAACTAATAAAATGCAGCACAAATCAGTCAAAAAGTTCGTACTTTGCATAAATAGAAATATTTCTGAACTACCCTTACAGATTTTTCTTTTAAATTGATTACCGTTAGAATAATAATTCTTTTTGATGTTCCAGCAAGTTTTAGAAAAACTAAACATTTCTGTTATCAGATGTGAAGGCTGAATCTCGTTCAGGTTTCAGTCGTTGTTAACTTTCAACGAGCAACAGTTTTATTTTGTTTTTTCTGGTCTATTTCACGGTTATTCACGTGCAATAAATATTTATACACGCTGCACTTGTGTCCTCAGTCTCGCGCGTTTATAATTCCTTCTCATAACAAAAAAATATTCTTCTTCTTCCTTTCTTTGGCAGTGGAGAGTATCTTTTGAAATCAAAATTTCGAATTTTTTTTTTGGCAGTGGAAATCACTGGTAGTCTTGCATCGTTTGGTTTTATATCAGAGCTCCAGAGCTTCGCAGGTTTTTGAAACGTCGTCTTCAGCCACTAACCGAACAGATTCATCGGGGTAGGCTCTGAGTACCAGTGCGCAGTAGTGTAAGCAACTTCCAGGAAAACGGTATGTGTTTATGTTTTGATATATAATAAAACATGTCTATCCTGAGCGATAAAATTATACCTTGATTTAAACTTACAGCTGCGGATGAAACCCTAAAAGAGTGACTTACCGTGCAGTACTTGCCTGCCGCTGTGTTTGTTTTTCAGTATTCTTAAAAATATATATACATAAAATAAAATAAAATAAATCACTTTATTTAGGTGTCAACGGTATCTAGCAAAGAATGCTAATTGGGGACACCTCCAAGATCAAATTGGAATTTGGATGTGTTGGTTTTTGAGGAGAGGGGAAAACCGGAGCACCCGGAGAAAAACCTCTCGGAGCAAGGACGAGAACCAACAACAAACTCAACCCACATATGACACCGGGACCGGGAGTCGAACCTGGGCCACATTGGTGGGAGGCGAGCGCTCTCACCACTGCGCCATCCCTGCTCCACATATATATATATATAGGTTTTTGATTTAAAAGACTGGCTCTTTGTCATTGGAGCCAAAGGTCAGCATTGATATTTGGTCGTCTAGGTTCGGTTAGGGATTTTTCCCGCTTGCTTTCGCTTTTCTCCTACGCGCTTCCGGCCTAAAAATCTTATCTTAAATTAAAAACAAAATTTGCAGCAAAGAGCTTCAAACATTTTTCCCGTAATGATGGCTGAAACGAAGAAAAACAAGGGAAATGAGTAACTATATACGGGAACGGTCTTAATCGGTGTAGAATTTGACTGCGGAATACTAAAATCATCACAGACCTTAAAGAGCTTTAACTGGAACAAATTCCCAATTTTGAAAAATAGCGAGGAACAAACAGCACCAAATGAATTCGATATTTTTCCTTTGAATTGTCATACTTTGGGATTTCGTTCACAGAGGTGACCCAGTTAGAACTAAATTTCGTCTTTGCAACCATGTCCACTGAAGTGAAACAGTTCAGTGAAATTAATTTCCAGCGGAAACTACGGCTTTCGTAATGCCTTGGATCCTGTCTTTAGTACAAAGAAAAAAAAACAGAAGAAAAATCTTACCTTGTCTTCAAGCCAACTGATGACGACTCAGCTAACGGCGACTGACGAGGTGGCGCTGAAACCGCTGATAACTGTGCTTCTGCACGCTGTAATTACGAAATACGGAGAACAACGCAAAACAGGGTCACAAAAATCCCACGTGGCATGTGACGCACTAAAGGATCTAGAACCAATAAGAAACCAAGTTGAGGCTCTGGCTGGCTTTCGCACATGTGCAATAATGCAGGTGAATTTCAAGGAAAACGCGATGTGATTGTTTTGTTAATATTTAAAAAAAGTAAAGGATGTTGAGCAGTAACCTCTTAGCTGCTATTTTTGCTTACGTCTGCGTTCGCAGGCTACCACTTTTCCGGCCTAAAATCTTACATACATAACAAAACTGCAAAAAGCTTTCAACCTTTTTCTACCGTTATGATGACTGAAACGAAGGAATCAAGCGAAGGTGGCATAGAATTTGACCACAAAATGTTAGAATGAGCGTCCCTTTCACTTAGTCTAAAAAGCTCTAACTGTAAACAAATTTCAAATTTCATTTTGAAAAATAACGAGAAACAAACAACACCAATTTAAATTGCTGCTCAAAAGTTTTCAATTGAATAGCCACACTTAAGGATTTCCTCCCTTTGGATACAGTAGAACTGAATTTCGTCAATGCATGAACATGCGCAAGTGAAAGAGTTCATAGAAGTTAATTTCTTAGCTGAAAATACCACTTTTGGTCTACCTGCGATCCTGTCTTTAGCTCCGCAGTTTTTTGAAAACGTCGTCTTCAGTCTCTAACCAAACAGATCGTAGGCTCTCAATGAGTACGAGGATGCGGACGAGCTAACAAGCGTGCGCAGTAGAGCAAGCAATTTCCAGGAAAACGGGATGGGTTTATGCAATATGACTGTTATGTAATAAAAATGTCTGTCTTGAGCGATAAAAATACCTTGATTTAAACTTACAGCTGTGGATAAAACCCTGAAGTGTAACCATTTTAAATGAAAACTATAGTGCAGTACTTGCTGCTGTTGTGTTTGTTATTCAGGATTCTGAAAATTTTTCATGCATATATATTTTTTTTGACTTTTAAGAGTAGCTCTTGGGAGCCAAAGGTCGGTATATTTGGTCGTCTAGATAAGCTGGGCAATTTTCCCGCCTGCTTTCGCTTTTCACCTACGTGCTTCCGCGCCAAAAATCTTACAAAACTTGGTTTTTAAATTAAATTAGGGACAAAAGCGCAAAGAGCTTTCAAATATTTTTACCGTAATGAAAGCTGAAGCGACGAAAAAACAAGGGGAATCTGTTAATAGAAACGAAAAAGTTCTTAATCAGTATAATATTTGACAAAGGAAAATGATCTCAGACGCCGACAGCCTAAAGAGCCCTAACTGGAAAAGATTTCTTAATTTTGAATAATAGGAAGAGATAAACAGCAACGCAACCCGACAGCTGTCTTTTGAATAGTCACACTTCAGGATTTCATCCACAAACGGAAACCAGTTAGAACTGAATTTCGTCTTTGTGTACATGTCCAAGTGAAAGAATTCAGAGAAATCAATTCTCAGTGGAGCCTATGGCTTTCGTAGTGCCTCCGATCCTGTCTTCAGTACAAAAGAAAAATAGAACAAAAATCTTACCTTGTCTTCAAGCAAGCTGACCGACGACTATTAAAGCCAACAGCAAATGACGAAGTGATGCTGAATCCACTGATAGTTGTGCTTCTGCACGCTGTAATTACAAAATGCAGAGAACAACGCAAAAGTGCAATTAAAAGAAACAGTGCAAAACAGGGTCACAAAAATCCCACTTGGCGTGTGACGTATTAAAGGACCTAGAACCAATCAGAAATCAAGTTGAGCGACACTGTGGCTGGCTTTCGTGCATGCGCAATAATGCAGGTGAATTTCTAGGAAAATGCGTGTGATCGTTTTGTTATTAAGAATAAATTAAAACAAATTGTCATCGTGATATTGTATTGTATATTTAATTGTCTAGGCATGCAGGGCTAAAGTGTGACTATTTGAATGAAGTATATTGAGCAGTGAATTCTTTGGCGTTATTTTTGTCTCGCTAGACAAGGACGTTTTAACTTCACTCTTGCTAGTATAAAAAAGGTTAATTTATTTGGTCGTCTACAATAGTAAGGGATTTTTCCCGCTCACTTTTGCTTCTTCGCCCCCGCGCTTCCGGCCTAAAACCTTACATAACAAAATTGCAAAGAGCTTTCAAACTTTTTCTTTACCGCAATGATGACTGAAACGAAGAAGTCAAAGGAAATAAGTAACTGAAAATGAAAACGAAAGTGTCCAGCAGCGTAAAATTTGACGGCAGAAATATTAAAAAGAACTCACTAGACGCGTCCCTTCGACTTAGTCTAAAGAGCTCTGACCGGACACAAATTCCAAATTTTCTTTCGGAAAAAAATGAGAAGCAACAACACTAAACGAATTTGCTCCTCAATAGTTTGCATTTGAATGGCCACACTCTTAAAAGGAATTCGTCTCAGACGTAGACCATAGAGCTTAATTTAAACAATGCATGCGTGCACAAGTGACCGAGTTCACAGAAATTAATTCTACGCATTTCCTAGCTTTCGTCTGCCTTCGAATCTGTCTTAACCAAAAAGCAAAACAGAGGAAAAATCCTACCTTGTCTTGAAGCAGGCTACTGAAGACTCAGCCGAGCGACTGACGAGTTGGTGCGGAATCCACTTTTTTATGTAGTTTGTGCCCTGTAATTATAAATGTGGGTATAAAAGCCCTGCTAAATTTAAGGTAAGTCACGAGAATCCCACGTATCCAACGTGGTGTTTGACGTAACGACCTACAACCAATCAAAAGTCAAGTTTAAATTCTGGTTGGCTTTCGCGCTTGCGCAGCAAAGCAGGTTTGCTTCCAGGAAAACCTGATGTGTTTATTTTTTTATTAAAAAATAAAAATCAGTTTCTAGGTTCGATCGACGGGAGGCAACTTGAACGATATAATTTCACAGTACTAAATAAATACTGATCACTAAATCACATTCATGCAGGCATAACACAATCTAGCTTTTGTATCGAGTCTGAGTCTGTCCACAAAATCTTACCATTCGTGAAAAGAACGCAAATGAGCTTAAAAACATCGCTACCTTTATGGATGCTAACAGCGCCTCCTTCTCATGAACAGTGAAAATGACTCTCGCAACACACACCTTACGTCATGATCAATCACTACGGGAGCTTTTATCACACCTCCCGATAATACTTGAGCGCCCAACTACCGATACTACTCTGCGGCCCCAGTTTGGACAAATCGAGATTTTTTCTGGTATACTAGTAACAGTATTCACTATATCTGCCCCCGCCTTTTGGTGATATTAGTTTTCGTTTATTGAAATATTTCTGACATTTTTGAAGGAGATTTTGTGGTGTAGCTTAGAGGTTACGATTAAATGTAATAAAAAGAGTGTGCAACAGAAGAGTTTTTAGGTGGTATTGGTTAATTTTGGCAGCTAAGAGGTTTCTGGTTGGTTTCGGAGGTTGAAGAAACCATCAAACAACCAGAGCTATATTGCTTGTCTGAGTCAGTAATAGAAAATTTTGTTTATGCATTGCAGGGACACGAGATGGAAATATGTAGTATCCAGTGTAATCTTTGTCATCATGCATGACACATTCTCGTCCCCAGAGCTACGCGGCTTTTTTAAATTACGTCTCTTGTAGCTCTGGTAACGGCCAAAAATTTATTTTTTTTGATTGGCCGATTCAAACTGTATGCGCAATAACGTTAAATTTTTTTGGCTTGTACGCATAACGTTTTATTTCCGGTTGAATTAATCAGGGCATTTTAAAATTCTATATTGACTTCATCAATTCGCAAAGAATGTGGCTTGGGGCAGATTAAGCGACCAAATTTTGCTGTTTGGTTAAGCACGTAAGAATTAAAAGTGTTAGTGATTGTCGCTAAATGCCAGCGATTCTTTTCTCGCTACAGCTTTTTCTACAAAACTACAGCTTTTCCATAAATAAACTTACATATTAAACTCTTGTAATGACCTCTTGATGTCGATGTTTAAAAACTTGGGCGCCAAATGGTTCTGGAAATTTTCGATGGGGTAAAACGTAATACATTGTAGCATTTAGAGGCAAAACGATTAGTGCACAGTTGACATTCTCACACAACAGAAACCAGACGAATGTAATAAATAACTGTGCAATTCAGTACAACGCAAATGCAAATATACCTTTACTCAGGCGATACAAATCCAAAACCCGTGAGCAAAAAACTCGTTCTTCTGAACAACTATGGCACGAAAGGCAGCTTCTTAAGTTTGTTCCTTTTAAAGCTCCAGGTTTTCTGCTAATTGCAGGAGAGTTAGAGGGTCCCGAACAGCTTTTAATCGATCTAGGGCATGACTCGATCGATAGAAATTCAAATTTCTCGCTTGTTGTTAGAATTGTCATGCCCAGAGCTCTACGGACGAGAATAGAGCAGAAAAATATGGAGGAAATAATTCACAAGTAGAGCACAATCTTGTCCGCTCGCGTTGCGTTTTTAGCTTAATTTTGTACTATTCATCCGTCTCTTGTTTATTTGTCGCTTGTGAATCGCATGCCGATAGTTTTAGAAAGGGTACATCTTATGCTTAGGACTTCTATGAAGATATTTAATGGCAGTGTACAAGTGCATCTTGAAAGGTTAAATAAATTGCTAACCGTGTTGTAAAATTCTATGATCTAACCCGTCCTTTGCGTACGACCTCACTTTAACAGTCCTCCATAGCGCTGTGCTCGCTCAAGGATTCAATACAGATTGCAAAAAATAATACAGAGCTCTGCTGTCAAGTATTCTTGACAGCATATTCTTCATGGACTTCGGTACTGGTGCCTCGAAAAGAAACAAGTTTCAATATGGCTGCCTTTGTACAACGGGGATTTACGGCCACTTACATGCGTTCGAGATGTGCATCCTCATGGACCTTTGATCTTATTAGTTCCTTCATAATCAGGGAGGCTAGTTTCGGTAAGAATCAGACTATGTTGTCCTAAACGTTTTGGGACATTGTTCTGCTAACTTAAAGATAGCTGTCCTTGACAACAAGACTTCAACGGACCTTGGAATTTTCCTGTTTGTTAAGGTAGCATATCAGTGTCTCATAATAGAAAGTTTGATAATTTGTAAAGGAAATATTAAGAGACTATTTTTTCACGTCGATGATTTTTTAAATCACTGTTTAAAGATGAACATTTGTTTTGTTATGTTGGAAGATAAGTCGTGCCAGTGTGCCGCAACTCGATTAAGTTATTGCCAATGTTTACTTCGCGGGTTCTTAAAATGCTTTCTAAAATGAAAGTATTTGGATATACGTTACATAAAGTTAATAAACGTCCAAATACCCTAAGTTTTTGACCTACCTCGAAGTTGTAACTCTGGGAGTGAAACGGCTGAAGAAAAGCGAAGTAAACTTAAATTGTGAACCGTTCAATGTAAACCCTTGGACAGTACCTCGCACAGGAAACAAACGATCTCCACACATTGAAGTTCATTGGCTTTTTAGTTGAAAGAGCTTGAAATCGTTTGGCATCGAATAGTTTTAAGTGATTAGTTTTCTAATGTATATTTTTGCAGGGAATGTTATGTTGGAACTATTCTATCTTGAATCAGAGCATCTGAAATCAACCAAACAAAAACGTCTGTTTTTGTCACCGAAATGATGGTGAAATGTTTTGCTAATTTGCAGTTATGAGAACTGTGATGGAGCAGGAACAAAAAATCTGTCAACCTGAGCTACTGAATACACAAACAATACGAACGAAAAAAAAACACCTAAATGCATTTTAATAAAGAATAAAAGGTCGGAAGATTATGGAAAATACCATGATATTAACAGACCTGGAACAGGACAAAATAGTACCTTTTAAACACAAGGTACACCCCTCTTAGCAACAAAATTGTCAGTGCAGCATAACTTCATTTAAAACACACTAGAAAATGTAAAAATATAATAGTAAAGCAAAGTGCATGTGTTTGCCCATACAAGAGTACTCATTGTTTCTGCAGCCACCTTCTTTAGCTTGTGAACCCTTCATTTATATTCCAACAGCAGACAGGTGCAATACCTTTTCTTTCAGAACTAGGCTGACAGTTGTCAGACGAATCAAAATTCAGCAATTTTTGGTCAATCTTAGTCAAGAGTAATTAATGAAAGAACTTAACTGTATTGCAAAAGGAAATTGTTGAGCAGTACTTCGTTCATCCGCAAAAAACTTGCTTTGGAATCCCACCTATAATCTTAAATCTTATGGCGGGCGTTCTTTTGCTGTTGCTGTGGCATCGCTGTGGAATTCCCTACCCCAATCTGTCAAAGATTCAGCATCAGTTGACACTTTTAAATGCAGACTCAAAAAACACCTTTTAATAAATGCTTACTACGGAAGCTGATTTTCTCGTTTTGTTAATTTTTTTCTTCGAAGCGAAAAAAAAAATAGTATAGAAGCACAAAACACTGAGGTAAGTGGCTCCAGAACTGAGTTCACTAATTAGGAGCAAATGCTGCATCAATCAATGTTCAACGCTCCAGACAAGTACATGTAGTATCTGAAAAGTGCAGATAGGGCAAAGACTAAAACAAAGAGTCAATCATCATTGATGCCCCTCTCACACAACTGCTTCTAACTTCCTTCTAAAAAAAGTTTGGCTACAAAATTAATGTAAGATGAGTTGCAAGATGGAAAAAAGGCACAAACATGCTGGGTTTTATTTCTCAAATCTGTATATACATGCTTTTTCACTTCACCTTTCATCAGGAGCAATATACATGTAATTTGCCTCAAGACAGACCTCTCATAGAGATCAGACTTCAAAACATCAGTACACTCCACTGGACTGTTTCAGTATCAAGAATGTTGAACAGCCAAAGAGAGTAGGGCAAACTGACATTTGAAAAATCAATAATTAGAATAATAAATATTTAAATTGAACACTAGTGGCTGTTATGGCTGCCATTCTCTGCTTTCTACCAAGAACTTAACAGGTTGGATAGGAACATATCACTGCAGTCAAAAGCTGTGATAACCTGGAAAAAAATGTAATTAAACATAAATTTTACTTCAAGTATAATTGATTAAAAAGTTATTGGCAAGAAATGCATCATAATACTGGCACTCAACAAATTTAACATAACATTTCAGGGTTCGAGACTAACTTTTCAGCTTAGTAGCCTAGTGGCTGGTGAGAGGTTTGATTTCACTAGCCAAAATAAATTTTCACTAGCCAGAATTTTTTTGCATCATCGATCTCATACTGTGTTCAGCATGTCTAATTTTTAGCCGAGTTAAGTACTGTAAACATGCTTCTGTAAACTCAAGAGTGAAGAACTGGAATGTTTACTATTCTTTCCAACGGTTAAAGATCCTCACACGAATACAAAGTATCATGTGCGTTCAGGGCAAATTCCGTCATCGTGCAGAGAAACGTTGGGAAGACAAGACTAACATTGTACGAACGTTGTAAGGTGCGGAGAAACGTCAAAAAGACAAGACTGATGCTGCACTCAGCTCACGTATAGAAAAACGTCTACAAGAGAAGACTAGTAAATTATAAGCGTATTTAATTGTAGAGAAACGTTGAACAGACAAAACTAATAAGGTCCGAACTTACTAAGGTACGGAGAAACGTTGAGAAGTCATATCAAACACGTTGGTTGCAAATGTACTACAGCAGGGAGAAACGCTGCCAACGAACCAAGATACAGAGATGGAGAAAAAATTACGGAGAAACGTTATTAGACAAAACTAATTCCGTAAGAACGTGTGTAACGTACGGAAGAACGCCGAACGGACAAACTGAACTATTACAGTGGGACAATAAATTACGGAGAAACGTAAATGAGACAACTAAAATCGCACTAACGTACGGATAAACATTGAGAAGACAAGACTAATACCGTATGAACATACTAACGTACAGAGAAACGCTAAGCAGTGTCGACTTATCGTACGAATGTACAGTGTACTAAAACACTGAAGAAAACCTTAGGGAGGTCAGATCAATGTCGTGCGAACGTGTTAACGTACGAAGAAACGTTGAGAAGGCTAGGCTAATAAATCGACGAACCTACTTATGCACGGAGAAATGTTGTGAAGACGTTACGTAGAGAGAAACGCTGAGAAGAGAAACTATTGTACGAACGTAGCAATTAATGGAAAAAAGACGATAAGAGAATTCTAAAGAATTGTGTGAACGTACTAATGTGTAGACAAATATCATATGAATGCACTAATAGACCTTTCAAGGAAACGTATAGTGAAACGTTCTGAAGACGCTTATTTCTTTCGAACGTAGTAATGACGGAGAAAAACTAAAGTTGCCACGTGAGACAAGAATTAGTAGGCAAAAACGTTGAGAGGACAAAACAAGTATCATACGAACATTATGACGTCCTTTTGCGGAATAAGTTTAAGTTTCTGCTCACTCAATTTGCTTTTGGGATCCGATCATCAGAAGCAATATTTAGTGTGGTTTCCATCCGGTGCTTCAATGCTTTGAAATTTTCACTAGCCATAATGGCTAGTGAAAGCGCAAAACTTACTAGCCAAAACGGAATTTCTACTAGTCTGTGACTAGTTGGCTACCGTTAGTCTCGAGCCCTGCCGTCCTTTCTCGTTTGATATTAATGGCTGTTTTTAGTAATGGCTGTTTTTTCTAATCAAATGCCAATTGTTCATGATGATCTGTTTCAAATTGTTCAAGTTCGAAGTTTAAAGCTTTCCATAAGCATAAACATTGTTAATAATACGAAAACTAAAAATGTACCCCCCATTTTTTGCAGAAACGAAAAATGTACCCCCTATTTTCGAATGCTTAGCAAAAATGTAGCCCCCCCCCCCAATCCGGAACATCGGCCCCCTCTTAGTAATAATTAACGAACAGTCCCTTAATCCAAGAAAAGGGCAAGGAAGTATGTCTGGAATTGGCCTAGGCTTAACCAGACAGTCCTGCAAAGCTTGAGCAACCGCAGACAAAAAAACGAGCTTTATCTAAGTAAAAAAATGTTGCTTGATCCTGTCCTAATAAATGAAAACTAAACAAGGTTTCTTTCTCAGGAACCATAATTTAAGTAATCCACAAGCTTTCGACTACATCGCAGAATCTTATTCAAGTGATGGAGCTTTATCTTGTTTGGCGTTCCTTTAAAACAGGGCCAAGTCTTCAGATATAGATAGGGCAACGTACTTATTACAATCACCCCTTTGCGTCTGGTGGTACTGGCGGTGGTACTGGTGGTCGTACTGGTGGTGGCACTGGTGGTGGTACTGGTAATGGCACTGGTGGTGGTACTGGTGGTGGCACTGGTGGTGGCACTGGTGGTGTTACTGGTGGTGTTACTGGTGGTGGTACTGGTGGTGGCACTGGTGGTGGCACTGGTGGTGGTACTGGTGGTGGCACTGGTGGTGGTACTGGTGGTGGCACTGGTGGTGGTACTGGTGGTGGTACTGGTGGTGGCACCGGTGGTGGTACTGGTGGTGGTACTGGTGGTGGCACTGGTGGTGGTACAGGTGGTGGTACTGGTGGTGGCACTGGTGGTGGTACAGGTGGTGGTACTGGTGGTGGCACTGGTGGTGGTACTGGTGGTGGCACTGGTGGTGGTACTGGTGGTGGTACTGGTGGTGGTACTGGTGGTGGCACTGGTGGTGGTACTGGTGGTGGCACTGGTGGTGGTACTGGTGGTGGTACTGGTGGTGGCACTGGTGGTGGCACTGGTGGTGGCACTGGTGGTGGCACTGGTGGTGGTACTGGTGGTGGCACTGGTGGTGGTACTGGTTGTGGCACTGGTGGTGGCACTGGTGGTGGTACTGGTGGTGGCACTGGTGGTGGTACTGGTGGTGGTACTGGTGGTGGTACTGGTGGTGGTACTGGTGGTGGCACTGGTGGTGGTACTGGTGGTGGCACTGGTGGTGGTACAGGTGGCGGCACTGGTGGTGGCACTGGTGGTGGTACAGGTGGTGGTACTGGTGGTGGCACTGGTGGTGGTACTGGTGGTGGTACTGGTGGTGGTACTGGTGGTGGTACTGGTGGTGGCACTGGTGGTGGTACTGGTGGTGGCACTGGTGGTGGTACAGGTGGCGGCACTGGTGGTGGCACTGGTGGTGGTACAGGTGGTGGTACTGGTGGTGGCACTGGTGGTGGTACTGGTGGTGGTACTGGTGGTGGCACTGGTGGTGGTACAGGTGGTGGTACTGGTGGTGGCACTGGTGGTGGTACTGGTGGTGGCACTGGTGGTGGCACTGGTGGTGGTACTGGTGGTGGCACTGGTGGTGGCACTGGTGGTGGTACTGGTGGTGGCACTGGTGGTGGCACTGGTGGTGGTACAGGTGGTGGTACTGGTGGTGGCACTGGTGGTGGTACAGGTGGTGGTACTGGTGGTGGCACTGGTGGTGGTACTGGTGGTGGCACTGGTGGTGGTACTGGTGGTGGTACTGGTGGTGGTACTGGTGGTGGCACTGGTGGTGGTACTGGTGGTGGCACTGGTGGTGGTACTGGTGGTGGTACTGGTGGTGGCACTGGTGGTGGCACTGGTGGTGGCACTGGTGGTGGCACTGGTGGTGGTACTGGTGGTGGCACTGGTGGTGGTACTGGTGGTGGCACTGGTGGTGGTACTGGTTGTGGCACTGGTGGTGGTACTGGTGGTGGTACTGGTGGTGGCACTGGTGGTGGTACTGGTGGTGGTACTGGTGGTGGTACTGGTGGTGGTACTGGTGGTGGCACTGGTGGTGGTACTGGTGGTGGCACTGGTGGTGGTACAGGTGGCGGCACTGGTGGTGGCACTGGTGGTGGTACAGGTGGTGGTACTGGTGGTGGCACTGGTGGTGGTACTGGTGGTGGTACTGGTGGTGGCACTGGTGGTGGTACAGGTGGTGGTACTGGTGGTGGCACTGGTGGTGGTACTGGTGGTGGCACTGGTGGTGGCACTGGTGGTGGTACTGGTGGTGGCACTGGTGGTGGTACTGGTGGTGGCACTGGTGGTGGCACTGGTGGTGGTACTGGTGGTGGCACTGGTGGTGGTACTGGTGGTGGTACTGGTGGCGGCACTGGTGGTGGTACTGGTGGTGGTACTGGTGGCGGCACTGGTGGTGGCACTGGTGGTGGTACTGGTGGCGGCACTGGTGGTGTTACTGGTGGTGGTACAGGTGGTGGTACTGGTGGTGTTACTGGTGGTGGTACAGGTGGTTGTACTGGTGGTGGCACTGGTGGGGGTACTGGTGGTGGTACTGGTGGTGGCACTGGTGGTGGTACTGGTGGTGGTACTGGTGGTGGCACTGGTGGTGGCACTGGTGGTGGTACAGGTGGTGGTACTGGTGGTGGCACTGGTGGTGGCACTGGTGGTGGTACTGGTGGTGGCACTGGTGGTGGTACTGGTCTTGGTACTGGTGGTGGTACTGGTGGTGGTACTGGTGGTGGCACTGGTGGTGGTACTGGTAATGGCACTGGTGGTGGTACTGGTGGTGGCACTGGTGGTGGTACTGGTGGTGGCACTGGTGGTGGTACTGGTGGTGGCACTGGTGGTGGTACTGGTGGTGGTACTGGTAGTGGCACCGGTGGTGGTACTGGTGGTGGTACTGGTGGTGGCACTGGTGGTGGTAGAGGTGGTGGTACTGGTGGTGGCACTGGTGGTGGTACTGGTAGTGGTACTGGTGGTGGCACTGGTGGTGGTACTGGTGGTGGTACTGGTGGCGGCACTGGTGGTGTTACTGGTGGTGGTACTGGTGGTGGTACTGGTGGTGGCACTGGTGGTGGTACTGGTGGTGGTACTGGTGGTGGTACTGGTGGTGGCACTGGTAGTGGTACTGGTGGTGGTACTGGTGGTGGCACTGGTGGTGGTACTGGTGGTGGTACTGGTGGTGGCACTGGTGGTGGTACAGGTGGTGGTACAGGTGGTGGTACTGGTGGTGGTACAGGTGGTGGTACTGGTGGTTGCACTGGTGGTGGTACTGGTGGTGGCACTGGTGGTGGTACTGGTGGTGGTACTGGTGGTGGTACTGGTGGTGGTACTGGTGGTGGCACTGGTGGTGGCACTGGTGGTGGTACTGGTGGTGGTACTGGTGGTGGCACTGGTGGTGGTACTGGTGGTGGTACTGGTGGTGGCACTGGTGGTGGTGGTGGCACTGGTTGTGGTGGTGGCACTGGTGGTACTGGTGGTGGCACCGGTGGTGTTACTGGTGGTGGCACTGGTGGTGGTACTGGTGGTGGTACTGGTGGTGGCACTGGTGGTGGTACTGGTGGTGGTACTGGTGGTGGCACTGGTGGTGGTACTGGTGGTGGCACTGGTGGTGGCACTGGTGGTGGTACTTTTGGTGGTACTGGTGGTGTTACTGGTGTTGGCACTGGTGGTGGTACTGGTGGTGGTACTGGTGGTGTTACTGGTGGTGGCACTGGTGGTGGCACTACTGGTGGTACTGGTGGTGGCACTGGTCGCGGTGGTTGTTGTTGTCCTTGTGAAACGTTTTGTTCTTGAGGTCCTATTGGTCCCAATAGCCCTGGTGAAACTGGTGGTTCTGGTGGTCGTGGGGTTGCCGGTGGTTCCAATTCTGATACTACTTTTGTTTGTGCCTCTAGATCTTGGTCTTGCTCTAAGTCTCGCTCCCTCTGTGAGGCTACCTTTGGCTGGGTTTCTGGCTGTGGATTTGGTTTTGGTTCTTTGAAACGTCTGTTCATCCATATCAAGCACAACCTCAAAAGAAGAAAAGGGATCTCTGCCAATTCCCAAAGCTTTCCTTTATTCAAGTAAGAGTTGAATTCTTCCAATTCCCTTTCACTGCGAATAAACTTGCTTGCGAACAGGTTCACTTGCTTCTTACTGAGAAATCCTCTAATCTCGCAGTTAGCATGGCTAAACTTGATTAATTGTTCATCTTCCTTTGATGTTGTGGTAATAATCACGTGACAATCTCTTAACTGATTACCCTCCCATATCTGCTGAACCGGTGACGTTCTTCCTTCACTGTGGCCATTATAGCCATCAAAAACAAGCAACACTTTGTCCTGATTGTGAAGGACATAATTGTAAAGGCTATTAGTTGAAATTGATCCGTCAGCAGCAAAAAGCTCAGAAGCCTCTAAAATAGCCGGCATATCTTGGATTCCACGAACATTTCGCAAGTTAATAAGAAGCAAAAGATCGAACTTTTTCAAGGTTTCTTTCCTTTCGTTCGCCCAGTCGACAGCAATTATCTTCGAAAAGGTAGATTTGCCGATGCCAGGCCTTCCGTAGACAAGCATCCTTTTTGGATTGGTGACACGTCCGTGGCCTTTGAATACTTCAGTGTAGTCGTCAAGTTTCATCTCAGTTGTACCACTTGGTGTTCTCACGTATCTCACCCAGGACAACTTGGTGTAAACACCATCAATGTCCGCAATGCTGCTTTGGTCGCCCAGTGTCATTCTCATCTGGCTTACGGTAGTGTTGTAGTATGTACGCAGCTGAGCCTGGCATTCTTTAAGGTTCAATGGTCCTGTAAGTAAAAGTAAAACCCGGATCAATTTCTTTGATGTCTGAAAATGCTTCTGGGGTAACTGAACAACACCGAGATTCCTTCTAACACTTTTTCAAAAATCTTAACAAGTTGAACACCTTTACTCGTCTTCACCCTTTTATTAAAGTGTGTCGAGCCTTTTTTCAACTTCAGCATTTTCCGATGGAGACATCTAGTCAAACACGTGTTTTGATTTCCTAAAGCATGGTCCTGTTGGACCTATGGTCAATTCTTCAAGTATTGAGGCAAGACTTTTCGCTTGATGTCTATACTGACCATTTCTTCAGTCAACTCGAGTACCATTTCTTGATCTCCTTTGAGACTTCGTCACCGGCTACATGGTGAGTATTAATTTTTGGACGCGCGTCATAAAGGTCGCTCCCTTAAGGGTCAAATATTGTCACCTTGCTGGGCACGACGTCGTTATTTGTGTCTTTATAAAGTGCGACTGGCCAGTTGCTAACGTTTCAGATATTTCTTTTCATTTTTGTTCTCGCAATTAACACATCGCGGGGCATTCAGGTTTGCGGACCAGGTTAACGCATATTTATATAGCAAAATTAATAATAACAATTAATAACATTAATGTGAATCAATGTGTGGTGACACTATTTTTATAGCTAAAAAAAGAACTGGCAACATGTGCAAAACAGATGGGTCTCCACCAGCGGGACTTCAAAATGACATACTAACAATTTTACGTTTATCCAATCGATTATCAGTTATTGGAGGTAGACTTGAAGAAACAATTGTATTTCGATACCCTGCTTATTATGAAACTATCTTAACGATTTGATCGGTTTTTTGCCTGCTTCTACAGCACCGGTGGATTGTCATCAACTTAGTGGCTATAATCGCCTCGTGCTCTATTGTAATCTATCGATACAACTTGGCTGTGTTGATTTGAATGCAAACACTCTCAGCCTGTCGGATAGTCGATAGCGGTGAACTTATATCGGTTGAAAGCACTCACACTTTTTAAACTCTCCTTGTTTTGAAAACGCTCATATTTCCACTCCACATACACAGAATGAAAACTACCATCTGATCGGTAGCTACACAACAGGAAATGTCAAAATCAAATCACCATTCGGTATTTTAGTGAGGATATTCAACGTGGAAAGTTTTAAAAGAATAATGCGCTCCGTTCCGGCTTAAGAAAGTTATTCCGAATAAAAAGCGAAACGCGCTAAGTATTTTGATTGTGCCTCAGGGTATAATCCGTCTCTGGCTCTTCAATGGCCCCTTTGGGCTTTAAATTTAGCTATAGTAGCAGTCTATTATGTTACACGTAATTGAGTACCTTTGAGCCAATTTTGTATCCTAATTTTCAAATGTGAGCAAAACATTTATAAGTAGCCCTCTTAAAAGCTCAAGGATCAACTGATGCTGTACCATTTACAGAAGAGGTGGATAAAACAATCGGCACGTGAACTGCCTCTTGTTCTCTCGACCCTTTTTGTTTATGTCTTACCTGCTGCATTGACTGGCGTTGACCCTCCTTCAGTATTGGTAATTGACGCCTTCAATTCATCTAGCTTCCTGCCAAATTCTTCTGCCATGTCCACTAACTTGTCTTTGATACTTTCCCCATCTTCCTTCCAGTGTTTGTGAAGCTCTCGGTAGTATTTCTCCATATCAGGGTCCATGCATTCATCTTTAAGACCGTCAATAGCTGCTGCATATGGTACTCCTCCTAATCTCACCAAAGCGTTCCGGATGTCTTTCCAACAGGTGCTGAATGCATCATCGTCAACTGAGGCCTGACCGGCGTGACCATAAATTTCGTTCCTGTAATACCTCACACGAGCGATATCAGCCTCGCGAGTTACATCTTTAACCGAAGGAAGGTAATTCCAGCCAGTGGCTGGAGGAGTAAGACCACAAATATTTCTAAGCAGCGAGATCAGCAGGGTAATGTCAAAGTCCTTTGACGAAACTAAAGATCTGGTGGGATACAGTTTGCTCCATTGTAATTGATTTAGTACTTTTTTTGATCGCAGTGACTGCAACGTGCTATGCACTGCAGGATTTGACAAAACTTTGTGGAGGTTTTTTGGCGGATAAATTCTGTTAAATGTCTCTCTCAGTGCCTGTGATCCAACATCCACCAGTAGGCGACATAGCCTGGCATAATTAGTTGTTCCATTAGTGGAACGAAATGCTGGTGCTGCAGATGCCATGGGCAGGTGGACAGTATCTCTAAGTAATAAAAAACTGCTACGTATTACGACATTAAATACAGCTAATAACCTCATATCACCATATTAGAATTCGCGTCCTAACATTTTCTGTGGCTTTCTTTTTTAGCGAAAGAATCCAAACTGATCAAGTTGTATCAACTTACAAAAATATTTCACAATCTGACAAAGTAAAAGAAAAGACATTTCATTAAAATTATGATTGTTCCAGAAACTGGTTTAAAAGATATAATAGTTTGGCATGATTTCAAACTAGAATCGATAGACACAATAGATAGACACAATTCTATAGTGGAAAGTTCTCTGCCCAGATGCAGTTTTAAATAACGGAATATTCAGTCGTTGATAGTTGCGGTTGTAGTTAATTTAGTATAATATAGATTAGTTTATTATTTGATGTATTGCTTACTTGTTAACCGAAAAGCCACATGTGGGGAAGAGTTCAATAAATATGTATGTAACTGTTTTGCTTACATTTTCTTATTGGGTGCTCATTATTTTGCAAGTTAAAGTCTTTGAATGGGCCTTTTGTTTTTCGTAGGACTAACTGAATGAATGACTTGTAGCAATGAAATCCAGATGATAGAATTAGGTTTGTCCGCTGAATTTTACCCGTAATCTGCTATTACGCGGCAAACTTGATATAGTATCGAATACGAGACGGTAAGCTAGCAAATCACATGCATACCAGGTATAACTAGTCGATGGTCAATGGCATCAATGAGTAATCGATGAGTAATCAATGAGTAATCAACTGATCAGTCATTGGTTATTGCCGATAGTCAATGAGTAATCGATGACTAATCGAAGACAAAATCGTTTTGTGGCCTATTGAATACTTATCGATTTCATAGATTACTCATCGATGTCATTGATTAGTCATTGGTGTCACTGATTACTCATTGAGTACCTATTGATTACTCATTGGTTAATCATTCTCTATTATCCAGCACAACTACTACGAATTTCCCGCCCTCTTTTACTAATACCGTTCCGTTGAGTGAATTAATGTTTCTTAGTTTAAATGACGGTCTTTTTCTGATAAATCCTTGTTCTACGCTTGAATACTGGAAGGATTGTGATGAAATTAAGTCGAATTGTAAAGCAATAAAGGCGGCACTGTTATAATAGCAGGCGTGTCTGACTCGTTCAAGAAGAAATTCCATTTGACAGAGGTTTTTTGTCAGTGACGACTTTTTGTTTGACTTTCCTGTCTAACCGATGGGTAAATGTACGGAAACTTTCAGGACGGAAACTCCACACTAAGACTTAGATGTGCTCTCCGCAATTACATTTTATTCTTGATTGTCCGATATTTTCATTTAAAGTTTTAGTTTTAAAGAATCCAAGTACCCCTAAGAAGGTTGAAGAATTTTCAAAACTGAATCACGTTGACACTAGAACCTAAGTCAAGGTTTGGTTCAACAATAAATGCCAAAAGAGAGGGGTCAGAGCCTCAGTGGCCTGTCGATTAGTCATTGATTACTCATTGTTTATCAATGGCAATAATCAGCGACTAATCAACTCATCACCATTAATTACCCCCCATTTAGTCAATGATGTCATTGATGTCATTAATTTCATCGATTTGTTATGCCTGGATGCATGGTACCGTTTTATTTAGTAGCCATGAATAAAATATCTAAGCTTTCATAAGTGTTAATTTGAAACGGTGATCTAATTGAATGCCTTGTCTTGAGACGCAGAGAGTCCCATGTACATCCACATTGCAAACAGTAATAGCTAATAATGACACTGGCACTTTCAGACTGATACAGAACAAGTTATTTACAAAATATGTATACAATCTATGTAGAGTATTTTTCTACCTTGGCCGGAAAATACAAAACAGAAAATACTAAATTTAGGCAGGATTAGGAAATACAAAAATAGAGAAACAAACTATAAAGCATAAATATTATCTAGAACCTCTTTGCAAGCATCCAGTGATTTGGTCATGATGACTAATTCATTGTTGATGTACGAAAACTATCTTGTGTTATCCACAAAGTAAATCATGAAAAACTCGTAATTACACAAAAAATATGAACTGTTATTGTATAGATATTGATGAAACACCGGGATTTTTCTTGTTTCTAAAATTTGATTTCTTCGTCGCGCGAAGCGAAGATACTATTGTTATCTTTCGCATGTGAGGATATTGATGTCGTCATGGTTACGGAGATGTCAGCTGATAATATTAGAGCATCCCGTTTATGCGCGAGGTCGTGCGGCCGTTAGTGTCATTAAAAATTAATTTCCCCCCCCCCCCAAAAAAAGAAAAAAAATGGCTTCAAGGCGTGATACGAAGACAGTGAAGGTACCCGCGACTTTCTTGACGAATTGCCGAACTTTGAAATTGTCTTCTTCTCAGAGGAAGAAAAGGAAGAACACCCGGAAAGATTTGTCGATGTTACTGACAAAGACGTTGAAAAGTTAATCGAAGGCGAAGAAAATTTAATCACAAAGAGAAAGGCAAACTACGACTTAAGGTGGCTCCCTGGAGTTTCTACAAAAGTGAGCATTCGAACTGGCAAGGGTTACAAAAGAAACCCTAATTCTGTTGTCTTTGATTTCTTTGTCCTGAGATTTGCCAGTAAGGTTACCAACATAATTACCCTTATTTTTCAGTTTTTGCTTCTTAGGCATAGGCCGTTGTCATGGCAACAAAACGTCTAAAGAATGACGGATATTTACCATTAATTCATCTTTATTCTTTAATACTTTGATTTTCCCTCGGTGAATTTTTTTTAAACTTTCCTATCTTGTGAAAATGATTTTTACTAACATTTTGCAGGGGACAAGAAATATGAGGTCGTTCAGACGGTTTCACCGATATCACGTGATTTCTTATTTTTAACGATTAAACTGAATTGCTCCGACAGAATTTTTTCAAAAAATAGTATGTGGAAGATAGCGTTAGTATCTCAACATATGCAAAATTTTAAAAAAATTCACCGAAGGAAACGCGAGAAAATTCATGTTAAATTTGGTTTTTTTGCCCATGCTGACGTCATAAAATGTCAGGAAAACCTTACGATTTCATGTGAGCGCGCGCAGATTACTACAGCTCACAACATCAGCGCGCACGCGGTCATAAAACTATAGGGAGCCACCTTAAATCTACTTAAAAAGTTCCCGGTAGAAGAGCGCAGCGAAATCATAGTTTTAGAAAAAGATACTTCCGACTGAGTTAGACAGCTATCTGAGCCAGTTTGTTTTAGTTGAGGGACCAAAACGGGAAAATATTATGAATCGTAATCTCTTCGCGGGATTTTTGTCGAGCATTGAGCGCCATTTATCTCGTGCAAGTTACAATAAAACTATCTTTAGGACAGCGAATTCAAAACAAAACCAGAGACGAAACAAAAGGAGCTCAAGCGACACGGTCGCGGAAACAGACGAAATGCCACAACAGCTCTTGCTGACGAGGAAATCCAAATTTTGTATGGGAAAAAGTTGTTTGTCTTATGCTCACCGCAATCTCTGTTGAACACCGTGTGGCTCATAACATGATGCACTGGTTTGCGTGGATGTACATGTAAAGAACAAACAGAGGTTCGATGGAGAGATGTACTCGAGTACTTTGAACGGGAAACAAAAACTAGAACAGGAGAGGACCCACGGAATCAAAGACCGAAAGCTGCCATCTCTGTCGACCGTGACCTGGTACACTTATACAAAGTGTACAAAGATAAACGACCACCATCAATGTTAAAGCCAGATTTGTATTTCTACTTGTCTGAAAATTACTTTAAAACAGAAACCCATGCATTGTTGAAAGACAAGTTCTAGCTCAAAGCACAACCTATGGGAGTGAATAAGTCAAACAGTAATATATAGGTTTAGTCAAGGCTCAAAGCGGAACTTTTTTTTTCGCTGGTACTTATGAATTTCTGAAAATACTCTCATTGAAGTCGTTAAAAAAGACAAAATTTACCTTCCCCCCTGAGAATCACAAGTATCTGCGATGAGTACTGGGCTACGCCAATTCATCTAATAAATTTATGTTAATTTTAATACTTATTCGGCTGTTTATCGATCGAGATAAACACGCGGGTGTTTTTCCTGGGAAAATGTGGTCGGACCACTGCAAAAACCGTGGTTGTGGACAGAAAAAATCAGAAAGCACTAGCTCTACTATATGTGGCGTCGGGACCGCTGCCAAAGGCTGCAAACGCAAGCGATGTGCCGACCGAGTTCGCAGCAGAAACACAACAAAGATGAAAACCTCAAAGGCAAATTTAGTAACTTGAACTCAGAATTTCCGCCTTCCACCAAAAAGACAACTGACTATTCTTTTGAACTTTTTCTTTCAATTTATTGATATTAGTTTTTTGCTCAAATTTAAAAACTTCAACAACAAGCTTAAGCTTTTAAAGAAACCTCTTCTTCACAAGCGCTGGTTGCCCAAAAGCACCGCGCAATTTCCCGCCAAGAAAAGATAGCATTCTCCTCCCCCCGTCGGGTTGCCTTGGGACTCCCCTCTTCCTCCCCCAGAGGCTGTATGGACGGACGGACGTACGCTGACGTCAGAACCAACATTTCTCGCGATAGGTTACCAAATTTCCTTACCCATGGTGCTCCGCTCTGCGGCCTTCGGCCGCAAAGTAGCTCCGCTATCATGAAAGACGTGACACAAGCGGATTTTCTGGCAAAACAAACCACAGTGGTTCAAAAACTGCAGGAAATTGAAGTTCCTCCTAATCAGATTATTCAGATAACGGGCCACAAAAACTTACAGTCAGTCAACAATTATAGATCTCTTCGAGAAAAACAAACGGAGAACATTTCACATATTTTTTCTTCAACATCCAAAGCCGCTACGTAATACACCAGCAACACGCAGATTGAACACAAGTTTACAACACCGCTAGCACCGGTTGAGAACCACATTGCTTCAACTTCTACCATTACATCTACGCTGGATGTTAATTCCTTCATTGAGAATAGGCTTCAAGCGATGTTTCACGGAAACTAGATAACTTGGTGGAGAGTCCAGATTGTGGCACGAAACGCAAGTATCGGCGACTTATCATAGAAAGCGACAGCAGCCAAGAATCTCCTTCATGATGCTATTTTGCGACTGTCAGAAAGGTTTGTACTGTTATTTAATTTATTTCCCTGCTTTATCACATCAGGGAAATTGAGCTTAATTTTTTTTATCACAGAAGAAAAAATTTTCTTGAGAAAGAAACGTATTTTATATATCTTTGCGTTTCGTTAAACGGTTGTCATAACATTTTCGGATGATTGTTGTATAATTTTTCTTTCAACATCATTGGAGTTAAATTTGACTTTTTTAACACAGAAAATAATATAAGCTTAAATACATAAACGTACTTTTCTTTGTTGTTTCGTTAAAATGGTTGTCATATTAAGCTTAATTTTTACATTTCGATTACAGTCCCGACCACTGTTTTCGGTGCTTTTAAAATAAAAAATCGGGATGTCTTAGATTTGGATGTTTCATCAATATCCACATAATAAACAGAATATTACATGGCCGCTTGGGGATACGAATTTTTTCTTCTCGTGCTGATGGTATCTCTCACTCGTGAGTGCCATCAGCTCTTGAAGATAAAATTCGTATCCCCGCGCGGTCGTGTATTAAATATCCCCTACATAACTGAGAACGTTTTTCCGCAGAGAAAGTAGCGGATAGGCGGTTTTAAACGTAAGCTTCTTTCAAACAAACCTGTGAAACTTGAGGATGATTTTAATTATTTTGTTCGCACAGCGACTCAATCTGCCGGTATTTATATTACATTGTTGGCAAACAAGTGACAGCAGACTTCGTTTCCGTACAGAATAAGAAGGCGATTTACCATCTCGTCCACTAAAAAATGAAAAGGAAATACTTACAGAGGGTCGGTTTCTCTCCTTTTTTTCTCACCAACGACTGATGCAAACGTTCTGTGGTATCGAGCAAGCGAGGATCGGAATCGTCAGGTAACTATTCAGAAAGGACACTGGTACACTTTTCAATACACTGCAAATCAGCAAATCATATTTCAGTAAAAGTGCACAGGCTATGTAAGCTTTCATAAGTGCATATTTCAACATGCCTGAAAATGTCCACTATAAGTATAGAAGACAATGAACCTACACTCGTAGACTGACGAAGACAATTAATTAATTAAATGTAGAAGAGCCATTATCTAGGCACTAAACGTTTTGCACACTGGAAAAAACAACTTATTTCACTTGAACAGATCTAGCAAAGGTTAATGCTTAGTTAAAACTTCCTGTGGCTTAACACTATAATATATAGTTTTAGCCAAGCCTAAAAGCGGAGCCGCAAAGGAATAAACTGGTGTTCGTTTCTCAAAAATAGTCCTGAAACTTTTCAGTCTGAAATACATTTCGGGGCTTTTTTTGGCTCGTTCGCTTTCGAAAAGTGTTTCTCAAAAAGCCTGAAAGTGTTTCGAATTGTCCTTCAATATTTTGGGAATCTGTTCTGTAAAACCAAGCTCGAAAGGTCGTTCTAGAGGCTGAGCACAGCTTGATTATTTTACTCACGAGCCGTCTAGCTTGGTGTTTGCAATGTTTCCATATCCTGTCATGTTCGCTTGAATGAACTTGAAACGGCGCTAATTTACAAAAACAAAATAAAAATTATTCGACTGTTTAAATGGGTTATCTTCATCGCGTTCGGATGTTAACAAATAACATGAACTGCCACCAAATAAAAATATTAGTCTGGTCAAAAATTTATACTGACATTTCACCGGCATTTTACTGGGATTACCCGAAATAAAGGATCTGGGGAGCTTCGAAGCACTTGTAATAAACTTATCGAAGAAAAGTCGCGTAGGTTTTAGCAGCCGCGAAAAAATTCAAGCACTTTGAGGAACACACATTACTTACGGGATAAAATAGCCTTAAACTCAAAACTGCTTCGCTTATATTTCGTTCTCTAACTTGAGACCATCGAGATTGAAAACAAACGAACAAACACCGTCCAAACATTCTTAACTCTGTTGCATAAGTTTTGCGGCTGCAAATTGTCTGAAATTCGAGCTCTTCAAAAAATGCACCGAACTGTTTTTGGAAGCTTTTCGGGCATAATAGGTTTAAACCGACAACTGCTTCGCTTATAGTTTTTCAAATAACTGTTATATTTCGTTCTCTAACTAGAGACAATCAAGATTCAAAACAAAGAAACGCCAAACACGCTTTAATTAAATTGTTATTATGCCGGCATAAGTTTTGCGGATGCGAAGTAATGCAGGGTTCAATTCTACCTGTTACCATCCCCCCCCCCGGGCACACCCCCGGGGATTTGCAATTTTTTTCTTACTTGGCGGTCTATTCCCCACCCCCGGGCACGCAGAAAGAGACAATTCCCGACCCCCGGGACTCCTCATCGACCACAAATACGTTGTTTTGAGTTCAAAATTGATTTTCGTACAATAGCACAACCAGACGTTTTGACAAGAACTTAAACGCTTTTCTAGAGTTTACTGAACGAAGGATATTACATAGTATTAAAAAACATGGACACTACATTGAAAAAGAAAACTGAAGAAAAAGTCTAACCGCTCTGGCATTCGGCTGGCGAGTAAAGAAATGCTCTTCACCGCGTGCTTCAGTTCTAAATATAGCACATGCACAAAAGAGGTCCGGTGAGCAAATTGGTGACTGCATTTTAAAGGAGTTTTTCTTAGCTTGTTTCACAAGAACCCCTGACTTAGATCTCTGTTTAATATAAAGCCGTGCATTTGTTTCATACAAATACGCTGAAGAAATATTTCTATGTTTGTGATGAACGCCATCCATTCGAGTACGCATCAAACGCACCTTCGTTTAACAATTTATAATAAACGTGCCTTTGAATACAGATTATAATTTCGAGAGATTATTCTTCTCCAACCAGTCTGCTACAAATTCTAGAGATTTTCCCTGGAAATAGACAGTCTTCTCTACGCGGTCCGGCGCCATTGTGTCAACTGAGAAGTGATAAGCTAGTGACGTGCTTCACAAGAAAAACGAGAAGTTATTTTCGATTTGCCCCGCCCCCCTACCCCCGGGACAAAACCGTTTCAGACAATTCCCCACCCCCGGGCCCGAAGGGCTGGACTTGTCCCGGGGGTTGCCCGGGGGGGGATGGTAACAGGTAAAATTGAACCATGCATAAGCCTATATAAAGTTAGGCGCTTTGAGGAACGCACAAAACTGTTTTCGGAAGCTTTTCGGATAAAATAGCTTTAAACCGACAACTGCTTCGCTTAAAAGATTATTACTATTGAAAACTTCTAGGACAAGAAAATCGACAGTTGCACAAAGAGATGGACCGGACGGCGAAAATTGAAAGCAAAGCTTGTGCAGTTGTCTTGCGGCTGTGCTTAGACCTACTGTTATGAATAAACAAACACAAAATAATGGACAGAGAAATCATTTTTGAAAAACATTTATTCGAAAACCCCTATGTTTATACTTAAATGCAATTCGCGTTACACTTCCAAAATCGTAGGTCGGTCCACGCGAGTGAAATCGGCTCAGCATGGCAAAATATTCAAGAATCTGTCACAAATCTGAGCGCGTTTTCTAATATTTTTTTAAAGTCAAAAGCAAATAACACATTTCTAATGGCATAAATCAAATTTACATTTCAAAACGTAATTTCTTTCATCGTAATACTCGAAATCATGTACCTTAGACCTTTTAAAAACTTCACTTACTTGGTTGTGTTTCAGAACAGGGCAAACTCTCCGCCGTGAAGAAAACAAAGCGATGAAGTCCTTTGAATGCAGCTTTCGTAACTTGAACTTTTCGCCTTCTACCAGTATTCTTTTGAACTTTTTCTTTCCATTTATATATATTAGGTGTTTTTTTGACAAGTATAAAACTTCATTACTCTCGAGCAATCGTTAAATGCTAAAGAAGCTTTTAAAGAAACCTCTTTTTCAAAAGCGACGATGGTCATGCGATTTCCCGCCAAGAAAAATGCCGGTTGCCCTAAAGCACCGTGCGATTTCCCGCGAAGAAAAGATGGCATTCTCTGCCCCCGTCGGGTTGCCTTGGGACTCCCCTCCCCCTCCCACAGAGTGTGCGGACGGACGGACGTACGGATGTACGGATGTACGGATGTACAGACGGACGGTCACGTGACTATTACGTCACAACCAAAATTTCTCGGATTGATAGTTAACAATTATCCTGCGAAATCGCGCGGAATATCACCTGATACTTAGCCGACGAGGCCGTAGGCCGAGTTGGCTAAATCAGGGGATATTCCGCAAGATTGAACAGGATAATTGTTTTATTATTCAACAAATTCCCATCGCCTACCATTTTCAGAACGAGAAAAACTACGGCTCTATGATAAAAACGCTAAAAGCTAGCAACACATAAGCTTAATAAAAATCAAAACAGAACTTCAAGAAATCGAAGTTTACTACCGTTCACTTAAAAAGACTTATTTACAAACTCATGTTTGGAAATGACAAGACAAAGGGAAAAAAATATTCTACCTTACCGAGAATAAGTCCTCTTCCTGTGAATTAAAATCTTTTCAACTTTAGTCTTTACAACTTTCCGTGAGCAAGTGTGCAGCCTGCTTCGTTCGCAATAGCATTTTCTTGGTTGAATTCTCACTATGAAAATTCCAAGTCAACCTCTGGATATCTTTGTGAGCTGAAGCAAATACTTGCTGACTTTTTGAGAGCATTTAATCGTGGAAAGTTTCTTCCAGAGAGTTAAAATTTACGGAGAACACTGCTAAACGAATTGTCTAGTTACTGTTGGTTCAGCGAAAATGTTAGCTGACCTACGTTCACTCTCTGAATGTGTACCTCCAAAACACCAAAAATATTGCTAACATTTTCGAGCGTTTAAGGCAAATTTCAGCAAAGACAACTCAATTTTTTCACCACAGTTAAAATGTGGAGGCTATATGGAGGATTCCGAACAGTTAATCCACCAAGACGATCTTAAGTGCTCCTGATCAAAAAATAATATATAGATTTAGCCAAGCCTAAAAGCGGAGCCCTGTAAAATGCCGAATAGAGTACAGTACCCAAAAGAGTACGACGCATAAATTATGACTTATTGTGCAATATCTGTCTCAGCAGGAAGTAATTTAGTCTCACATTGTCATCCAACGCACGCTTTCTACATTTCTAAAATGAGCCAGCTTAAAACCTTTTTCTCCCCAGTATCGGCCAAAACCACCCATCAAAAGAAAAGAGATGAAAAGTTAAGGCGGCAATCAACCACACAACTACAAAATCAAACGCGTTGGCAGCTTCTATTATGTAATCCCGCATTCACCCTGACTGTGTGTGCAATTGTCACTCGATCTTAAAAACCATGTCACGCATACCCATGACATGCTTGATACAGTGCAACCAAAATAAACCCGATGTGTTTAATATTGATCACGCCAGCGACAAAGCGTTTTAAAATATCTGCAAAAGTAAGAGTTTCGCATCTCGGATGAGCAAGTGTAAGCAAAGGTTGACAACTGTACAGTTCGCATGGAACCTCCACCGGGAACTTGAAAGCGAGAACGTGTACTCCAGGCTTAAAAGAATCGCTTATTACAAAGTTTCACAGGTTAATAGTCAGATCTGAAGGAAATAAAAGTGTACTGCTTCGTGCAGAATAGAGAATGATGCTTGTCTACCCTAACGGGTAACAGGCAGATCCCAAAGCGTGCCAAATAGAATACGAGAATGATGCCTGTCTAACCAAGTGTTTAATAGGCAGATCTCATTGCGTGCCGGATAGAGTGCGTGAATGATGTTTGTCTACCCTAATAGACAATAGGCACATCTAAACTTTAAAAACACACACACACACACACACACACACACACACACACACACACACACACACACACACACACACACACACACACACACTAAAAAATGGTGTTCTCGTGCCGAATAGAGTACGAGAATGGTGCTTGTCTAGCGAAGTGATTAATAGGCAAATCTAACGGAAAAAAGGTAGAACAAATAGGATTGTAGTGCGTGCCGAATAGAGTACGAGAATAATGCTTGTCTAACCAAGTGATTAATAGGCACTCTACGGCAAAAAAAGTAAAACAAATAGGGATTGTAGTGCGTGCCGAATACAGTACGAGAATAATGCTTGTCTAACCAAGTAATTACATGTAATAGGCATATCTACGAAAAAAGTAAAACAAATAGGAATTGTGGTGCGTGCCGAATAGAGTACGAGAATAATGCTTGTCTAACGAAGTAATTAATAGGCATATCTACGGGAAAAAGTAAAACAAATAGGGATTGTAGTGCGTGCCGAATAGAGTACGAGAATAATGCTTGGCTAACCAAGTGATTAATAGGCATATCTACGGGAAAAACAGTAAAACAAATACGGATTGTAGTGCGTGCCGAATAGAGTACGAGAATAATGCTTGTCTAACCAAGTGATTAAGAGGCATATCTACGGGAAAACAGTAAAACAAATACGGATTGTAGTGCGTGCCGAATAGAGTACGAGAATGATGTTTGTCTAACCAAGTGATTAATAGGCATATCTACGGGAAAAACAGTAAAACAAATAGGGACTGTAGTGCGTACCGAATAGAGTACGAGAATGATGCTTGTCTAACCAAGTGATTAATAGGCATATCTACGGGAAAAAAGTAAAACAAATAGGGATTGTAGTGCGTGCCGAATAGAGTACGAGAATAACGCTTGTCTAACCAAGTAATTACATGTAATAGGCATATCTACGAAAAAAGTAAAACAAATAGGAATTGTGGTGCGTGCCGAATAGAGTACGAGAATAATGCTTGTCTAACGAAGTAATTAATAGGCATATCTACGGGAAAAAGTAAAACAAATAGGGATTGTAGTGCGTGCCGAATAGAGTACGAGAATAATGCTTGTCTAACCAAGTGATTAATAGGCATATCTACGGGAAAAACAGTAAAACAAATACGGATTGTAGTGCGTGCCGAATAGAGTACGAGAATAATGCTTGTCTAACCAAGTGATTAAGAGGCATATCTACGGGAAAACAGTAAAACAAATACGGATTGTAGTGCGTGCCGAATAGAGTACGAGAATGATGTTTGTCTAACCAAGTGATTAATAGGCATATCTACGGGAAAAACAGTAAAACAAATAGGGATTGTAGTGCGTACCGAATAGAGTACGAGAATGATGCTTGTCTAACCAAGTGATTAATAGGCATATCTACGGGAAAAAAAGTAAAACAAATAGGATTGTAGCGGGTGCCGAATAGAGTACGAGAATGATGCTTGTCTAACCAAGTGATTAATAGGCATATCTACGGGAAAAACAGTAAAACAAATAGGGATTGTAGTGCGTACCGAATAAAGTACGAGAATAATGCTTGTCTAAGCAAGTGATCAATAGGCAAATGTAACGGAAAAAAGGTAAAACAATTGTTGATCTACTGCGTGTCGAATAAAGTACGAGAATAATGCTTGTCTAACCAAGTGATTAATAGGCATATCTACGGAAAAAACAGTAAAACAAATAGGGATTGTAGTGCGTGCCGAATAAAGTACGAGAATGGTGCTTGCCAGTAACCAAGTGTTTAATAGGCAGACCTGAAAAAGCTCAAAGCCTTTTATTTCTTTTCTGCTAGTCAAATAAATTTCATATCAAACGTCGATTCAGTCTGACTGATCTTATCACGCTCTAACGCTCACAAATAGCAGCAACGCCGTTTCGCGAGTCTGCAGTGGTGTGACATTTTAATAACCGACTTCCTAAGTTCGTCACTCTACTCGGTCTTGTGAAGTTCTTTGTGTTAACCCATTCACTCCTAAGAGTGCTTAAATGTGTAAAATACAAGGTAAATCCCAAAAATCATTTTGTAAAATACTTTAATACCGTATAAATGGTGCAATGTAAAATTACTGCTGACGAGGTTTCATTTGAACGGTCACACCTCAGGATTCCATCCACAGACTCAAAAGTCAGTCTCACCTTAATGTTTCCACAACTGACTCTGGGAGTGAAAGGGTTAACAGTGGAACTGAATCTTACCTACCATATATAATACATATACATAAAAAAATGCGCTATGTAAGGAAGTTACAAAAAAATATTGAGTTCTGCAACTCAACGTTCCCCTTCTAAAACTCTGGAATGTTCCTTAGAAATATCGAGAACTGAATCGATTATTAGTCTCGATTATTAGAAGTTGAAGTTCCTTTCTGCTAAACTAGAAATGCCTCTTTCATATTGCCCCTGGTATCTTGCGACCATATCGTCATCAGCTTTTTCGCCAGATAAAATGCATGCAGCTACCCCGAAGTCCAACGCCAGCCACAGCTCTTTCATTTCCTTTTCTATTTCTTCGAGTACCTGAGCTTTCTTCTGACGTTTGGGTTTCTGTGTCAGACGAAAAGTGTAAGCAAAGCTCGCTACTTCGTCTGCAACGTCCCGATGTGAAATAGAACTAGTTGGCGACTTCTTCTCCTCTCGTGCTTTGTTTTCCTTAAGGCATTTGTAAAGCATGCCCGCGTACAAGGTGGATACTTTCTGTTTTCCATTCTTCTCCCACTGCACTCGATAGAAATTTAGAACTCTCCTTTCTTTGACAACGCCCAATACGTTCCTTACCTGAAAGGGATCCTTTGCATCTTTTTTGGTTTTGGCTGGTACATTTTCTGGATCTTTAAAGAGTACAACTTCACCAACAGAGAATCGTGCAATTCGCTCTTCTGAAACCCGAAAGCGATGTCTGGTGTTGTTAGCAATCATGCGCTCTGTCGCTTCGAGGGCTTGCAATCGCGTCTCCTCTCTTATACGTGCCAGGCTGCACCCAATTTCCAACCTTTCTGCAAAAGAAAACACTGGCTCCACAGAGACATCTTCAAAGGTACGATGCTCGTCATCATCGTTCTCTTCGTTGCTATATTGTAGTGGAAACGCTTCTGAGAAAGAGAAGGCATAGTCTTCTCCGAACCGCTCCGTCATCTACAAAAGGCACTTCGTCAAAAAAATATTCGTCATCTGGGTACCTGAATTCAGCTGTGTGATGCCCTTTTAGCACCCTAAACGGAACATCCTGAATGGTGTGATGCCAAGTGTTAATAATTTCCTTCACCACAAGTGGAAGAAGATAGGGCCATAGCTTGGCTTGTTCTTCAGTTGGTCTTTGGCACAGTAGTTTGGCAAGCTTTTTCTGGACCCTTTTGTTAAGGTTCTCCACCTGGCCTTGACTTTGTGGGTGGTACGGCCTCCCATGGAGGATTCTAATGCCAAGAGATTTACACAGTTTCTTGACAACCTCGTTGATAAATTCTGTGCCATTATCGGTCTGCAAGTACTTTGGTGGCCCTTCATCATAAAAGAAGAAATTATGTAAAATGGAGTGCACCTCGCTCGCCGATTTTGTTTTTGCCGGTATCAACCAGCAAAACTTCACGAAGCAGTCTTTGATGACCAAAATATACCGGTATTGCCCTCTGGTTTTGGTCATAAAGGACCGCTTCTTGCCAGGGGCCATGTCAATAATGTCCGCCTGTATCCTCTCCAGAGGCACGTAAGAACGGACATGGCGGGGCGGAGGGGAGATAGTAGGGAACGAAGTATGTAGTTGGCATGCCGGGCACGATTTCAAAAATTCCTTGGCCAACTGCTTAATACCGTTGCAGTAGAAGCGAAGACAGAACTGCCTTACTAAGCTATTAATGTCTACAACAGTACAAACTCCCGATGGGGAGGAATGAATCTCCCTCAGTCGTTCGATCGCCTCTTCCTTGGTGACAAAATACACCGTTCCGTCGTCTGCCGAGAGATCATCTGCAAATATAAAATGCTTTGCTCTTCGTCCAGTCCACTTGATAACCTGTACCTCGGTTTGGTTGTTTTCCCATACCAAAACAACCTATCTCTGTGTTTCAAAAAGAAAGCACGCAGCACTTGCCACCCTTCCTCACTAAGAGAGTCCGGCTTTACTGCCTTTCTATCTCGCAAGAAGGGCAAATATTAAAAAAAACATTGGAAAGTGTCGACCAGTACGCTGAACACATTGGTCCCACGAAGGCACCACAATCCTCGCACCCTGCAATATTGAAACAATGGCCTTTCATTAACAATCAAAGAATTAACCAAATACCGACTAACTCTTGAGGTTCTGAGTTATGTCATTCCGCAATTCGTACTGTATTCGGCACGCATGTTCAGAATACTGACCTACACGGTATATTTGTTATACGAGTACGAACAGTAAAGGTAGGCCACTTTTTATCCTGATATGTACTGCTTATTTCCGTAGATATGCCTATTAATCACTTGGTTAGACAAGCATTATTCTCGTACTTTATTCGGCACGCACTACAACCCCTATTTTTTTTACTATTTTTTCCGTCGATATGCCTATTAATTACTTGGTTAGACAAGCATCATTCTCGTACTTTATTCGGCACCCACTACACCCCTATTTTTTTATTGTTTTTCCGTAGAATGCCTATTAATCACTTGGTTAGACAAGCATTATTATCGTACTTTATTCGGCACGCACTACAATAACTATTTGTTTGACCGTTTTTCCCGTAGATATGCCTATAATCACGTAGTTAGACAAGCATCATTCTCGTACTTTATTCGGCACGCAATACAATCCCTATTTGCTTTACCGTTTTTTCCGTTAAATTTGCCTATTAATCACTTGGTTAGACAAGCATTATTCTCGTATTCTATTCGGCACGCACTATATCAACAATTGTTTTACCTTTTTCTCTGTTAGATCTGCCTATTGATCACGTGGTTAGACAAGCATCATTCTCGTACTTTATTCGGAACGCAGCACAATTCTTATTTGTTTTACTTTTTTTCCCCGTAAGTTTGCGTATTAATCACTTGGTTAGACAAGCATCATTCTCGTACTCTATTCGGCACGCACTACAATCCCTATTTGTTTTACTGTTTTATCCTTAGATATGCCTATTAATGACTTGTTTAGACAAACATCATTCTCGTACTCTATTCGGCACGCACTACAATCCCATTTGTTTTACTTTTTTTCCCTTGGATATGCCTATTAATCACGTGGTTAGACAAACATGATTCCCGTACTCTATTCGGTACGCACTACAATCCCTATTTGTTTTACTGTTTTTCCCGTAGATATGCCTATTAATCACGTGGTTACACAAGCATCATTCTCCTACTTTATTCGGCACGCACTACAATCCCATTTGTTTTCCTTTTTTTCCCTTGGATATGTCTATTAATCACTTGGTTAGACAAGCATTATTCTCGTACTCTATTCGGCACGCACTACAATCCCTATTTGTTTTACTTTTTTTCCCTTGGATATGCCTATTAATCACGTGGTTAGACAAACATGATTCTCGTACTCTACTTGGCACGCACTACAATCCCTGTTTGTTTTTACTTATGTTTTTCCCGTAGATATGCCTATTAATCACTTGGTTAGCCAAGCATCATTCTCCTACTTTATTCGGTACGCACTACAATCCCTATTTGTTTTACCTTTTTTTCTGTGTGATCTGCCTATTAATCACTTGGTTAGACAAGCATTATTCTCGTACTCTATTCGGCACGAGAACACCATTTTTTATTGTGTTTTTTTTTTAAATTTTAGATCTACCTATTGTCTATTAGGGTAGACAAACATCATTCACGTACTCTATTCGGCACGCAATAAGATCTGCCTATTAAACACTTCATGCGTTAGACAAGCATCATTCTCGTATTCTATTCGGTACGCTTTGGGATCTGCCTGTTACCCGTTAGGGTAGACAAGCATCATCTCTATTCCGCACCAAGCAGTACACTTTTATTTCCTTTAGATCTGACTATTAATGTGTGAAACTTTGTAACAAGCGATTCTTTTAAGCCTGGAGTACACGTTCTCGCTTTCAAGTTCCCGGAGGAGGTTCCATGCGAACTGTACAGTTGTCAACTTTTGCTTACACTTGCTCATCCGAGATGCGAAACTCTTACTTTTGCAGATATTTTAAAACGCTTTGTCGCTGGCGTGATCAATATTAAACACATCGGGTTTATTTTGGTTGCACTGTATCAAGCATGTCAAGGGTATGCGTGACATGGTTTTTAAGATCGAGTCACAATTGTACACACAGTCAGGGTGAATGCGGGAATACATAATAGAAACTACCAACGAGTTTGATTTTGTAGTTGTGTGGTTGATTGCCGCCTTAACTTTTCATCTCTCTTCTTTTGATGGGTGGGTTTGCCTGATACTGGGGAGAAAAAGGCTTTTAAGCCGGCTCATATTAAAAATGTAGAAAGCGTGCGTGGATGACAATGTGAGACTAAATTACTTCCTGCTGAGACAGATATTTTCCCTGCTAGCAGAGGCCCCTTTTCCTTTGTATTCGCTGAGCTGACGGACGGGACAAAAAGGGACCTCCGCCATGGGTCGAAATGAACTGTGTTGAGCATGCGCCACGGTTACCTAGCGACTAAAACGTCACGTGATGCTTTTAGCACGTGATCAGCTGACGACTCCCACCTTTCTCAACTAGCGCGCCAAAAAACACCTGCACAGTTTTGTTGTCGTGAATGGCGAGTTCACCAAAACCCTAAAAAAAGTAGACAGTTCGTCTAGAGATAGTTGTTGTCTAATCTACGGTATTAATTTCAAGTTATCTGGACAAGGAAGCTTTTTTAACATGACCACAACTCCAGGAATCAAAGAGAATTTAACCCATTGAAGGCTGCGTGTTTTATGATCGCTTCACTAAATTAGCAGTTGGTAATAAACAACCCATGTGCAGTACGAAAGGACAATTTATAGGTTCGAAAAAACAACACTCACTTGATCTAGAATAGTTAAAATATCTTACTTTTAAATAAAATACACCAGTTGTCAATTAAGAGTTAGCCAAAAATACAATCTCAAAGTCAAAATTTTGAAAATTTCCGCAAGAGATTTCTCATGTTGTCTCGCGCGTGAAATCAAACCACAACAGAGCATTTGTGTCTGTTTAGGTCAGATTACTACTTTTCGAAATTTTATGAATGAAGGTACACAGAAGAAGAGACAGTAAGCTTTTCTAAACAATACATTTATTAAAACACGCCTTTACTTGTTTCTGAAGACCAAGCGCGTTCAATTCTTTCTTCCAGGGAAGCTACGCGCAAGCGATTTCGCTCGATGTGCAAGTTATTTTGAAGAGCATTTGGTGATGCGAACTGTGCACGTTTTTCAAAACTTTTACGAAAACTGTAAGGAATATGAAGAATCCCTCAATAAATTACAATCAAATGTGTAATTTACTCTACCGTAGACTCGTAGAAGTGCTGGAGCATTTCACAGAAAGTCCGCAGCTCGAAAAATCTTTGGAGGTGGAAGGTTGTCCTTCGCCTTGACAGATGTTTTCTTCGCTCTAAATTCCATTCCTAAACTTGTCGGGTGTTTCTTAGAGCTTCTTCTTTAGATTGTTGATCTTTCCGTCGTCCATGTTAACAAAAACGAGAGAAAGTAAACGTTATAACTCTCCACGAGTTTAGTTCTCTTTCCAGGACGGCATGTTACTATGCGGGCTCACTAAATGACAGCGGAATAACTGTAAAGGAATGCGCGAGCTACAGTGGTCTAAAGTCACGGTCAGCAAACAATACAGGGAGCATGCGTTTCGGAAACCGCCGTCCACGACCATGGACGGCGGTTGAATCAAAGGGAGTTTCGACCCATGGCAGAGGTCCCTTTTCGTCCCGCCCGTCAGCTCAGCGAATACAAAGGAAAAGGGGCCTCTGCTAGCAGGGAAACAGATATTGCACAATGAGTCATAATTTATGCGTCGTACTCTTTTGGGCACTGCACTCTATTCGGCATTTTACAAGCCCCCCTTTTTGTTTTGTCTGTTTTTTGTTTTGTTTTGTTTTTGCTGGCAGTTATTAATTTGTGAAAATACTCTCATTCAAGTCGTTAAATTAAAAAACAAAAAACAAAGAAAAAAAATTCTTGCTCCCGCTGAGTGTCGAACCCGGCTCGTCAGCGTGAGATGCCGGTGACTAGTCCACTAGGCCATGGGCGTTTAAAGTTACATAACAAGTTAATTTTAATACTTATTTCTTTCTTCGTGACAAGCTGCCTATCAGCATGAAAATGCCGGTGTTTTTCCTGGCAAAATGTGTTCGAAACGCCGTAAAAACCATGGTTGTGGACAGAAAAAGCCAAAAACCACTAGCTCTGCTATATTTGGCGTCGAAACCGCTGCGAAAAGCTGCAAACTCAAGCGGTGTGCCGACCGAGTTTGAACAGAACCGACGAGGCAAAATTGAACTTTTTGCCTGAACTTTATCACCTAATTTTTTTCGCCTAAATTGAACTTTTTCCCTTCCACCAAAAAGACAACTGAGTGTTCTTTTGAACTTTTTTTTTCCATTAACAAATTTGTTTTTGACTTTTGTTGTCTTTGCTTGTTTTGCTACAACGCGGATCAACATGCGATTTCGCGCCAAAAACACACGGGATTCAGCACAGGGTCATATCCAGTGTAGGAAGTGTATTGGTAACCCTGTGGTGCGGACGGACGGACTGACGGTCACGTGACTATTACGTCACTACCAAAATTTTTTGGCTTGATAGGTTACCGAATTTCCTTAGCAATGGAGCTCCGCTGACGCGCTAGTGCGCTGGCTCTGCTACAAAAAGACAAATATAAACTAATATATAGATTTAGCCAAGCCTAAAAGCGGAGCCCCCCTTTTTGTTTTGCCTGTTTTTTTGTTTTGTTTTGTTTTTTTTTGTTTTGTTTTTTTGTTTTGTTTTTGCTGGCAGTTATTAATTTGTGAAAATACTCTCATTCAAGTCGTTAAATTAAAAAAAAAAACCAAAGACAAAAAAAGAAATAAAAAAGTACCTGCTCCCGCTGAGTGTCGAACCCGGATCGTTGGCGTGAGATGCCGGTGACTAGTCCACTAGGCCATGGGCATTTGACGTTATGTTAGAAGTTAATTTCAATACTTATTTCTTTTTTCGTAACAAGCTGCCTATCAGCATGAAAATGCTGGTGTTTTTCCTGGCAAAATGTGTTCAAAACGCCGTAAAAACCATGGTTGTGCTCCGCTCTGGCTCCGCTATAACGCGTAGGAATTATCTGACGTCCTTCAAAAGCAGCAAGCGATGGGTTAGTTGCCTCATTCAACCAGTGTCGATACAGAACAGGTAGCTTGTGTTATTTCAACAAAATAAACCATGAAAGACTCCATAGGGATCACACGGCGAATTCTATTAACTGCGTGATCATAACTGGTTCATCCACAGGCACAAAGTAACGGAGAGGTGGCTTTAAAACTTATACGCTTGTTTCAAATAAACCTATGAAACATGACGGTTAAAAATTACCATCCAAGAAACGACTGGACTTTGTTCGCACGGCGGCTCAATCCTTCAGTGTTTCCATTAAATGTTGGCAAAAGGACTAAAACAGTCAGTATTTTTAAACGAAAAAAAAAAACGGTTTCGGACTTGGCCTTATTTCGGAGTTTGAGTGCACAGAACTACGGATCCAAACTATTCCGTTACATCGAGGATGTTGAGGCACCGGAAAACGAGAAAACTCAGCTGAATTTCGTCAGTGAGTCGGCAATGAGAAATCACTATCAATTATATACAATGTGTACTATAATCTCTTCTACCAGCTTTTTGTTACTAGCATTTTAAATTTTGTCCTTATTGATATTCCGGTATATCAACATTGTTTTTACGATCGCAACGCACCTCTACAATCTCTGTTTTTTATTTTTATTTATTTTATTTATCTTCGGCCAAAAACATATTACACAAGGCAAGAAAAGGACATAATATAAAACAAGTACAAAAACACTGGCCGGGGAGACGCTACAGCTATGCCAATTACAGCGCTCCCCTTGTAAAACATAGAAAAAAGCAGATTACAGACAGAAAAGTATAAAAACTAGAAACAACATGACGGTAGGCGTGTTAGGTTACGCGCTACGTTGCATTTAGGGCAGATTGTTCTCCAAGTCCTAGTATCGTCCTGGTCATAAATGGCGAGTGCATTAAGATAATATTGAAATAAAGATTTTTTGAAGGCTGGAAGTGTCTGATTGTTCTTAATATCTTCTGGCAAGACGTTCCAGGTTCTAGTGCATCTGATAAAAAAGGAGCGCTGGTACGTTACAGTGCGGCATTTTTTAGCAATATATGAAATAGTGTTACTACTTGAAGATCGTGTTACTCTGACCGGTTGCCTAGCAACCGGTAGAGCATCGCTATTAACATATATTAGATTATTTACAACTTTATAGAAGAAAACAATGTCCAGATACTCGTGCCAGAAGGACAGTGGGATTAAGTTGGTCATCTGAAGCCTGGTCTTGTATGGGATGTCGCAGCGGAATGGTAGTTTCAAGATGTACTTTGTCGCACGTTGCTGGATGCCTTCCACTTGCTTCAGCAGGCCAATTGACTGGGGAGACCATACTTGGGAGGCGTAGCCAAGGTGGCAACGAACGATGGTCAGGAACAAAGTACGGCGCGTCTGCATATTAAATATGTTCTTGGAAGCACGACGCACAAAACCCAGGAGCTTGTTGGCTTTGGTACATTGTTCGAAGATCTGCTTATCCCAGGAAAGGTCGCTAGAGACCCAGACACCGAGATCCTTCTCAGATTCACAAGTTTCTAAGACAGCGTCGCTGATGGAATACTGAAACACCTGCGGATTTTTCTTCCTTGTAATGCGTTGGCATTTGCACTTTTTCTTGTTAAACAAAAGCCCGGACGACTCTGTCCAGTCCACCAGGCTGTTTAGATCTGACTGTAATGCCGCACAGTCTGAGGCAGAGTTGATCGTCCTAAGAACTTTGGTGTCATCTGCGTAGCATGCGACTCTAGAAGGCGACGTAACAGTATCTGGGAGGTCGTTTACAAATAATAAGAACAGCATCGGGCCGAGCAGAGACCCTTGAGGCACTCCGGAAGTGACTAATAGTTGTTCAGAGGAGGCACCAAGTACTGTCACACGTTGTTTACGATCACGCAGGTATGATTTAAACCAGTCATGCAGTGAGCCGGCAATCCCAAAATTGGAAGAGTCTGTCAAGCAATTTGGCATGATCGACTTTGTCAAACGCCTTACTCATATCGAGGTAAATAACATCCGTTTGCCTTCCAGAATCGAGCTGCGCCCCGATGTAGTCTAGAACACAGGTTAGTTGGGTGATGCAGGACCTACCAGCTAAAAAGCCATGTTGGAAAAGGCTTATCTTTTGTTGTAAGTGATCTTTCAGACCGGCTAAAACACAACGCTCAAGTATCTTTGAGATGACAGAAAGAAGGGAAATTGGGCGATAGTTCTCAACATGCTCACGTTTCCCTTTCTTAAAGACTGGAACCAAGTTCGCGAGTTTCCAGTCTGACGGAACCACGCCTAGTTGCAAGGATTTGTTAAACAATTTTGTGAGAGACGGTGCAATCTGTTCAGCTGTCTCTTTCAACAGACGTGAAGGGATTCCGTCTGAACCTGTCGCCTTATTTACATCCAGCTGCCTCAGATGGGCCCGAACCTCTGTGACTGAGGTCTGCAAGTCTGTGATGAACGGTCCAACTGAAGGTGATGACCAAACTGGATGCGACCGGACCTCTGAGGGAGCAGAGAAGACCGACGCAAAGTACGAATTGAATAGCTCTGCGATCCGTCTAGGCGTTGACGCATGTGTGCTCAGTTCATTCTGCTCACAGGATGACATAGACTCAGGAAAGCTGCGCGATTTGCTGGTCAGCTTAAATATAGACCAAAAACGTTTTGGTCTGCGCGCCAGGTCAGAGTCCAGGGATCCAAAGTAATTCTCTCGGCTTTCCTGGATCATAATCTTCGCTTTTTTTCGCAGCTCTTTGTATTTCTGACGCTGTTGCTCGCTTGCTGTAGGTTTTCTTAGCTTCAGTCGAGCTGTCTCCTTTTTCCGCAAAATATGAATGATTTCCCCAGAGATCCAAGGAGGGGTGTTTCTGCCTTTAATTTTTCTGGTTGGAATATAGTCCGACACCGCGCTCATGAAAACGTCCTTCCATTCAGTCCAGTCCAGGTCGATATTTTCACTGTCCCGAACCAGGTTGCATAAATTGATGGATTCGAGCGCACGCCTAAGTCCTTCAAAGTCCCCTCTCCGATAATCATATACCGTTCTATACACTTTATGCTGAGCCTTCGTGGAGGCGCGAAATTCAAAGCACACTACACCATGGTCAGTAAAGACGCCAGAATCTTGAGGACTCAACACTTCACACACGCGAACGTGGTCAGGCACGCTTGTGATAACGAGGTCTAACACCTTATCGCCGCGGGTAGGAATAAAATTCATTTGCGTCAAGAAGTGATCGTTCAGTATATCCAAGAACGACACCTCTCTACTGCCTTTAGTGTTTTCTAATGAGTCCCATGAGATTTTCGATAAGTTCATGTCTCCTGAAATTACCATAAACTCGTATGTTTCTAAAGCCAGGTCAAGATAGTTTTTAAATTCATCTAACCAACTTGTTGGATCATTGTCGGGGTCTGGCCAGTAAACTGAAGTAAACAGTAATTTCTTGTTGCAGTAGGTGGTTAGTTCAGCAGACACGATTTCCAGGTCTTTAGTTTGTGTGTTTGGCGTGTATTCTTGAATGGATTTAAAAGAACTAGACTTCGCTGCAATGAGAACACCACCGCCGACTCGATCCGGTCGGTCTCTCCTGTAGATCGCATAATCAGAAAAAGGGAAGAGTTCTTGATCAAGGATAGTGCTGTTGAGCCAAGTCTCGTTTATTAGGACTAGATCGGCGTTCTCTGTATGAACCAAGTCTTGGACTCTGTGGTGGTTGTAAACGATGGAATCGCCAACTTTGTGCTCAGACTTGATGCTTCTAGCATTAATGGTGAGACACTTCAGCGGGATATTTTGTCTTTTAGGGACTATAGAGTTTGAACCAGGTCCTGGTTGGCTAATTATGTCTCCACAGAGAAGCAATAGGCCAGCGAGGGAGCCGCTCAGATTGTTAAAATTGCGGCTACAAGAAAAGCACTTGTTGCGTTTCGAGTCCCATGGTCTAGAAGTTATAGGTCGAAAATATCTCCATGCTAGGAAATCAATATCTTCTGTTGGTTTCAGTGCGTACACAGTGCTGTTTTTGATTGAGCTGATATGATGTAGACGCGAGTAGATAGCTACAAACCATAGAATACTGGCAAGAATGACGGAGCACGCCCGAGTGCAACCGGCCGCCATACCGACCATACGTATACTTAAATAGTTTACTGATAGTGAGGTCACTGATTTTCGCGTTCATCTGTGCCGGGTTGAGAATTAAATGGAACCCCATTAACACCAGTACCGAAGGCCATAATGAAATTTTACTAGCCGTATTAACTGCGTGGTATTAAGTTAGCGACGGGAGTAAGTTCAAAAGAAGAAGAAGAAAGGAGAAAAACAAGAGAGGAAGGCAGCAAAACGTATACGGTGAAATAAAATGTACGTAACTGACTACGAAATACATTTTAACAGATATTTTTTTTGAGTCGCCAGCCATTTCAAGTAGTCGTATTAAATAAATGGGTAAGTTTATAAAGAAGATAAATGTTTGGGGCTCTAAAAGGGAGCCGTCTGTTGTATAACCGCAGTGGTCAGATCACGACGTTGTCAGGTAGTAAATGAAAATGACTGAACACTTTTTTCGGGTCAAAACAGTAGCCCGCGTAACAACAACAACAACAACAACACTTGCGCTTTATTTGCATGACCATAAAACATTACAGTATTGCAAAAGCATAAGATAATATATAATAACAATAATTACAATAAAAAGTCATTAAACAAAACTAATCAAATAATCACTGATCAAGAATTTGACAATAATTTGTCTCTCATTTCAAAACAGGACGATATAAACTGCACTAATTGCATATTAATATAATAGTCAGTGGAGTTCATTAATTGCACAATCAAGGTTGAAATTGATAGCTGCTTGGGATTCGAAATTACATGATCTATTTTACTGAAAAAGTTGTCTCTAAGTGATGAATATCTTGGACAATGAAATAGAAAATGGGTTTCATCTTCAACATTATGCCCACAAATAGTGCATAGTCTGTCACTTCTGGGGACATTGTTATATCTTCCTGTTTCAATCAGGAGTTTGTGATTACTTATTCTTAGTTTCACAAGCGTTTTTCGATTGGGATTTTTTCTAGTCAAATGTAAATAAGGCGAAGGTGTATAACTGTCTTTAATAGTATTATAAAATTCTAGTTTTTGAGAATTACAAAGAGAATGTTTCCAATAAGCGATATAGTTCTTTTTCATTTGATCTACAAGGTACGTTATCTTAGTGTCATCTAAAGTGTCATGATTAAAGTTAAAGGGAATGTCATAATAATTGAGCATATTTATAACACTGGAATAGAAACTATTTTTACCATTACAGTGCAAATCTATTGACATTATCAGTGATTGCACGACGAAGGAGTTTTGATCTTTATTTTGAAGATAACTTATGTACTTAAGAATTCGTTTATTTATATCAAAGGTTAAAGGGAAGCGACCCATTTCAGCCCGGCATGCAATATTAGATGCCTTGTTATTAACTTGTAAGTAGCGTTTGCAAAATTGTAAGTGACTTTTTTCAATTGGTGAAGTGTCCCAAGACTTGAAATCTGATTTAGCAAAGACACCCCAGGCTTCGCTATTATAAGTCAAAATGGGTGAAATCATCGTGTCGAAAATTTTGCAAGCAAGAGAGGGTTTTAAACGGCTTAAGTCAACGTGCCGTCTTAAAGCAAAGAGAGCATGAAGAGCCTTTTCTCTCAAGTGATTCAACGACAGTGTGAAATTTCCAGATGAAGAAATTCGCGTTCCTAGATAAGTATAATTCTGAACAGTGTCAATCTTTTCTTTGTCAATATAAAAGTTACATTCATATTTTTTCGCGCGTTTTTGAAAAACCATTATTTTAGTTTTCTTAGGATTAATCTGTAACATCCACGATGTACAGTACTGGGCTAATGCATTGAGACAATTTTGCAGCCCTGTTTTTGATCGTGATAGTATAATCAAGTCATCTGCATACAAAAGAGAGTTTAATTTGGTTCCATTGGGTAAAACAAATGGATCAGATAGAATATTGTCGAAAGAGAAAGGTAAGTCATTAATGTATAGGTTAAACAGAAGTGGACTCAGAATGCAGCCTTGGCGTACACCTCTTGCATATTGAAAAGGTCGCGTTTGGTTATTGCCAATCCTTATAGAACCGGTAGAATTGTAGTAGAGGCTTTTGATTAGGTTATAAAAATTTCCTCCAACATTATTTTGCAGCAGTTTATAAAGGAGCCCATCGTGCCATACCGAGTCGAAAGCTTTCCTGAAATCGACAAAACAGGCGTATACCTTTTCATGGTGACAATTAACGTACTTATCTATCAATGTTCGCAAAGTAAGAACATGGTCTGCAGTTCGGTTATTCGGTAAAAAACCGATTTGAGATTTGTGAAGGATGTTCAACGAGTTGACATGTTCTAGAAGTCTTTGATTTAAAATCGAACAAAATAATTTTCCTAGACAGCTAGAAACGCAAATTCCTCGGTAATTTGAGGGGTCATTTCTTCCACCAGACTTGAATATTGGTGTAATGAGCCCACCACACCACATTTGAGGCATTGATCCCAAATCAAGAATATTGTTGAAAAGTTTCTGATAAACGAGTATCATTTCATTTAAACTAGTTTTAATCATTTCGTTTCGTATTTTGTCTGAATAGGGTGATTTGTTATTCTTTAATTTTTTTACTGCTGTACGTATTTCGGCTTCTGTGATGAAGAAGTCCAATGGATGCGATTGCATGTTGTTGTCTTCTTGTTTTCGTAACTCATAGATAAGGTTTTGTTGATCGGAGTTAAGAGGGTCATTTGAATGAAGCTTTTAAAGGAATGATAGTAAAGTGGGCGCCACTATGAACCGCAATTTTGGTTTCCATGCACAACAACAAGAACATCCACTACCTGCACTAAAATTTGAAAGAAAAAATACTTACACTGGTCGGTTTCTTTGCTTTTTTCCCTACAACGTCTGATTCAAACCTCCTATGGTATCGAGTAAGCGAGGATCGGAATCGTCACTTTTAAATTAACTGCAAATCAGTAAATTATATTTCAGTAAAAGTGCACAAGATATTTAAACTTCTTTTTATAGGTGCATTACAAACCCGGTTTGTATACATACCTACTATAATTTTGGAAAACTGACGAATCAACGTTCTTAGACTGACGAAGAGAAGTACTTAAAAGTTCAGAAACCATTATGTAGGTACTAATTGTTTTACGCACAGGAAAAAAATAACTTATTCAGTCGAACAGATCTGGCAAAGGTTACTGCTCAGTTAAGACTTCCTGTGGCAAATAACAATACGATACAAATCGTACGGGAAGTAATGCAGAGTAAGCAGACGATAGACTTCCATTTTTAAAACAAATGAAGGTGTTTAATTGTTACATCTCTGTAAGCGGATACCCCTTACGAAGTCCTGGACCACGACAAGTTTCTATTTAAAAAAAAAAGCAGTTAGTAACAGCAAGAATTTTGTTTAAACTCTTCTTAAAACACTTTTCTGTTAATGTCAGTTCCTGTTTGGCTTAATCAGTGTCGGTGTGTCCGTAATAGCTAGGTTGTCGATGTTGACATTCATTCTGTTTCTCGACGTAAATCAAAGTGGCCGATAGACAGCTCAGCTTGGCCTACTATTGGAAGAAATTCAATTAAAAACATTAAAGCACTTCGATGCAGTTACACTGACCTTGACAGGAATTTATAAAGGAAAAACCAAAGCACCGTGTTCATGCAACAGTAAAAGTATTAGATATGTTAAGTGAACATGCTGAGTAAGCGTTGTCAAAAATCGAGGGTTCATATCATCATATCGTTCGAAAATTTCGATGGAAAAGAATTGCCTAAGTGATACCCTGGAAAAGCCACAAACGTAATAATTGGTCACAAATGTAATTAAATCTTCAAATGTAAGAACGACTGACCAAAAATTTAATAAAGCCCTCAAATGTAATAAGGATTGATCACACATGTAAAAGCCCCCATTCACAAATGTAATTGAGATTTTACCTCGATGGTTATAAGCGACTTCCCGAAATCACTTGTGCATACGTACGTCAGTTTACAGCCTAGCCATCATTTTTTTTTGCGTGGCTTCATCAGACCATCTCCTTATTTCTAGCAGCAATACGACTGGAATTTCATTTTATTTAACACGAATAAAACACGACAAAAAACCGTTCGGTTCATTATTATATTAAGCAGCCTTATCTACCATCTGTAGTCCTTCAAGCTTGAGGGTTCTCGGTGTTTGACCCAACAAATCTAACCACGAGAAACAGTGAACGTAGAACAAAGAAATGATAAATGTATTACATCTAGCTGTTTGGTCAGCTAATAAAATCAGTCAGTACTCCAATCACGTGGCTTTCTAAAAACCACAAATCTCTGTAGAATACTAGAATTATAGGTGGTCCAGTACGTAGCATGTGAAAATTACACCGTTAGTACCGAACTACTTTTTCAGTTTTCATTTGATAATTGACAGCTGTTTACAGAATGACACTACAGAGTGCTCAGTTGGCCCGGTGTACTTTTCCGACCATCTCTTCGGTCTAATTTTGCTGTTATTAAGCTTAGTTTCTTCTTCTTCTTCTTCTTAGGTTTGAAAATGCCGGATGACTTTCATTCAATGATTCAACAGCAATTGTACTTGAAACGTTTAGTGATATCTGCTTAGAAGACCGTAGATCTGTCGAGTAGGTCCGGATAAAACCGGTGCCAGACCAGTTAAGCGCTTTGTATGTAGTAACCTAAATTTTGAAGTCAATGCGATATTTGGTTGGGAGTGAATGCAGATCAGAAAAAAGAGGAGTGTGCTGCTTGAACTTTCTACTATAGAGTAGTGAGTTGCAGCTACAGTAAATGATGGCGTGGACCAAGGTCTTAATTCTTTTTCGAATGACGTTTTGGACCTATTAATTCCCCATTTCAAAGCATCCTCTTAGTCATGCCTTATGGACACTTCAGGGATGCAACCAAATGTGCTAGTTTCAGAGGTATTTGGAAGTGATAATCATGTTCAGGATGTTCAGAGGTAAAACTCATCAATGTTCTTATTTGTTATTGTAGAGCAAGATCCAAAGGAAAATAGAGAGATTAAGTCTTAGAGAACGTTCAGAGGTTTCCTATAAAAGATGATGAATTTAGCATGACTCTGCTGAACTGGTAGACTATTCCAAATAATACTGGCCTAGTGAGTAAATGAATTGTTAAGTGCTTTAGACTCAGAACGTTTGTGTTCAAATTTCAAATTGTCTTTTAAATTATGGCTGGTCATATGTTCTGCAAAAAGACTCCTAATGCTATCTGGGTTTAAGTTTTGGTAAGCTTGTAGTGGCGGATCCAGGATTTTTGAAGGAGGAGGGGGACTGACCTGATATAACGATATCGGAACAATCCGAGACAAAATCGCCTCAGTGATAGTTTTGTTCCCTTTTATAATTTCAAAGAGGGGGGTGGCTAGCAACCCAATCCACCCATCCCCCTGGATCCGCCCCTTGTTTGGTAGGCAATGCAACTGAAGCCTCCTTTTATAAATTGAAGATAAAGAGTTCCATTTAGCCTTGCTCAGGGCTTCATGCTTTGGGACAGATGGACTTATGCTATGGATCAATCAAGCAACACGGATATAAAATTGGGTTGGAAGGCCTACGCGACTCCTACTTCACGTCTTTGTTCGCCGCGCCTTATCTCGGTCTTTTGACCAATTTTGCTTCTTGTGTTTTTGTAGTGGTCGTAGTAGATTTAGCTTGGAGGATTTTTATATGGTGACTGAATTGAGCCGTTACAACTTAGGCGGCGCATTTTTTAAGACTTTGATCTCGAGGTCATATCTCATCAGTTTTCTGATAACCGGTGGATTCTTGTGGCTCGCGCGCCCTGTTTGTTATTCCGGCTCAGTTAAATTTGACCTCTGATCGTTTGTTAAGCGACTCACTGTCAATGTGGTTTCTATGCCGCTTTCGGCAAATTAGGTACGTTGAATCTGGCTCGTATAGGAACGTGATAGATCGCTTTTGCCTTCATTTTCATGGCAAACATCGAAACAAAAATACGTGAGCCAAAGCAGAATTAAACCTACAGAATGGAAACGTTTCATCGATGACGTTTCCTCTATGGGACATCGGCAAACAAGAAATAGATTTATTTCTTGAACAAGCAAACAGTTTTCATCTAACAATAAAATTTAAGCTGAAATTTCAGACAAGGAAATCACATTCCTTGACACAGTTGTTTATAAGGGAGAACGATTCCAAAAAGACGCTATCCTTGGCATAAAAACTCACTATAAACCGACTGAAACATTTCAGTACACACATTACACCTCCTGTCACCCACCAGGTGCCAAAAGAGGTTTTATCAAAGCCCGGATATCAAAGGCGAATCTATTAGACTTCTACGAAAAAATATAATTCCTCGGAAAAGAATTTCACGAATCTCTTTCAAATTTCAAAACACGCCTTCTCGCGCGTGGATACCCTAAAAACTTAGTGGAGAGAACATTATCTGAAGTCTCATTCGTCGGAAGACAGTCGGCTTTGAAACAAAAGAAAAAGACTCACGAGCAAATATTACCATTTGTCACGACATATCACCCAGGTGTTAAATAACTAAAAAATATACTGATGCACAAATGTAGTTTAATTCAAAATCAGCCATTGCTGAGGACCATTTTCAAAAAGCCTTATATTATATAATACAAGAGAGGCAAATCACTAAAAGAGATGCTCGTCAGAGCAAAGCTTTGAAACTCCACAGTGGCCGGGGAGTCTGTGCAGGCCCGTCAAGATTGTTGTACTTTAGAGTTCTCCCTCGAGAAAACCTGTGATGTGATTGGCTCGGTACACCCGATACGGAAATGCTCAAAGCGGACCAATCACAGAGCCGCTTTGGAACGGTGCAGGTCAACCGTTCATTTAGGCTAAATAATTGATATTTAACGATGGAAACGAGATGTGCTCAGTTTTGTGATAAGCTACTACTGCAGTAAATTTGATTCATTTGAAGCCATGCAGATTGGGAAGATGATGATGCGGGATGGGACAGAAATCAAAAGAGAGAAAACAGAATTGAAAAGCATCTATGAACCCTCAATTTTGCAACCCTTACTCAGCGTCTTCACTTAACATAACTAATACTTAACATGCTTGTTCACTGTGCTTCGGTCATTCTTTTAGTGTCAAGGTCAGTGTAAGGTCATCGAGGTGAGGTTTGTCAAGAAACCGGAATGAATGTCAATACCGACAACTGGCTATTACGGACAAACCGACATTGATTACGCCAGACAAGAACGGACATCCACAGAAACGTCTCGTAAGAAGAGTTCAAACAAAACTATTGCTGTTACCAGCTGTTTTAATAGCAACTTGTCGTGGCCCAGGAGTTTGTAAACGGTATCTGCTTAATTAAATGCAACAATTAAACGATGACATTGATTTAAAACTGCCAACTCTGCATTACTTCCTGTTCGATTTGTATCGTGTTATGAGCCACGGGACGTTTTAACTGAGCGTTGACCTTTGGTAGATCTGTTCAACCAGAATAAGTTGGTTTTCCTGTGCGTAAAAGGTTCAATACCTAGATAATTGCTTTTCTACATTAAAAAATCCTCTGTGTCAGCCTAAGAATGCAGGTTCATTGTTTTCTACAATTATAGTGAACATGTTTCAGATGTTAATCAGGGATGCGGTATACAAGAAAACGTTCTATGGTATCGATTAAGCAAATTCCAACTTACTGCAAATAAGCAAATCCTACTTCAGTAAAACTGCCCAGGATGTTTAAATTCTTATAACTGCGTATTTGTCGACCAGAAAATTTTATTAGCCAAGTTGGAGTATTATGGCATACGAGGTGCTCCAAATGATTGGTTTGTTTCTTATTTAAGTAACAGAAGACAGTTTGTTTCTTTGTTTGGTACTAATTCTGATTACCAACCTGTTACATGTGGAGTACCTCAGGGGTCAGTGCTTGGCCCACTTCTTTTTCTTTTACATATAAATGATATGCCTAAATGCTCCAATATCTTAGAATTTCACCTTTTTGCTGATGATACAAACTTGTTTCTTAATAATCCTAGCATTCTAAATTTAGAAACTAACTTAAATGTAGAACTAGAAAAGGTAAGCCAGTGGTTACATGCTAACAAATTATCTCTGAACATTGAAAAAACCAGCTTTGTGGTATTTCATTCTCCGCAAAGAGAAATAGCTCATAAGTTGAATGTTAGTATCTCCAATATGTCTGTGAAATCTGATAATCAAGTTAAATATTTAGGACTCATTTTTGATTCCAATTTGAACTGGAAACCATACTTACACGAATTCAGCAAGAAGGTTTCGAGAGGTATTGGAGTGCTATCTAAAATTAGATATTATGTAAATAGAAACATATTATATCAATTATATTATTCAATTATCTACCCCTTCCTCGCCTATGGTTTATCAATTTGGGGCAATACTTATAGTACTACTCTTAAACCCTTAATAACTCTTCAAAAGAGAGCTATACGTACTATAACTTTTTCAAAACCAGATGAACACTCTGAGCCTCTTTTTAAGGAATTAGAGATCCTTAAATTAACTGATCTTGCTACCCTTCACAATGCACTCCTCATGTATCACTATTACTATAATCGTCTTCCATCTTCCTTTGAAAATTTCTTTCAAACAGTAGCATCTGTACACTCATACAATACTAGGCATGCTTCTAAATCGACCTATTACATCAATACCATCAAAACAAACTATGGTAAATTCAACATTCGCTTTGCAGCTGTAAAAGTTTGGAATCACCTTGACGAAAGCAGTAAATACCTCCCACTTCAAACGTTTAAAAACAAAGTCAAGCTAAACATCTTACAGTCTTACTGTTCATGAGTTTTCAACTGGTATTTGTTTATTTATTTTATTTATTTATTTCTTCTTTTCGTCTCTTTTTTACTGACTAAATTAATTGCTTTCACCAAGCTTTAGTGCCAACCTACCTTCTGTACTTAAACATTACTTAGTTTTACTCAGCTCGATTAGCTTTATAGTTATCCTGAGTAAACATTACCTCTTTTTTGTATTAATATATTATATTGTAAAGGTTAACTTTTTTTTCTATTTGGTAATAAAGCTTGTTGTTGTTGTATTTCAAACTGGGGTTGTGTAAATGTCCACCGCAATAATTGTAGAAAACAATGAATCTACATTCTTAGACTGACCACGACAAAGAGAAGAATTTAAAAGTAGAGGAGCCATTATCTAGGTCTTAATTGTTTTACCCACAGGAAAAACAACTTATTCCAGTTGAACAGAGCCAGCAAGATTATTTCTCAGGTAAAACTTCCTGTGGCTAACGACATGATTTACAAAATAACTGAAGATAATGCGCGCAGTTGTGATTGGTCAATATCTATTGATTATTATACCAGTAAACCACATGGAAAATGAAGATATATAAACATTTCAATGGTTTATTGGCTCAATAAACCACTTGGGATGTTGGAATAACACTCGAAAAGCTTGTAAATCACGAGCCGAATAAACCATAGAAATGTGTGGTATATTGCTTATAAACAAATCGTACAGGAAGTAATGCAGAGTAAGCAGAAAATAAATGTTTAGTTCTAAAGCAATTTTATCATTTAATTGCTGCGTTTCATACCGCTTAGGAAATCCTGGGTTAGTTGCCTCATTCAGCCAGTGTCGATGCCGAAAAAGTAGCTTGCGTTATTTCAACAAAATAAACCATGAAAGACTCCATAGGGATCACACGGCGAATTCAACTGTGTGATAACTGGTTCATCTTCAGGCACAAAGTAACGGAGAGGCGGCTTTGAAACTTATACGCTTGCTTCAAATAAACCTATGAAACATGACGGTTAAAAATTACCATCCAAGAAACGACTGGACTTTGTTCGCACGGCGGCTCAATTCGTCAGTATTTTCATTATTTGACGGCAAAAGGACTAAAACATTTAGCGTTTTTAAGCGGAAAAAATGATTCGGACTTGGCCTTATTTCGGAGTTTGAATACACAGAACTACGGATCCAAACTATTCCGCTTCATCGAGGATTTTGAAGCACCGGAAAACGAGACAGCCCACTCGGGGCAGCTGAATTTCGCAGGTGAGTCGGCAATAAGTAATCACTAGCTAAGAGATCAATCATATACAGTGTGTATTATAATTTCTTCCACTAGCATTTTGTTACTAGCTTTTTAAATTTCATTTAAATGTCAATTTTGACATTGCGGTATATCAACATTGTTTTTGCGATCACACTCCTACAATCTCAGTTTCAGTGCTAGTTTTAATGCACGAGGTCCCTGCTTTCCATGTTGATCTGTGACGGGTTGAAAGTTAAATGAACTCCGTTAGTACAAGCACCGAAGGCCATAACGAAATTTTAGTTGAATTAACGGCGCCGCGTAGTCTTAAATAAGCGGCTGGAGTAAGTTCAAAAGAAGAAGAAGAAAGGAGAAAAACAAGAGAGGGAGCTAGGCAGCAAAACTTATAGGGTGAAATAAATTGTAACTGACTACGAAATACATTTGGACCATTTCTTTGTCAGTTTTTCGTTGTTTTTGTCATTTACATGTAAAAGTCGCCAGCCATTTCAAGTAGGCGTAATTAAATAAAGGGGTAAATTTATAAAGAAGATAAAAGTTTGGGGCTCCAAAAAGGAGCCGTCTGTTGCGTAACCGAGATTGCCGGATCATGACGATCTCAGGTAATAACTAAAAATGACTGAACACTTAGCCCGCGTAGTAGCCCGCGTCATAACGATTCTTTTAACTTGAGGAATGGTAGTAAAGTGGGCTCCACTGTGAACAACAATTTTGGTTTCTATGCACAACAGTGAGCAAGAACATCCACTACCTGCACTAAAAATTGAAAGAAAAATACTTACACTGGTCGGTTTCTTTGCTTTTTTCCCTACAACGTCTGGTTCAAACGTTTTACGGTATCGAGCAAGCGAGGATCGGAATCGTCACTTTCCAATTCACTGCCAATCAGTAAATTATATTTCAGTAAAAGTGAACAGGATATTGAAGCCTCTCTTTATAAGTGCATTACAAACCCGGGTTACATACTATAAGCCAACTATAATTGTAGAAAACAATGAATCCACATTCTTAGACTGACGAAGAGAAGCATTTAAAAGTACAGAAGTCATTATGTATGCACTAATTGTTTTACGCACAGGAAAAACCAACTTATTCCAGTTGAACAGATCTATCAAAGGTCAACGCTCAGTTAAAACTTCCTGTGGCTAAAAAGACGATACAAATCGTACAGGAAAGAATTCACAGTAAGCAGAAAATCATGAAACTTTTAGTTTCAGTAAAACAATGACATCGTTTCCAACTCACTGCAAATCAGCAAATCAAGTATATTCAGTAAAAGATCACAGGCAAAAATTTATATCAGTACATATTTTAACTTGTATACATACCTGAATCGAACATGCCTACTTTAATTATAGAAAACATTGAATCTACCGTGATTCTTAGACTGACAAAGCCGAGAATTAGTAAACGTTTTACGCACAGGAAAAAGCAACTTATTCCAGTTGAAAGGATCGAGCAAAGGTTATTTCTCAGTTAAAACTTCCTGTGGCAAATAACACAATACAACTCGTACAGGAATTAATGCAGAGGAAGCAGAAAATAAACTTACAGTTTTAAAACAATGTCATCGACGTTTAATTGTTGCATCTCGATAAGCGGATACCCCTAACCAACTCCTGGACCACGATAAGTTTCTATTTAAAAAAGCTTAAGCTAGTAACAGCAAGAGACTTCTTTAAACTCTTCTTAAAACACTTTTCTGTGTCGGTGTGTCTATAATAGCTAGGTTTTCGCGGGTGTTGACATTCGTTCTGTTTCTCGACGCAGCTCAAAAAGGCCAGCAGACAGCTCAGGTTGGCCCACTATTGGAAAAAATTCAATTGAAAACATTAAACCACTTTGACAGGAATTTATAAAGAAAAACCAATGCACGGTGTTCACGCAACAGTAAAAGTATTAGATCAGGGAGTGTTAAATGAACTAGCTGAGTAAACGCTTAAAACTGAGGGTTTATAAAGGCTTTTTAATCCTATTTTCTTTCGTTTGATTTTGATCCCATTCCGCACCATTTTAAAAACATCTTCCCAACAGCTTTTGTGCAAATTGACTGTATTAGTGACATTTGCCCTTCTAACACCATCTCCCGAAATACGTTTCCACATCTCCCGTATACTCTTCCCTAAGAGCTCATAATAGATTACAAAGGGGAAACAGCTCTCTTACTCCTGGGGTAAGTTCCTCAAAAGTAAAAAATACGGTTTTAGAATTATTTAATGTTTAATGCCTCACAATACCATAAACACTTGAATGAAGACACCAAGCAAAACATTTGCACGCAAGTGCTTGGTTTTAAAATCAGCTGAAAAGCGAAAAGCAAATGTAATGGGTTATTTGGAATAAAACAAACCAGCAACGAGCATGTGACCTGATAAGCTAATATTGACCAATATTCCAATATTCATTGTGGCTATGGGGTAAATTAGTCTTTCACATAGTCAGATTTAAAACGTTACGTTTGATCAGTTTGTTTTGTATTATATAGAGGGTTGGTCGGCAATATTACTTTTTCGAATTAAATGCATTATATAGGCATTTTGGTTTTCACCGTTACATGTCATTCATTCAGGCTAAATAAATGACATGTAACGATGGAAACTGAGATGTGCTCAGTTTTGTGATCAGCTGCACATTGAAGCCAGATTGGGAAGGTGATGTTTAATGATGCGGGATGGGACAGCAATCAAAGGGAGAAAACAGAATTGAAAAGCCTCTATGAACCCTCAATGCTGCAACCTTTACTCAGCGTGTTCACTTAACGTAACTAATGCTTAAGCTTGCTTGATCACTGTGTTTCGGTTTTTCTGTTAGTGTCAAGGTCAGTGTAATTACATCGAGGTGAGGTTTTGTCAAGAAACCGGAATGAATGTCAATACCGACAACTGGCTATTACGGACAAACCGACATTGATTTCGCCAAACAGGAACGGACATCAGCAGAAAAGTCTCGTAAGAAGAGTTCAAACGAAACTATTCTGTTACCAGCTGTTTTAATAGCAACTTATCGTGGCCTAGGAGTTTGTAAACGGTACCGGTTTTTAAATTAAATGCAACAGTTTAATTGATTTAAAACTGAATGTTTATTTCTACTTACTCTGCATTACTTCCTGTTCGATTTGTATCGTGTTATTTGCCAAGGGAAGTCTTAACTGAGCGTTGACCTTTGGTAGATCTGTTCAACTGGAATAAATTGGTTTCCTGTGCCTAAAGGTTTCGTGCCTACATTAAATAATTCTGTGTGTCAGCCTAAGAATGCAGGTTCATTGTTTTCTACAATTATAGTGAGCATGTTCCAGATGTTCAGGGATGCGGTATACAAGAAAACGTTCTGTGGTATCGATCAAGCAAATTCCAACTCACTGCAAATTAGCAAATCCTACTTCAGTAAAACTGCCCAGGATGTTTAAATTTTTATAACTGCATATTTCAAACTCGGGTTGTGAAAATGTCCACTACAATAATTGTAGAAAACAATGAATCTACATTCTTAGACTGACCATGACAAAGAGAAGAATTTAAAGGTAGAGGAGCCATTATCTAGGTCTTAATTGTTTTACCCACAGGAAAAAACAACTTATTCCAGTTGAACAGATCTAGCAAAGGTTATTTCTCAGGTAAAACTTCCTGTGGCTAATGACACGATTTACAAAATAACTGAAGATAATGCGCGCAGTTGTGATCGGTCAATATCTATTGATTATTATACCAGTAAACCACATGGAAAATGTAGTTATTATATAAACATTTCAATGGTTTATTGGCTCAATAAACCACTTGGGATGTTGGAATAACACTCGAAAAGCTTGTAAATCACTCGCCTTCGGCTCGTGACTTACAATCTCTTCTCGTGTTGTTCCGGCATATCCTAAAAGCTGGACTGGACCCTGGACTCTGGACTCTGGTCTCTGGACTCTGGACTCTGGACTTTTCCTCCCAAAATTTTACCCCCCCCCCCGAAAAAACCTCTATATCTTCCCCCATAAAACTTCCCTCCCCCCCAAAAAAAACCTTCCCCCAAATAAAAAATTCAACTACATCGGATTTTTTTCTAATAAACAAGTTAGAAGTGTGCGAGATTTCAAGCAAACAACGTTATTCCCCCCAACCCACCTCCCCGAAAAAACCTTTATGTCTCCCCCTTAAAACTGCCCCCTCCCAAAAAGCCCCCCTCCCCTCCCCTCCCCCAAATAAAAAATACAGCTACATCGGATTTCTGATTGAAAGCGATTGAACAAACACTTGTCGTCTCAATGTTCTTGCACAAATCGGCATTGAAATCACGAACGCCATCGAACGACCTGACCCCAATCCTTAAAAAAATGGTATTTGGCGTGCGAACGTGATTGCATTACACAATAATAGGCAAAGATCAGATAAAATTGTCTATTCATCGATGCGACGTGTGCAAGCTCTTATAAGCTGCCAGTGACAATGTTGTTTACCTAAGGTGTTACATTTACTCTTGTTTTCAGACAAGCATAAAGTATTGTGTGTCCTTGAAATAAATTGCATTTTTTTAGAACGTTACTTGTTCGATGGTCATACTAAAGCTTGTTAATTGCAGCCGCTCAGAGGCTCTTTCTGCGCGCAGATAGGTTCTATTCACCGACACGTGCAAGGCCTTGCGTACTTTTATCAACTAATCTGATAACAAGCTTTTGACGTGCGCGCGCGGTGTCCGTTTTCTTTGTCTCATTAACAAAAGATTTTTAAAAAGCATACGCGTAACTAACTGTCCAGACAGAAACATTGGTGTCTCAGTTGACCAAGGTTAGGTGCTGTGAAATCTTCTGAGAGCTGAGAAATGGAAAAAGGAACCCGTAGTTACGCCCAAGTGGTTATTGGAATTAAGTATCGTTATCGCAATACATTCTAAAGCGATGTGTGTAAGACCAGTATTGCGGTAGAGCAAGTAACCGAAGTAAAATTGCTGTTTCTTTTCTTACTGAAAGGCTCGTCTAAATCCGAGAAAGAGGAAAAAAAGAGGCAAGTACATGTATATTGTTACGTGCGTTACACTGTCTTAGGCACATTACATGCCGTCACTTCTTTTTGTTAACTTCCACGTGCGCCAGCTGCTGAGGCCACTTCATAAGCAATTCTTGCTAAACTCCCTTCATTTTTCTGCTTAGGATGACCTTTTACTGAAACGATTATATATTTAACTCTCAAGCAGTTTAAGGTCCGGATGCAAAGTGCGCTGGGAGAAAGTGATCGGCAATGTCTTTCGTTAGGGTAAAATTTTCCCAAATAAATAAATCGCCTATCGTGACATTTTTGACAGCGAACAAATCTCGATGGAGGTACTCTCCTATAAAAATGAAAAAGAGTGCTCGTGGACAAATTTCTAAAACACCCCTAAAAGGTACCAGAATCTCACTTCGTGGGCGTGGCTTACATTCATTTTAACCCCTAACAGGCAAAGTAACAAATACATCCCGTCAATTTTTTTGAAGATACCGCGAAAGCTTTAGCGACAGTCTTTTTTATACTTAAGTACCCTAAGCGTTAAAAATCCACAAATTTACCCTCTAACAGGTGCAATAGCACCCCATCATTTTTATAGGGGAGTAAACCTCCCCCGGAACTAAACTTCTAAAATAAATGAAATAGGCGAATTGATTGCGAAATTAATTTGTATGAACAAATGAATTAAGGAGTACTGATACAGGAACGTCACTTTTCTTAGGTTGAGAAGTTGTTTTGTTACTCGAAGAAGAGTGCTATCCGTACTATCCGTTAAAATATTAATGTACGTGTGTTTTGGCAAATCACCTGATGTCTTATGTATTTTATATGGCCTGCAGAAAAGGGTTTTTTTTTGCTAATAAATAATTAAAACCACAGCACCTAAACTTGGTCAACTGAGACACCAATGTCTCTGTCTGGACAGTTAATTACGCGTATGCTTTTCAAAAATCTTTTGTTAATGAGACAAAGAAAACGGACACCGCGCGCGCACGTCAAAAGCTTGTTATCAGATTAGTTGATAAAAGTACGCAAGGCCTTGCACGTGTCGGTGAATAGAACCTATCTGCGCGCAGAAAGAGCCTCTGAGCGGCTGCAATTAACAAGCTTTAGTATGACCATCGAACAAGTAACGTTCTAAAAAAATGCAATTTATTTCAAGGACACACAATACTTTATGCTTGACTGAAAACAAGAGTAAATGTAAACAACATTGTCACTGGCAGCTTATAAGAGCTTGCACACGTCGCATCGATGAATAGACAATTTTATCTTATCTTTGCCTATTATTGTGTAATGTAATCACGTTCGCACGCCAAATACTTTTTTTTTAAGGATTGGGGTCAGGTCGTTCGATGGCGTTCGTGAGTTCAATGCCGATTTGTGCGAGAACATTGAGACGACAAGTGTTTGTTCAATTGTTTTCAATCAGAAATCCGATGAAGTTGTATTTTTTTATTTGGGAGAGGGGAGGGGAAGGGGACTTTTTGGGAGGGGGCAGTTTTAAGGGGGAGACATAAAGGTTTTTTCGGGGGGAGTGGATGGGGGGGGAATAACGTTGTTTGTTTGAAATCTCGCACACTTCTAACTTGTTTATCAGAAAAAAATCCGATGTAGTTGAATTTTTTATTTGGGGAAGGAATTTTTTTAGGGGGGGAAGTTTTATGGGGGGATATAGAGGTTTTTTCGGGGGGGGGGTAAAGTTTTGGGAGGAAAAGTCCAGAGTCCAGAGTCCAGAGTCCAGAGTCCAGAGTCCAGGGTCCAGTCCAGCTTTTAGGATATGCCTGTTGTTCCAACATCCCGCGTGGTTTATTGAGGCAATACACCATTGATAGAAATGTGTGGTATATTGCTTATAAACAAATCGTACAGGAAGCAATGCAGAGTAAGCAGAAAATAAAGTTTTAGTTTCAGTAAAACAATGTCATTGTGTCCAGTTCACTGCAAATTAGCAAATTACGTTGCAGTAAAAGCTCACAGGCAAAGAACTTTTATCAGTGCATATTTAAACTTGTATACATGCCTGAACATGCCTACTATAATTGTAGAAAACAATGAACCTACATTCTTAGGCTGACAAAGAGAATTATTTAAATGTAGAGAAGCCATTATATACTGAGGTGATGAACGTTTCACGCACAGGAAAAAAAAGACAATTTATTCCAGTTGAACGAATATAGCAAAGGTTACTGGTCAGTTAAAACTTCCTGTGGGTCATGACACGATACGAAAGTAATGCAGAGTAAGCAGAAAATAAACGTTTAGTTTTAGTTTTTTACCGTTTACGAACTCCTGGACCACAATAAATTGTTATTTTTTTTTAGTTAAAAAACACTGAAGCTAGTGACAGACATTTCTCCGGGATGTCAGTCCCTGTTTGGAGTATAAATGGCGATGTGTCCGTAAAGGCTAGTGGTCGGTGTTGACACTTTTACACCGCTCAATTTTACTGCAATATCATCTCCTCATATAACTTTTGACATCCTTCGAAAATTCTGCCTTAAAAACTCATAATAGATTACAAAAGGGAAACAGCTCTCTTACTCATGAGTCACGTTCTTCGAGCAAAAATACAGTTTTTGAATTCTTTATTTCTCAACGGTAGCTCGCAATACCATAAACACTTAATCGAGGACAACAAGAAATCATTTGCGTGCAGTTGCTCAGTTTTATGATCCGGCTGAAAAGTAGAAAAGCAACGTGCATCTGACCTGATAAGCCAATATTGAAACATTACTGATCATTGTGACGTTAGCCGGTTATCAGTGAATCTAATAATAGCATACAGTTAATTACTCTTTCAAATAAGGATCAGTTAAAACGTTACATTTTTAAAATCAGTCGTTGATATTATTTTCGGAGTTAAACTGATGCATTATATAGGCATTTTGGTACCTCTTCATCGTTACTTGGCATTTATTCACAGGCTAAATAAACGACACATAACGATGGAAACTGAGATGCGCTCAGTTTTATGATCAGCTGAAACGCGGTACAGTACAATAAGAGCACACTGTGAAAATAGTAATTGAAACAGTCAAGAGAAAATAAGGGGACAGAGAGGGACACTGCCAGACCAGGCTTTGGGATATGTCAAGTTCGGAAAAGTTATTTTTAGACGGCCATTTGCAACGGAAGTCTGAATTCAGGACGTCCACATAAAGGCAACCTCGATCTGTTGTTTGAAGTACCATTCAAAATTTTGCTTGTAATGGCGGACCAAGTGGTCTTACGTTTTGTCGATGAAAACGACTTCGAAAAACAAGGGAAATGGTATTGATGCGGACGTTTCGGGAAACAGGCTTCCGTTCAAAAGCCAGTCTATAAATAACTTTTGTGGAATTGACATATCCCAGCCAACGCCCTCAGAATCCCTCTCTGTCCCCTTATTTTCTCTTGAAACAGTACATTTGATCAGTTTGTTTTGTCTTATATAGAGATTTAGTTCGCAACATTATTCTATTAAATGAACCATAGGTAAAACTAAACTAAATGAATAAAAACTGAAGTGACGATGAAAACTGAGATGATATCAAACACGGCTAATGAGGTTTGTCCACTTAATTTTGCCTGCAGACTTAGTGACGTGACGTAGTATGGAAGAAGAAACGGTAAGCTATAGCGAACCAAATGTATGGTACCGTTTAATTTAATAGCCGTACATAAGATTTCAAAGCTTTCATAAACCGGATCATTCCAAACGCTGAGCTAATTGTAACGAATGCCTTAGCGGAGCTTGGCGTGAATTACAAAACGACCCTTTTACATCACATAGTCATAAAACTAATCTGGAATTTTTGGACTGATGCAGAACAAGTTATCTACCAAATGAGTGTACACTCGTTATGGAGTGTTTTAGACTACTCTTGAAAATACAAAGCAGAAATACAAAACTATTACACAGGGGCACCGAACGAGAAAATTAAAGCAAAATGCTTAAAACGATCATGATTCCGTTTGCTCTTTTCCAGCTCTTTGTAGAACCTTTAAAAGGAACATTAAATTTATGCGAGCTAAAAAAATTTGATCTGTTTGGATTCTTAAGCTGAAAAATTACGTTGCAGAAAAATTTGAGCGAACAGAATCTTATTTCCCGAATGGTCGAGCTCAGTGCTGCTGGCTGCTTTCCGCATAAATATTATCTAGCGGCTCTTTTTAAGGAAGCCAGCGGTTTGGTCAGTTGCCAAATTAAGTCAATACCGATAAAGGAAAATTATCTTGTGCTTTCGATAATAACCCGCAAAATATGATTCTTTAACTCAGATGACTGAGAACGTTTAGCAGCCGTTTAGCCACAGGCAAAGTAACGGATGGGTGGCGTTGAAACTTATCCTTTCTTCAAATAAATCGGGTGGAAGTTGGCTTGTCAGATCAGATGCACGTTGCTGGTTCGTTTTATTCCTATTAAAACCACTACATTTGCTTTCCACTTTACAGCTGATCGTAAAACCAAGCACTTGCGTGTAAAAGTTTTGCCTGGTGTCTACAATCAAGTGTTTATGGTATTGTGAGGTATTAATTATGAAATATTAATTATTTTAAAACTGCTGTATTTTTTACTTGTGAAGAACTTGCCCCATGAATAAGACAGCTGTTTCCCTTTTGTAATCTATTATGAGCTCTAAGGGCAGAGTATACTGGGGATGTGGAAAAGTATTTCGGGAGATGGTATTAGAAAGGCAATTATCACCACTAAAGTCAATTTGCACAAAAGCTGGATTGGGAAGATGTTTAATGGTGCGGAATGGGATCGAAGTCAAACGAAAGAAAATAGGATTGACAAGCCTCTATATATGTACCCTCGATTTTACAACGCTTACTCAACATGTTCACTAAACATATCTAACACTTTTATTTGCTTGATCACCGTGCTTCGATTTTAACTTTATTCTTTCCAAGGTCTGTGCAACTACATCCAGGTGCTTAATTAAATATTTTAGATATTTTAAATTGAATTTCTTCGGCATTAGTAGGGAAACCTGAGCTGTCTACCGGCCTTTGAGTTTCGTCAAGAAACAGAATGAGTGTCAATACCCGCGACAACCTAGCTATTATGGACACACCGACACTGATAACGCCAAACAGAACCTGCCATCGCCAGAAAAGTGTTCTAAGAAGAGTTAGAACAAAACTCTTGCTGTTACTAGCTGTTTTTTTAAAGAGCAACTTATCGTGGTCCTAAATCCGTTTACGTAAATGCAACAATTAAACGATCACATTGATCTAAAACCAAAAGTTCATTTTCTGCTTAATCTGCATTACTTCCTGTACGATTTGTATCGTGTTATTTGCCACTGGAAGTTTTAACTGAGCAGTAATCTTTGCCCGATCTGTTCGACTGGGATAAGTTTTTTTTTCCTCTGCGTAAAACGTTCAGTACTTAGATAATGGCTTCTTTACAGTTCATTTCTCCTCTTCTTCAGTCTTTTAAGGCGCCGTTTACATGAGTTATTTCATCCCGGGATGACTTGCATCTCATCCCGGGATGACTTTCATCTCGGTGTCTGGTCATTTACCTTTGAGTGTTTACATGATTTGGAACAAAAATGTGTTCGCCCCGGGATGATTTCATCCCGGTGCTGAAGACCGGGATGAAGTCATCCCAGGGAGAACGCATTTTTGCTCCAAATCATGTAAACACTCACAGGTAAATGACCAGACACCGAGATGAAAGTCATCCCGGGTTGAAACTCATCCCGGGATGAAATAACTCATGTAAACGGGGCCTAAGAATGTAGGTTTGTTGTCTTCTATAATTATAGTGGGCATGCTCAGGCATGTATAGAAGTTGAAATATGCACTTGTAAAAGTTTAAATATCCCGTGCGCTTTTATGAATTGCTGATCTGCAGTGAATTGGAAAGTATAACAGTGTCCTTGCTGAATAGCGACCTGACGATTCCCATCCTCGCTTGCTCCATACCACAGAACGTTTGCATGATCAGGCGTTGGTGAGAAAAAAGCAAAGAAACCGACTAGTGTAAGTATTTTTTTGTTTTAATGTTTTATAGTGCAGAAGGTGGTAGATATTCTTGTTATGCATGCATGGAAACCAAGATTGTTGTTTACAGTGGCGGCCACTTTACGACCATCTAGTTTAAAGCCTCGTTATCACGCGGGCTACTTTTTTTGATAAGAGAAACTTTTCAGTCATTTTCAGTTCTTACCTGAGAACGTCGTTTATCCAACCAACGTGTTAATACGGTCAACGGCTCCCTTTCGAAGCCCCAAACTTTTATCTTCTCTATTAATGTACTCTTTTATTTATAATTTCTGACTACTCGAAACGGCTGGCGACTTATAAATAACAAAAGCAACCAATTGTTGACAAAAAATGGTCTAAAAAATCTGTTAGAACGTATTTCGTAATCAGTTACACCTTTATTTCGGCGTATAATTCTTGCTGCCTCCTTCTCTTGTTTTAATTTCTCCCTTCTCCTTCTTCTTTTGACCTGATATTTTTGGCGCTAATTTACCACGCCGTTAATAAGGCTAAAATTTCATTTTGGCCTTCGGTACCTGGGTTAACGGGATCCATTTAACTTTTGAATTCGGCACAGATGAACACGGAAATCAGCAACCTCAGGTATTAAAACTAGCACTGAGTATTCAGAGATTAAAGAAGTGTGTTGAGATGATAAAAATAGCTAATATACCGGTGCGTCATAAATGGCAAATTTGAAAAGCTAGTAACAAAAAGCTAGTGGAAGAGATTATAATGCACCTTACAACTGATCTCTTAATTAGCTAGTGATAATATCTCATTGCCTACTCACGAAATTCAGCTGAGTTGTTTTGATTTCCGGTGGCGTTAAATGCTCTATACAAGAAGTTGGTTGTGATCCCAGTTCTGCGTCAGATGACGGCCAGCATTGTAAGTCTGATTCACTAAACAATTTGCTTTCGCTTACAAAAAAACTCAAAGTTTGAGTCGCTTTGCCAAAACCTTAAGAAAATACCGACATATTGAGTCGCTGTCTATGCATGTGCGAACAAAATAATAAATAGCACTGTCATATTCCACAGCTTTTAAACTGAGTTTAAAAGCTGCCCATCCGTTAGTTTGCCTGTGAATGAACGTTGTCAGTACTAGCTTTCATGCAGTTAATACTGATATATACTTAATGCAATCAATCATGTAATTACTACGAGGTCTTTCATTGTTTATTTTGTCAGTTGCAAGCACAAGATAGTTTTCTGTATGACTGAATGAGGGAACTGGATAAATTGCTGGCTGCTTTTGAAAGAACTCTAGTTTTTCTCTATGCGTTATTGTGTGTATCTGTCCGTTTTGTGTTTTCTAATCAGGAACGCTTGACGTTTAGTTTTGGTGGAATTAACTGTTCGAAAGCCATCATATAGCCGCCAGAGAAATTTGTATTTAATTGTGCTGGAAAAATTGAGTTTTCTTTATGGTGAGATTTCACCTCAAACGCTCGTCACTCAGAAAAACTCCTTTTGTTATTGGAGGGACAAATATATCGCTCACAGCGCGAAAGTGGGTCAGTTAGTATTTTCAGAAATTCAAGAGTAATTCGACAATTCGGGGAATAAGTTTCCCGTCGCAAAAAATTTTCTTTTCGTCTAAAGAACCCAAACAGATCAGTGTTAGCTCACATAAATTTAATATGCCTTTTGAAGGCTCGATTCAAAACGACACGGGAATTCAGGAAGGATATTTTACGTATTTTGCTTAAATTTCTTTCGTTGGCGGGCTGCTCCTGTCTATTTTTTTGTACTTTCTGTTTTGTGTTTTCCAAAGCAGTCTAAAACACTCTATAAAGAGTGGTAAATAACCTGTTCTGCATCGGTCTAAAAATGTCAGATTCATTTTCTGTGAAATATATAGACGTTAAGTCGAGGCATTCATTACAATTAGTTCAGCGTTTGCTCTCAGTGCTTGTGAAAGGAAAGATATCTTATGCGTGGCTACTAAATGAAAAGAAACCATTCACGCATTTGGCTAATTTACTGCTTCGTATTCGATACTACGTTACGTTCCCTGTCTATTACTATGTACTTGATATTATCTCAGTTTCCATCTTTGGATGTTATTCTTTTAGTATAGTTTTGCTCAGCCGGGCAAGGCCCATTTATAAATACCTCAGTTTGACTCACAAAATAACATCGTCAACTAAACCTCCATTATAAGAAAAACCAAACTGATCAAATGTAATGTTTTAAATTACTCTTGGAAGAGTCATTCGCAGCATGGTCTTATTCAGATGATCCCAAAGCCTTAGTGGGGACCGTGTTGTTAGAATATTGGCTTATGAGATCAGACGCAGAATGCTAGTTTGTTTTATTCCGGCCAATTAAAACTCGTTTACATTTGCTTTCCGCTCTTCAGCTGATATACGATCATTAAGCTCAGCTCTTTATTGTTTGTCGTGTTTAGTCAAGTGTTTATGGTATTTCGAGGTGTTAAAGGAGCTACGTCACGATATTTTGAGATGTTTTAGGGCCGTTGCAAACTGTCGTTAATTCGAAGGAAACCTTAAAGTAATAGTTTGCCAGGGTAGACAACACCAAAGAGAAACGAATAAACCAAAAGGGAACAAGGATGGTTAATGATGGAGAAGATTAACTTGGACTGCGAATGACAAACTTGAAAAGTTTAGGCTAAATTTTTCAAGATGCACAAAACGTGACTGTCAGTACCGATAACGCCAAACAGGAACTAACATCGGGCAGAAACGTCTTGTAAGAAGGGTTCAAACAAAAACTCTTGCTGTTACTATCTGCTTTTACTAGCAACTTATGTTGTCGTGGTCCAAGAGCTCGTGAAGGGTTTCAGCTTATTTCAATGGAATAATTAAACGATGAAGTTGCTCTTAAAACTGAAAGTTCATTTTCTGCTTACTCTGCATTACTTCCTGTTCAATTTGTATCGTGTTAAGCCACAGGAAGTTTTAACTGAGCGTTGACCTTTGCCAGATCTGTTCAACTGGAATAAGTTGGTTTTTCCTGAGCGTAAAACAATTAGTACCTTGGTAATACCATTGTTTTACAAAAATCACTCAATTTTATTTTTCCATGTAATTTTTTTTATTTTTGATTCATGTTAATAGGTGTCACGCATCAGTGCGAATTCAACTTTTGGTTTATTCTTGCGAATGTGTCAGTGACTCGTTATTTTGTTAAGGACCCTTTCGGAAAACCACTACAAGTTCTCATAGAAAAAATATTGTATTTGTATTGTAAATACTGCATTCGAGGTGGAATGATCTTGTGTGACGTAACTCTGTAAATGGTTTGAACCCAGGAGTCATATCAGAACACTGCAAATTCAGAAGTTCTGTTTTGGCCCCCAAATGGGGCCGTTTCGGTGAATAAAATACAGTATCATTTTTGGGGCTAACTCGGCTCTCTAATTAAGGCCATAATAGCCCTATTTACAAGGGCTGGACCGGCAACAAACGGCCAAATTGGGTCCCTCTGTGGGCTGTTCCGGCTTTCTATGGGGTTAGTTCTGTCCGAGCTGTGACTGAAATAGCCCCACAGTGGGCCGCAACAGCTCCAGGGGCCTCAGGGCTAATTTGGCGTTTTGGGGCTGAAACAGATCTTCTGAACTTACAGTGAAGCCGGTGAAGTATGATCGTTCGGGTGAGTGTAGTCCTGAGAAAACGTCACTCTTTAAAGCGGCTTTAAAGAATCTTGCAATAAATCTGAGCCCAAAAGCTAACTAATTGCCAAAGAGCTAGCACACACAACGGCACAGAGACGGCTCTAAGAACGTAACATAAAACCCTCCAAACAGTTTATATCACAGCTTGAGTACTTTCTTGATCAATAGGTCAACCACTTACCGGCACAATTGTGTCGCCTTTAGATCACCTTGATCAGAGGGACAAGGCTGTTGCAAATGTACTAAGAAAGCTCTATTTTGAAGGCTAGAATAACTTAAGCAACTAGCGGGAGTCGTGTTTGGCCTGTCATTTTACATACTATCAACTGAAATAGCCCCACAGTGGGCCGCAACAGCTCCAGGGGCCTCAGGGCTAATTTGGCGTTTTGGGGCTGAAACAGATCTTCTGAACTTACAGTGAAGCCGGTGAAGTATGATCGTTCGGGTGAGTGTAGTCCTGAGAAGGACTGTTTGTGGTGACATTGACCGACGTTTCGAGAACCTGAGCGGATCTTCTCTTGACTCTGACGTTGACTTCCCTTCAGGTTGCCGAAACGTCATTCAATGTCACCACAAACAGTCCTTCTCAGGACTACACTCACCAGGACGATCATACTTTATCGACTTTGTATGATGCGTTTGTTTCCAAGTTGGCTTTATCACGAAAAGGGCTATTACAATAAGAGCCGGAGAAGGGGAATGAGACGATATCTCTTCTCTTTACAGCTTTTTTAGTTATTGAATTAATGTTCTCCCGGGAAAAATTAGTTAAAATAAAAGACGCTACTCCTGTGTGTACTGCAGCAGGGTGGGTGAAAATAAAGCTCTTATATGTTTTTCTCTCTTATTCATTGTTAGATTTCAAGCAGAAGGAAACTCTGAACTATGGGAAACCTTCCAGTTATTCATGAGGTAGGAACCGGTTTTCAGGCCCTAGGTGACCGCACTTTAAGTCAACCAGACAAAGCTCGTGAAAGATGGGACAACTACTGCAAAGAGGGTGTTCTTGGATCTCTTGCGACTGTCGCAACTGAAAGACGCAAAGGCAACAGTGAAAAAACTGGCAAATATTTAAGGGGCTTTGGACGAGCAGCTGGTAAAGCGTTATTTGGAGGTGGACCTTTAAGAGATGTACCTGGTTTTCATGAGCTTGCAACTTGTGGGGAGTCCCTTGGGTATGTGATTGGCGAGGGAGATGTCGAAACTGCACGAGAGAGCTGGAAAACACATTTAGAAAGCAGTGTGTTTGGCGCAGGGATAAGCATGCTTGCAGCAAAAAAGCTGGTGATCTTGAAACAGCTGAAAGACGAAAGCAGGGCCTTATCAGAGCTGGAGCCAGGTTTGGTGTTTTAGGTCTCAGCGTAGCTGCCGCTGTAACTACTGGCGGAATTGCAGCTTCTTATGGGGTAGTTGTTTCTGCTGTTGCTGGGGCTGTAGTTGGAGGTGGAATAGGGGCTGCCTCAACAGCTGCAACACAAATAATAGATAACGGTGAAGTCGATCTTGGTGCAGTCATTGGTAACGGGTTGTTTGGCGGAGCACTGATAGCGGGAAACAGTCTAGATGTTGTTACCTCTAATGTATGGGCAAATAATGCAGCTGGAACATATCCAGGAGGTCCCAACGGTACCAGTTGAAGAAACGGATGAAGCAACAATTAAAGAAAAAGTTGAAGGTAAGTCCGATGTCAAAGTAAATCTTTTTGGTTCATGCGAGCTACTTTTTTGACGCTATGATGTATAATATAAACTTCCGGCAAAGTAGCAATTGCATGACGCAAAGGATTGCAACTGGCTTAATATCGAAAATATTAGATAGCCAATAGGCTACCCATTCTAGATGAGTTATCCAGTCCAGTGAATTTCTTTCAATTTTTGTCACTTTCCAGTCAATTTTCAGTCAGTTTTTCAAAATGACATACCTTATTGGTTGATATGTTTTTGTGTATAAAATCCCTGTTTATTTTTACGTCAGTGTCGGCAGGGGGAGTAAAAATAAAAACGATCAGTAAAAACACAAAGTAATCCATAGAAACACCAAATACGAGATTTACTTTCCAACTCAACCATTTTCAGGGATTAGCAACAGAGAAAACTATGAGAAACAAGTGTGCCAGGACAAAAGCGCGCATGATACTTTACAAATAACTACGAAAATCGCGGCACACCGTAAAATCCCGATTTAAAGCGCCCCCCCCCCCCCCAGCCCCGGTTATAAGCCCTCCCAGTTAAAGGCCCATCTACCTCCAGCTGTTAACAAAAAAAAAATAGTTCGCATACAAGCCCCCCCCCGGATATAAGCCCTCCGGCCTCCATTTCTCCTTTTTTCTTTAAGATAGGTACTTTTACAGAACAAAATACGACTTCAAATTAAAAATTAGGAAAGTATAATGCAAGTAGAGTGCGGAACAATAAGTTAAATCATACTGATGTTCCAAATAGTATTGAACTGAATTTGTTCCAAATAATGGTATTGAACTAAATTCCCGATATGTGGCGACGCTTCAAAGCCTAAAGACGCGAGTAAATGGCATTTACATATTTGAAAAGCGCTATATGTTAGTCTTAATTTATTTATCTGCTCATTCCGAAACAATGTTTTTATACCGCTTATAAGCTTCCCCGGATATTGCACCCCCCCCCAAACCTCATACCAACTTGTATAAGCCAAGGGCTTATAAGAGCGGGATTTTACGGTATTTGTACTTGATCGTTTGGTCGGTACTTTATTCGAAGGGCACTTAGTAGAGTTGGATGATGATTTGCCCACTTTAATTTGAATTTTAATGATTACTTTTTACGGTGTAGTTCATGCCGTTGGTATACACAATTTGCCATGTCTGGTAGGTCAAACTGTAATTGAAAGTGTTGTTTACATTACATTTCTGACTTGTCCCCAGTCGTCTTCAAAACGCGCGCGGCACAGGAGCGCAAGGTGTGATTGGTAGGGACAAAGCGAGAGAAAAAGGCGAGTCTTCTCCTCTTTCCCCTTCCCATCACCCCTTGCTCGTACACCTCCCGTGGCGCACGCGTTATGAAGACCACTGAGGACGAGTCAGACTCCATTTAGGAAATTGGACGCACTATCTAGCATCCTACCAGAACCCTTAGGAGGTTCTCTTTTTTTCGCAGTTTTCCGAAAGGCACCAGCCGAGGATGTCACAGCGAAACTGATCGTAATCAACTTTTTGCACATTGGTCCATTGAGGCTGTTTCCTGATTCTAGAGATGTTGTGGTTGTTATGGATGCTTCCGGATCCATTGGAGAGTGGCATTTTGAGAGGGGAAAAGAGGCACTAAAAAACATGATGGAATTAGAGGCCGAAAGTAAAAATGACACGAAGTATGCTGCAGTTACCTTTTCTAACAACGCCAGCATCAAGTTCCAGTTTTTGCCATGCGCTGAGTCAGCAAACAAGATAATGGAGATTCCTTACGAAAAAGATGGACTTACCAACACTCAAGCTAGATTGGCAGAGGCTAAAAAACTCTTAGACGAATCTTCAGGTAAATGTCCATATCGTAATGAAGCTAGCGTTAAGAACGCTGAGATAAAGGGTGAAAGTCAGAGGAAAAAAGGGTCAAAGGACGAAAAATAGTAAGTGAGAAAGGAGTAATTGAAAGAGCCACATCTAGTCACCCTTTCCTCTTTTCCCATTAAAATGTAGGGCGGAGGTGGGGAGGGCAATTTTTTTGAAGTCTTTATTCATATTTCAGATACATGAATGAAATCATATAAATAAGGAAGGAGGTGCAAGAAGTTATAATCTGAGCGAATGTTAAAACTTTTTCCAAAGGTCGTCGTGTTAACGCAAAGAAGGTGGTGTTCCTTGTCACCGATGGCCAATCAAATGTTGAGCCAGACCAGACCATTCCCCAGGCAAAAGCCTTGAAAAAGAGTGGAGTGAAGATCTATGTGGTTGCTGTTGGAGGAGACACGCTCGACGGACTTGACGAGATGGTGAAAATCGCCTCCGATCCAAAGGAGAAGTTCCTGTTCAGAGTCGAAAGTTTTGCTGGATTTCTGAGTATTGTTCAGTTGGCTATAACGCAGGTCTCTCCGGGAAAATATATTGTTAAGAAGGGACAGTGATCTTCTCTTGGTTGCTAACTTAGGCCTCGTCCACACTTATACGATTTCACTCATTTTTAATTAAAAACATAGATTTTATAAAATGCTCAGCCTTCTATCCATTTTTTTCATTTCATTCCTTTAAATCTATTTAAACACGGCTAAAAGCATCAGGACTTAAATTTGCAAATGAAACTAAATCAAAAAACAAATTGGAGTACTCTAATATATAGTATTGATCGTCTTTGCTAAACTAAGAGTATAAATTCTAACTAAAAAAATTAACTACTAGAATTACTCGTTAATTAATTAATAACAATAATATGTACAAGAGGATGCCTGGTTTCCATGAATGCTGTGTATGGACTGTAATTAACCATAATTATCAAAGAAACCGCTGCAGCCGGATTTGAAGCTAGGGATCTTATGAAACCACTACGGCGACGGCAAAAAGAGCGTCGCTAAATAAAGGAAAGCAATGGCTCTGCTCGAGCCTTATACATTTTGGTACATTTTTTGCCGTCTTTTGCAAAACAACCAAATTATTTAGAACGAGGACACAAGACGGTAAATTCTCATTTCTCTTTCTGAACTTCAACGAATTCAACTCCTGGATAGTTCGGCTGCGACTCCTGGATAGTTCAGCCACATTAAAAACATGACGAAAGTTGTCCAGACACTCGTCAAGTGCAGTATTTGAAGTTTGTTCCAATAAAAATTACCGCAAACCACGGCTCTTGGCCACTTGAGTCACGTTTCAACTGTCATGAGGAAAATAAATTTTTGGCTCAAGCCTACGTAGCTAAACTGTGTAACACCAACCAACATTTTCCGATTTTATTTTCCCTTGCGTCTCATTGGCTCAAAATCCAATGGCATATTATGAAAATCATTTAAAGTTTGCTGAGTCGCTAATGTAAAATCCGAGGAGTTCTATTTCGTTTCACATATAGTATGTGAAATTATGAATATATGATATTCATATATTTGAACTGCGGAATGAAGAAATAAATGTAAAGAAGATCCTCGCAGTTATTAACGCAACTTATGCAGTTGCGAAAAGAAAGCCTGAAAAAATCAGGCTTGCTGGGACTCGAACCCTGACCTCTGCGATACCGGTGCAGCGCTCTAACCAATTGAGCTAACAAGCCAACTGGGAGCTGGTCATTAAATTGGTTCGTAATATACCCTGGGTATATTACGAACCAATTTAATGACCAGCTCCCAGTTGGCTTGTTAGCTCAATTGGTTAGAGCGCTGCACCGGTATCGCAGAGGTCAGGGTTCGAGTCCCAGCAAGCCTGATTTTTTCAGGCTTTCTTTTCGCAACTGCATAAGTTGCGTTAATAACTGCGAGGATCTTCTTTACATTTACATATAGTATGTGTAAGCCAGACGCTTGCTTCTCCCCTGGAAACGCATACTGTAAACAGATTTTTTTAAGCTTGATGTTTTTTTGATTTTATATTCAATGGCTTATTTTATAGCATCGAGACTCGCAAGCAGTACTTATCGGACGATTCCACATCCTTCCATGTTCTCGACATCTTTCTAAGCCATGGGTGCCTTAATATCGATGTCAAAAACGTTGATAACTATCGGCAAATGTTGTACTCGTCACGGATTAATGTGATTGAGTCATATGTCCGGTGGGGTGTTACAGATAGTGTACGTTTAGGACTCAATATCTCACCCGTCTCCTCCGCCTAGTAAGTTTAAACTTGTCAACGGGCAATATTTTGCCTGGGACATAATCTGGTGGCCTTACTTGAAACCCTCTACTCCCATAACTGCATTAGTACTCCGTTCTTCGAACTCCTAAATGAAAACGAATGAAAACGCATGATTGTGGACGGGGCCTTATAGTTAGAGTAGCTTTGCCTTTATTTTGTGTGTTTTATTTTTTGAGTGGAAGACATTACAGACACGCCCTTCAGTCTACTGTGTGGTCTGTATTCACCATGTAGCGACTAACTTGTAGATTCTAGCTAAAAGATTGTAGAGCTTCAGGGAGGTGAGTTTGGCATTCGAATTGGGCGCAGTTATATATCATTCGCTTTTGTGTTCTCAATATAAAAACTGCGTGCTTCTTTTTCCAGGGTATTTCTTGAAAGAGGGCACCTTCAATCGAGAGATAGGTGACATAAGTGTAAGACACATCATATCTGGGTGTTATGCTTACAGTCACCGAAGAAGTGCTTCACTTTACAACTACCTTGGATTTGAGTTGTTCCTTTAACAAGTGTGTGGATGAAATCCTCAAGTGTGACCATTGAACATCATTGTATTGGAGTGTTGTCTGTTCTTTTTTAATATTTTGAGAAAATAAGTTCAAAGTTAAGTGGTAATGTCTGTAAAAGCGGTCCACTGCATTTCGGGGGAAACAAATTTCTCTCAGTAAACTATTGTGGGTGATAGTAAAAGTGACCACTCAAATGTTTTGGAATTTTTTTCGTTAGAGGTCACAATTTTACTTCGCTTCTCAAACTTAGTCAGTTTTAAGAAACCTTTGAAACTTGTTTCGATTGTTGATTTAAAAAGGAAACATGTGCCATTCAAAATTTTGTAGGTGCTTTACGTTTTAAAACTTGAGGTTTAACTCAGCTTTAACAGGACACTGTAACGTACATTTAAAAAGATAATTCGAGGCCTTTGTAATTCAACTGTGTTAATAGAATCTTTGACAAATTTGATTACTTTTTATTTGTCAACTTTCAACTGAAAGATAAACAATGATAAGAAGACACCATTTCCTTCCCTCCTCTGTTTTGTGAGTGAGGATAGAGGATGTTTTGATTTGTGCACGTAAACATTTAATGGCATGCATGACGTACTGAACAAGGCTAGGCCTTTAGTAACTTATCAATTTATTTGATTATACTTCCTGACTTGTCCTTGACAACTTCATTTATAAATGTATAGTGCATGCATCAGCAATATTGTACCTCACAATCGAAATATATCTCGCCTGAGTTGCACGAGAGGAGTTTGAGCCCTGACAGGGGTAGTTATTTTGGCCTTACCATTATAGGAACAGAGTCCTGGTAGTTGCACATGCACCACCCTTTGAATTTGGTTAAGAAATTAAAAAAAGCGAGAGATTCTCATGAACAGATAGATGATATATATCACGATAAAATTTTTGTAAAGTTGCAGTTTATTGCAGACGTCAGATGAGGTTCGGCGCGTGCGCATTACCGGGACAATGTTCCTTAATCTGACGAAATTTTTAAACGTCACTGTGACATGAGTAAGGTAAGACAAGGTAATTGCCTTGAAATGCACAAATATGCAGTTAAACGCAATTCGTTTACTTTAAGAGTCAGAGAACGGGAGGCGAAAAGGAAGAAGGAGGAATGAGAAACGATGTTTTTGATGGGAAATCTTTAAAATCAGAAGTCTTTTCAACAGGCTAAATATGTATATGAATGACAAAACATGGGCAATAAATTCCGACTAATAAGTTAAGTTAATCAAATAGAGGAAATAAAGAATCCGTTGAAAATTCAGTCAAAGGCAGTGTCATTTACTGGGCCGTTCCTTATTCTCCGTATCCTCTTTTATTTCCGATGAGCAAAGAAATCTTTGACTTAACGGCCAATTTTACCTTTTTGGTAAGTTTCACCGCTAATAGCTTTTCTTTTTTCTCAGTTATTTATTTTTTCGTAAGAAAAATTAAAATGAACATTTTTCTTTCTGTTAAGAATAAAGACGTCTCTCTCGGTTAAGGACGATCGTGCCAAAAATCTTCCCACGTTCAGATTTTCTCAAAACTTTTGAAAGGTAACTACCAACCAGTAAAGCAAAAAAAAATGAGGGGGGGGGGGGGGTCACCGTGCTCGTTTCGGAGAAAAAGTGTATTGTGAACGTAGTGTTTTCAGAACCTTTGTAATGTAAGGCGAAAATTGCGATGCTTCATTGCTACCAGCAAATAAAATAAGTTTAGTAGGAGAACTCTAGATAACGCTGACTTATAAATAATCGAACCCAACTGTTTCCCCGTCTCCTAGGTATGGCAAGCGTGTTTTCTTCCCCTTCTTCCAAAAAAAAGCGCCTCTTGAAGAAGTTACAGTGGGTTTGCTAACGTCAGATTATGAGCACTCATTTTGCCTCGTGCACCGTGCTCTTTCCCACTTTTTACGCTCCGTGCACGCTCTTTTACGCTGATGTCTCCCTAGAGGAAAAGCTTGTGGAGCTGTGGAGAAGGCAGACACTCATACAGTGCTCAACAATCTTACTGATCACGTTCACGTGTATTGAATTTAATTCTGTGGCTAAGTTAGTCATGGTATGAAAGAATTTTGAGCGACCCGCTCTGGACTTGTGAAATAAAAGCCAGCGACGACAGGGTACTTTCGCCTAGTTTTCAGAAGGATCAAACGTGTGCTAAGATATGTATCAATAATTTTTAGAAACCTCCTCAGACTTTTCAGACTGAACACTCGACAAAATTTGAGGGAAAACTTTTTCCGATCCGAAATGCCGTGGACTGCTTCTACAGACATATCTACTGAATTCATTAACTTTTTTAGATCGAGGCTACGTTTACACTAAAAAAAATCTTGACAAATCCTGTCACTTTTGGCACCGGATATAATTCGTTTTTGCATTCACACAAAAACGGACAAATCCACCTCAATCCGCGGAATACTTTGAATGCGATATTTTAAGTTAAATGAACACCTATCATTCCGGAATCTTTTATTGTGTAAACCGGTTTTTCAGTTAATCCGTATACTTTATACGGCTTTTACCTCTTTATGTCTTCAAAGATTGAACTTTCTTGGCAGATTTTGTCGAGATAAGAACTGTTAGTAACATAGAAACTGACTTCATCCACATTTAGTGCACTACTTAGGGAATTCGCCGGCTGATTGACGAACATAAGACTCCTGTCGTCCTTTTAAGTCTAATTCCAATCTATTGTTCTTATATATTCTCAGTGGAAGAAATACGAGAGGATTACTCCAGAAGAGACGTTCCGTACTACTTACCCTAACTTACATTTTCTGTTAAAATCTGAACGATCTTTTCCATATTTTACTGAGTGTATGACCTTTATTAGTAAATACAAAACCGGTGGACAGTGTGTTTCGCGCGCCCTGATTGGCTACACAGACTCGGGCTAGTAACTGCTATTCACCTCCCGGCATTGTTCTGGATTTCGCGCGAGTTTTTCCTCCGCGTTTGTCAGAAAAATAGAAACTGTTTGGTGCTGGCTATCCACTGGGTTGACCTGGTTTGATATATACTAAAACAGTTATTTACTTCAGTGTCACTGAAGAGTGGTGGATATTTGCCGAGCCGCGATAATTGTTAAAGTAAACACTTCACTCAAGAAGTGATGAACCCGGAAACAGTTTACGAATCCAGATCGCTTTTCCTCTTGCGTAAACTTAGCTCAAATATCCATTCAGAATTCGAGCATAGCTCTAGGAAACTAACCTATGAAAGTTCACTTGTCTTTTTTTTTCTCTCTCGTATGTCCTATCTTCAGTCCAATATCAAATCTTTGAAAGCCAACATAACCGAAAGTAAAAGGAAAGAACAGAAACTGGGGCTGACGGTAAACAGGACACTGCAAGAGGCTGTTAACAACAACAACTCCCTTGAATCTTCGCTTCGTAAGAAAGAAAACCACATAAAGGACTAAAAATCCCAGGTTTGTTCCTACCTTACTTTTGCACTTTAAAAAGCTGAGACGTATAGCTGTTTGCATTTGAAAACGGAGTTTTCTAAGAACGCGTTTTAAATAACACTTCGTCCAGACGCTTTCGTTTTTTAATCGTTTTTGCTATCCACACAGCAAAAACGTAAACCGCTGTCCCTTTCCTTTCATATTTTCCTTTCTCAAAATAGTCCCAAACAACGCGTCGCCAGATTGGCTTGTCAATCGATGGTCCCGTTGCCTGGACTCACTTAGCCTGACCCTACCCAAGGGGTGAAGCCCTGGATGAGGTTTAGGTTGCGTCCAGGATTTGCGGCTTTCGCACGGTCATAGTGCACCAATAAAAAACCCACAAATTTCCAGGAGAGTTTATGCAACTCGATTGCGACTCCTAGGTCCCTCTTCTAATTAAACAATAGAGTTCTTCTGTCGAAGGCACTATCGTGTGATAGGTTGCCCGAGGAAATTTGATGTTCACAACAAATATTATATGAAGTTTGAACATCAAATTTCCGAGGGAACCTATCACACATGCAGCCTGAGACAGAAGGACTCTATTGTTTTCACTGCACAACGCTAAATTTTAAACAAAAACTGCCAAGAACGGGCACTATGCGCTGATAGTTGCCCGCTGAGGAGAGACACTATCGGGTGACGTGATCGATTTCGACCAATGGGAGCACGCCAAAATTTAGCGTTGTACTATAAAATATATAGCAATCGTTTAAAAGGCATTCGTCATGCAGAGTAGTGACCTAGCTTTATCTGAATCATCTAAAGAGAGTAATTTTCTTTGGAAGTTGATGTCAATGTTTGTGAAAAAACCTGACCTTAGGTCATTATAATTACAATCTAGGAGTAACGTTTAGATTTACTACCATGCACTTTTTTGTGTCCAAAAAAAAAACAAAACAAAACAAAACAAAACAAAAGTTAACCTACAAGTAAGCTTCTTCGCAAGTTCACAACCTCATTACTACAGCCGCTTGCTACTGAAGACAACGGCCCATATCTTTCTACGAGATCAACAGTTGATGGAAAATACGTTAGAAGTGTGGGATTGGCTGAGGCAGTACTTCCATATTCAGAAAATCTTCTGAAAAATTTAAGATAATGCAACTATAGACAAGGACCTGACAATGTAAACTTCAGAAGCAGGAAATTTGATCCACAACGTTTTTTGTTTGTAGCAAGTCCAAATGTGTCACTTTTTAAAAACATAATTCCAGCAGTACCGTTGCCCTCTGGGATTAGAGGGGCATTTAATTTTCCCCGTATTGTCCGTCATGGGGATCGGACATTATTCTACTGACTCCGGGGTTTTCGAAGGCCTCGAGATTTTGAACTCACAGAATTGCGTCTTTGTTTTGGCGATAAGTTCTTCTGTAATTAATTAAAAGGAGGACACAAATGAGATAGCAGATCACAGAAAGGTCACTGGAACAATACGTTGAAACTTGCTCCTGACTGAAAATAAGACTTCTCTGAGCCTTAGTTTGACGGTACGACTTTATTTTGCATTTAACGTGCATTTTGCTGCTGGCAATTAGGTTGCCATGTTTTCTTTGCCTTTTATAAACCTTCTAAAATCACGTTTTTGAAAATCCGAGAGCTTTCAAATCTTGTAACTGCTTATTCAAACAATCCCCGTAACTATCTTTGAGGTGTTTTCCTAAAGTCGAAAATGTAAGTTACAGGTTTCTAATTGGGACATTAGTCGCTTCCCAGGCCCTTTGAGCCACAAACAACCTTAAAGCGACCGTTGCTTACACAGCAAATTCTTATGTCAAACTTGGAAAATATTACTGACCAAATATTGTTCCCCTCCCCGACTGGGTGGGAAGAATTGCGCATGCGAATGCCGAAGCTTCCCGACTCACCGAACCTCAGGGTGTAGCCTCTTAGGCCTAGTTAAAACGTCGACCTTTCCAAGCACCGAACCTAATGCATATGAGTAAAATGAGCTAGGGTGGGGTGAGTCCTGGCAACAGGACTTATTAAACCATTTCAAATTCTAGAATGACGATCACCAGATTGCCTATAATTTTTCTACTTATTACGGGACTTTGTTACACCATGATTAAATTTAGAAAGTAAACCGCTTAGAAGGAAGGAAAATAAGTGACTGACTACTTTTAATTATTCTACATGCTTTCGTGTAGATCTACTACCCAATTAGAATTTGAAGAGAGCTTTCAGAAAACCAACTAAACGCCACAAGTGAACTTGAGTTCGTTTCCTTTCCACGAAAGAATGAAAATTCAATCTGAGTTGTTAAATTTGCGACTCGTTCTCATCGCTCCTCAGTCTACATTTTGGTCATGTTTTGCTTAAGTCTTGAACGCGTTTTATTTTCCTTCAAACAGATCATCAAGTATACTGAAGCAGACACTGAGCAGATGGGGCAAGAAGACGAAGAACAAAAGAAAGATTTTGAAGACAAAAAACGAAAACCTGCTGTGGAAGACGAAAGAGCCAAAGCCGTGACGCAATCCAAACTGAAATACGTCACACAACAGCTTCAACAAATAAACTCCGTCGTTGAAAAACTTAAAAGGGATCAGCAACACCTCAGAATGAGCTGCTTGAAACTCGGAACAGCCATCGAATCAGCTATTAGGGAGGCAGCTAAACAGGTAACTGAAATTCTTTTAGTTTATGATCAGCTACCGAGAGTTTTAAGAGTTTTTTTGCAATTTTAGGGCGTTAGCTAGTTTAAATTTAAAGATAAAACATATTTCCTGGAAGGACTTTATTTTTGCGATCATGTTTGGCTATTCGGAACCTAATTTTTTATTTTACTCGCAGATTGTTAAAAAGATCGAAGGACTTGAGGCCAAAAACAAGGAGCTGGTGATGAAGTATAAGAAAGAAATGACGCTCAGAAAAAACCTACAGAATGAACTAGTGGAATTGAAGGGAAACAAAGACGATGGAGGTGGAATAGATGCTGATAACATTATAACATTTGATGAGGACAACGATACCATCTTAAAAGTGTACTCTGAAGGGGAATACAACCCATTTGAGTTCGAAAAGGTAAAGAACTAGTACGGTATATTTCACAAGCCAAACTTTCGCAAGGTAGACTAAAGTTTGCAAACTCGTGCTAGCAGATACAAGCTGGTATTCCGGCTCGCGGACGTCCGGAAAAAAAAGTTTGGCAACAACTTCAACTGCAATACAGACCACCCTGTTCTGGCCAGCAGGACTTTGCAAACTTTTGGAGACGCTGTATAGGATACATGCATCAAAGCTGAACATATGTACAGCTTCGGCAGTTGCCCGTTCGCGTCCAAAAATTGGACTTCTTGCCTTCCCAGAAATTATAGTATATTAATTTTATTACGACGGTATTTTTGGTGAAGGGCAAGAGAGAGGACCAGTTTTTCGACGTTCAACCGTTGAAGCTGCACTATCACTGAAAAGCCTCTCTGTAGTTTGGCTGAGGGACAGAGGACGTCGGAAATTTTTCATCAGCAATAACTCTCAAACAAGATAGCGCTCTCAAGGAGGCATGCCGCTTGAACGCCCTGGCCGATCCTAGATCCACAATGTCTAAAGCATACATGGCAGACTACTGAAGACTCGGGTGACATTTCAGCGAACTAGAGTACGAGCATTTCCTCTCAAGATATACGGTCGAGCAGCGAAACACACAAGCTCAGACGAAAGCTTTCTTTCGTGGAATCCCTGCCGAAGCGGCAGGTTACTTTTGAACGAGCTAGCACTAGTCGTCCCATAAGACTACACTTTTTCTGTTTTCTTTTTTTTTTGTAATAAGAACCTTTTTTATATGTACGTTAAGACTAAGATTGGTCCAAATTTAAAAGATATGATAAGAACATACCCAGGCTGAGAGTTGGTTGGGTTGTCTCTCATTTGGTACACCTATTTACGCTCCTGTCCATATGTAATGGCCCTACTACTGGGATGAAATCCGAATTCCCACGTCGGTCACGACACACGCTACCATTCCTGACCACAAGAATTCCTGGTATGTGCTGTTTTCTCCCTAACAATGAAAAAAAATTCACATATTATAGTGACAACCTTATCCGTATGCTGCAAATAAATAAAGGGGACCGAAACAACGTTTCGTTTTGCTAACAAAGGATGTCACTCACGAGGATTGGGCACACGAGTGATCCAATTGATCACGATATTCTATTGGGGAGGGGAGGGAAGGGGGTTACGTTTTGAGCTTGATTTTCCTGGGAAGAGGGTTCATCGGGTTATTGCATTTTGACAGCTTGTTTTGATTTCTTTGCGCTACACTTGAGCCACTTAAGGTGGAGAGTTTCTTGTCGTTATTTTAAATCGAACTGATAAATATTTAGAAATAAGCTTTAAAACCCACAAGTTCACGTTTTTAACTTAACAGCCGTTTGATTGAGCAGAAAAATAGAGAAATAAATTAAAGTTTCGATAGGTTAGTTTATGACAGATTTGTGGGGCAGGCAAAATAATGCCGACGCGAAGGGCCGCTCCCTTCGCGTCGGTCTCCTCGAAATTTCGCGTGCGCGCGTGTGTGTATTTCGCCCGCCACACAATCGCCATCGCCAAAATTAGAGACTACTCGCAGTCTAAGTTTATGATGTCATAAGGTGGAAGAGGTCGCGAAAAAATCAACAAGGAACACAATTTTCACGCGCCACTTATTAGAGGACGTCAAAGACGTCGCCACGGCTTTGACGTCTGTTCATAAAGACGTCTAGTGTAAAAACGGAAACGTCGTTAGGGACGTCCAACTAGAACAGTAGACTGAGCCGCGCACAATTTTTTTTTTCAAAATGAGAAGACTTGGTATGAGAGCTATCTCATACCTTGGTAATTTGGACAACCAAGTATTTCTATTGAAAACAGGTTATCTTAGGTCTCCAATTTAATAGTTAATTTGGATAGAGTGTGAATTTTTGAAGTAATCGTTTAGTTGCTAGCATGGGATTTCAGGCTAGCAATATTAGAATTTGAAGAGAGCTTTCAGGAAACCAACTAAAAGCCGCAAGTGAACTTGACTTGGTTTCCTAGAAATTCACCTCCAATTGTGAATGGAGGGTCAATTTCCACGAAAGAATCGGAAAATTCAAACTGAGTTGTCAAATTTGCGCCGCGTTCTCATTCTTCCTTAGTGTGCATTTAGAGGCTGTTTTGTAGCAAGTTCTGTAGGCGATCAGTGAACACATGTTTTATTCTCCTGCAAACAGATCAGCAAGTATACTGGAGCAGATACTGAGCAGCTCAGGCAAGAATTTGAACAACAAAAAGAAATTTTTGAAGACGAAAAACGAAAACCTGTCCTGGAGGAGGAAAGAGTAAAAGCCGGAGAAGAAACACGCGTGACGCAATCCAAACTGAAGTACGTCACACTACAGCTTCAGCAAATAAACGCCGTCGTTGAAAAACATAAAAGCGATCAGCAAGATCTCAGAATGAGTTGCTTGAAACTCGGAACAGCCATCGAATCAGCTATTAGGGAGGCAGCTAAACAGGTAACTGAAATTCGTTTAGATTATGATCAGCTTTAGCGGTGTTACGGCGTCAGCTAGTTTAAATTTTAGGATAAAACACATTTCCAGGAATGACTTTATTTTTGCGATCACGTTTGGCTTTTCGGTCTCTAATTTTTTAATTTCACTCCCAGATTGTTGAAAGGATCGAAGAAATTGATGCCAAAAATAAGGAGCTGGTGAGGAAGTATAAGAAAGAAATGACGCTCAGAAAAAAACTACATAATGAACTGGTGGAATTGAAGGGAAACATCAGAGTATACTGTAGAGTTCGGCCGGTGATAAAAGAAGATGGAGGTGGAACAAATGCTGAGAACGTTATAACGTTTGATGAGGACGACGATGCCATCTTGAAGGTGGAGAAGTCGAACGGGAAATGGATGCCGTTCGAGTTTGACAAGGTTTTCAGGCCTGAGTCCACTCAAGAACAGGTAAAGAACTAGTAAGGTTTAGTTTACGGTGCAAACCAACAAAAGACAAGCTAAGTTTGCAAATTCGTGCTGGGAGATGCATGCTGGCGGTCCGGTTTGCGGACGCCGAAAAAAGTTTGAATATACGCTGGCAAGATATTTGTGTAGCGTTCATGCAGACCACCTTTTATTTGCCAGCACGACTTTGAAAACGAATGGGATACATGCATAGCTTCGACAGTTGACCGTTAAAAAGGGGATTTCTTGCCCTTCTCGGAAATTTGTCGTCCTTAAATTTTATTACGACGGTATTCTTGTTGCAGGGCAAGAGAGAGGTCGAGTTAATGCACGGTCAACTGTCGAAATTGTACCCCCAGTAAAAAGTCCCTGTCGTTTGGCTGAATTAACTAGGACAGGGGACCTCGGAAATTTTGGGCTTTTAGCAATAACTCGCAAACAAGTAAGATAGCCCTCTCAAGGAGTTTCAGACTTGTGGGCCTGCATACGGCAAGAAAGCGCTGGCCGATCCTAGATCCACAATGTTTGAAGCACACAATGTAGACTACCGAAGACACGGCACTTCTAATCCTCCTCATACTCGTCCCCAGAGCTACGCGGCTTTTTTAAATTACGTCTCTTGTAGCTCTGGTAAAGGCCAAAATTTTAATTTTTTTGATTGGCCGATTCAAACTGTATGCGCAGTAACGTTAAAACGTTTTGGCTTGGACGCATAACGTTTTATTTCCGGTTGAATTAATCAGGGCATTACATATAATTAATATATTGACTTGATCAATTTCCGCGCAAAGAATGTGGCTTAGGGCAGATTAAGCGACCAAATATTGCTGTTTGGTTAAGCACGTAAGAATTCAAAGTGTTAGAGATTGTCGCTAAATGCCAGCGATTCTTTTCTTGCTACAGTATTTTCTACAAAACTACAGCTTATCCGTAAATAAACTTAAATGTAACTGTCTCATCAACTTTTGTAGTGACCTCTTGATGTCGATGTTTAAAAACTTGGGCGCCAAATGCTTGTGGAAATTTTACATGGGGTAAAATGTAATACAGTGTAGCATTTAGTGGCGAAGCGATAAGTACACAGTTGACATTCTCACACGACAGAAACCAGATGAATATAATGCAATTCAGTATAACGCAAATGCAATACCTTTATTCAGGCAAGATACAAATCCAAAACCCGTCAGCAAAATGCAGGGACAATCGTTCTTCTGAACAACTTCGGCACGAAAGGCACCTTCGTAAGTTTGTTCCTTTTAAAGCTCCAGGTTCTCCGCTAATTGCAGGAGATTTAGAGGGTCCCGAACAGCTTTTAGTCGATCTTAGATCGACTAATCCAGACTCGGTCGGCAGGAAATGTCATGCCCAGAGCTCCACGGACGAGAATAGAGCAGGTGCAATAGCAACTTAACGAATTAGACATGCACTACCGGATGTCGTGAATTTCACGACATCCGGTAATGGCTGATACCAGAGCCTGGCCATCCCGCCGCTGACCGAACAGATCGTAGGCTCTGGGAACGAGAATGAATCTTCCTTCACTTATTGCGAGCCTAGTTACATCACGCATGACAATCAAACAGACAAAGGGGACTGAGTCGACCTCACCAGCACGCTCATTCTGGTGAAGTTTCAGTGTCAAATGACATATTTTTCAACTTGTGATTATCCATGTTTTTGTAGGTTTTTGAGGAAGTGAAGTCACTGGTCGTTTCGTGTATCGACGGGTACCATGTATGTATATTTGCGTACGGACAAACCGGAAGCGGCAAAACCTTTACTATGGAGGTAGGGGCATCTACTGTTATAGCTTAAAGAGTATGCCAGAGAAATATTCGTGAAAATGTTGCGGTAGTTTATACAAGTGACTTGAATTTGGCCTGAAAATCGTCTGTAGGGAGTGAATTTGTGCTGTTTCCCCAGATTGCACTTACCCAAACTCATGCAACACGTGAACTCGGCCAACACGCGACAAAAGCGATGTAGCCGCCAAGTAACAAACATACAACTCGATCACCAAAAATACTCGTTTCCAGAAAGAACGGTTCTGAGGAAAAGAAACAAATCAACCAAGTTAAACGAAACTACACTAATGAACTCTCGAATAAGATATATGCGGAAAAGAAGGACAACGTATACTTACCAATGATTTGCCTGACCTAAAAACGATCAAAATAAAGTGCAACACTAGACGAAAAAGGTGTGACAAATAATGTAAAGAATGTAATAAATGTTGTTTAACCTGCGGCAACGAATGGTCTACGCAGGCTATCGTTGCGCTCGATATTGTGGGCAACGTCACAATTGTGTTGGTTATACAACTGCTTTTATGTTTGCGTTTGACGAAGAACTGAAAACGCAAGGCTAGACTTGTGTTGGACGTCTACATCTCCCAGGAAAAAGATAGTTTTGAGATTTTCTCTATACTTTGGCCTCGCTCAATTCTCGAGAGGGTACCAGTTGTCTGCCTTCTCACACGCTCAATTTTTAAGATGGCGATTAATTTTACCTCCTTGAAACGAAAACATTGCTCGTGCTGGATTAGACAAAGCACGAAGTGAGCAGTAATTGTACGCATCAGCCATTAAGCCATCTGACCATGATTTGTGGTCATAAAATATACCCCTACCGAGTTGTTTAGCACGAAATGAGCAGTGAGTAGTTAGCGCTTTTATTTGTTTTAACAATCATTGTAAAATTTTCACACCTGAATGGAAATACCGTACTACTACTACTACCACCACCACTACCACTACCACTACCACTACCACTACCACTACCGCTACCGCTACCACTACCACTATCACTACCACTACCACTACCACTACCACTATCACTATCACTATCACTACCACTACCACTACCACTACCGCTACTGCTACCGCTACCGCTACTGCTACTACTAAGTTGTGCCGCTTGGCGGCCATTGCCGCACCATTTGATCATGATCAATTTGATCACACTGCAAGGCAACTGAGCTATGAAGCTTAGTTTTTATTTGGAAAAACGTATAGTCCAGATCTCATCAGGGCTGCTTTGTTGAGCAAAATCAACCCAGTCAATCAAATCAGTGGCAATTCGCTGATGTACCCGTAAGGACCCGTAAGTCGTGCACAAACTTCTCAGAAGCGTTCGACTGAATGTTTCCCCTAACTGTGCAAACGCGTACAAGTGTTGATTTAAGAGAGCCTTAAGGCACAGACCGTGGTTTTTGTTATACAAACAGAATTTTAGAGAACTCTAAAAAATGTTAGGTCGTGAAAAAAATATATATAAGGGAACGAGATACAGCAAAACCTCCCAAATTCCTATTGAGAGTTACCAAAGTGTTAAAGAAAAATAAATCTAAACATAGGTAAAATATCGATGAAGTGCTCCAAACAGCACATTTATCAGGCATTTCGGTAGCGATTACAACAGTGTCAAATCTAAAGCAGGGTGCACGTTTCACAGTCGCAAACCAGCATGTGATACTGTACAAGGTTTGAAACAAAATCAGACCAAAGCGTTTGGTTCTCAGAATTGCAATAGTTCAAGTAACCCGATTTCGTTCCCAGGACCTACGATTTTTTTCATAAGCGGAAAGGTTCCTTGGTGACCACTTGGAAAGCGGCCTCTGTTTGAGAGAGAACTGAAAAAGCTTGTTGAACGCATTCTCTAATATCCGATTACCGCTTGTTTATATCTATTTGCAGGGTCCACCAAAAAACCCCGGGATCAACCAAAGGGCTCTTAAGTTATTATTTGTTGAAACACGTGAACGGGGCAACGATTGGCATTTTAGCATATTCGTCTCGATGATCGAGATCTACAACGAGAGGGTTCGTGACCTGCTCGGAAAAGAACCGACCGCTGAGCTTTACGTCAGGGAAGGAGAAGATGGCCCGTTTGTAGAAGGTCTCACCGACAAAAAGGTCAACAACATAGACGAACTGAACAAGGTAGGCAACAAAGTGAATTTCGCTGTCGCTTTATTTTCACGTGCGCGAGGAAGCAAATTGAACGAGGTTCGCGTGTGTAAGTTAAATGAGAGACAATATATGAGTCGCTTGCGTCAAACAGTTGTCTGCGTTCAACTTTCTTCGTACGTATACTGTTCCTACTGCTTTGTTAGGAGTAGGGTGCAAGAAACACTGGCAAGCGAAGGGATACATATTTGAGGTATTTTGTCAAGGCAAAATAACCACATAATCGGCATGCAGCCTCGACTTTGGGAAGTTGCGTGATTGGCTCGTTGGTTCAAGAGTGCTCGGTAGTGTCACTCCCGAACATCCAGTTCCCGAACACTCCTGAACATTCCCAACATCCACTTTCTGCCGGTCCGAACATAAATCCATAAATTAATCAAGCAAAACAACATTGCAGAAGTGTGACCGCATCATCCCAAACCAAGCTTCCACATTCAATGAGAGTCACGTTCCCTCTTTCGTTGTCAAAGACAAATGATGGTTTCCTTCTGTTAGGGTTCTTTAGAAAAGAAACATTAATAACAACATAGATTCCCGGCGGCCTCGTGCTATTTATCATTTTGTTTGGTTAATAAAACACAGTTGAACCTCCCGTAAGGGACCACCCAAAATGTCAAGCCTAAGTGCATGGTCGCTTGTGGGAGGTGGTCGCATACGAGAGGTACGAACATCATTAATTTAAATTCATTCATTTAAAAATTAATAACATCGGTGTCGTTTCTATCAATGAGAGACAAACGACACCAATCAAACTCTTTCTTGCAACTTGACACGAATAGTCACTTCAAGAAAAGACATCAGTTTGACGTGACAAGGTTGCAGCTGATTCGCAGAACGCGCAAACTAATCTTTTAGGAATTTCTTGGTACCAGGTTTTTGTTGGATTTGATTGATAGTTTAATTGCTTCATCGACTTACTGATTGACTGACTGATGGACGGATGTATTCGTTGGATTGGTCGGCTGGTCGATGAAATGGATGGCAACCTCGTTCCCAGGACTTTTTCCCTTTCCGCAAATTTAAAAAAGGGAAAAAGTCCTGGGAACGAGGTTGAATGGATGGCTGACTGATTGATTTACTGACTGACTGTTTGATTGATTGATTGATTGATTGATTGATTGATTGATTGATTGATTTACAGTTATTTGCCACTGGAAAAGCTAACCGAGCCATCGGGAAAACCAACATGAACGAGTACTCGTCTCGTTCACACGCCATCCTCTGTGTAGAGGTGATCAGTGTGAACAAGACCACAGGCGACAGCAATAGAGGTAAGAATATCCAGTTACTTTTTTTCCCGAAGCTATTTTAAAAAGCACAAACCGCGAGTGTGACTGCTTGCACAAAACATCGCACAGTATAACATACCAAAAATAGTTGCAACACAAGTTTCTACAAAGATTAAAGCCCTTTTTTTCAGCGGCGCTCAGTGCAACACCGGTCTCGTTCCTAGACTCGGTCAGGGCTATCGTTAATCCTCGTTTCTCGATTCGCTGGATAAGGGAAATGCGGGCTCTGGAAACGAGATTACAAACTTGTCCCGCAATGTCCCTGTGTGTATGCTTACCTTGCCCCCAGTCCTTTGTGCTCAACTGTACCAGACAAATAGCCCTATTTACTGATAACTTCTCTCAGTTGCATTACAATACAATCAAACACTCATGCGCTCGTTAATTAGACTGTGTATAGTCGTCAAGATAAATGGGAGAGGGACGCCCGTGATGTACCGTACAAGGGCCACGGGATTTTTTCCGGAATGTGTGGGAAGTGATTTGATTGGCTCTTACTTTCATACTATTTTTTTCTCCTTTCTTTTCTTTGCTAACATGTGGATTTCAACGAAACAAAAATGTTCGGCTATTGTTTCTACATCTGGCCTACGCGTTAGATCGATAAGAACTGTATATCATCCCGTTTTCTTGTAAGAGCAGCGAAGCATATTGAGTAACTGTGAGGCCACTAACAAACAACACTGCACGTATTTTTTCTTCCCCCAGGCAAGCTTAATCTGGTGGATCTGGCGGGAAGTGAGCGAGTCTCCAAGAGTGGAACTGAAGGAGCACGGATGAAAGAAGCTCAGAGTATTAACACTTCCCTTCTGTACCTGGGGAATGTGATCCAGTCTTTGAGAAACAAGACTTCTGGCATAACGTATAGAAACTCCAAGCTGACACGCCTTCTTAAAGAGTCGTTGGGTGAGTCCCGATTTATGTAGACCTGAAATAGCCGAGCAGCGGCGATGTCTCATGCGAACAACGGCACCTTTTACGTTATTATAGCAAACTGAAATTGCGTACAGTAAGCTACATTGCTATAAGTACAGTAGAAGTAAGGTAAAGTTGCAAACAGGCCTAGGCCTCAAGTAGACCACCTTGTGGTCCTTTCTAGATGGGATGCTGGTCTATCACAAAGTTACCCTTTTCTTTATTCCGATCTTCTGTTCGAAAGTGCTTTGAACCACCACACTACCGCGCCTCCATAATAGAAATACAATAATAAACAGAAATTCAAGGGGACAAGACCGGTGACTGTTACTCGGGCCAATTTCAAACGTGGAACTTTTCACCAACCGAATCTAATGCAAACGAGCAAAAGTTTTCGCACGTGAAAGGTTCAACGTTGAAACGTTTGAAACAGGCCTAACTATAGGGATACTCTTCGACCTAAAAAGTGGAGGATTGCACATGTCTGTGTAGCGTTTGTAACACAAATTCCGGTAAAATGTTGTTGAAAACTCCGTAACAGTCGCCCTTCTGTTCGTTTTCATTTATGAAGTCGTGTACATGAGTTAATCATCGTCATGTACTATCATTGCTACTTGCAGGAGGGAATTCAAAAACCTTAATGGTTGTCCAGGTTGCTCCGGTAAAGAAAAATGTCAATGAGACTCTTTGCAGCCTCAACTTTGCCCAAAGAGTGAAAACTGTTGAGCGTGGACAAGCCACCAAACGACGTCACCAGGAAAAGAAGCTCAGAACTGTACCTTAAAAAAATGGTCACTTCAGTAGTATAGAAAGGAGAGTTCTGCGCCGGGTGGAGAGGGTGGAGGTGATGTCATAATCCCCCAGAAGCTGACGTCATCACAAAAAACCTAAAAATAGAACGGTTCTATGTCAGGGTGGAGGTGAATCGTAACTCTCCAGCAGTTGACGTCATCGCAAATAATCTAAAAATAGAACGGTTCTATGTCAGGGTGGAGGGATGGAGATGAATCGTAATTCTCCAGAGGTTGACGTCATCAAAATTAGTAATTAGTCATTTGGTTTTTTATTATAAAAATGATAAAAAATATTGTAAACATCATTATCTTGAAGCAGTTGAAGAAGAAGTTTATTTCCCGAATACAATTAAAGCTTGAATTCATGTTTAAGTCAAATCAAAGTGGAAATTTGATAGTAGATAAAATTGAACTTGAAGCACAACTGCTGCGAAACAAAATAGCTAACATCGTTAAAGAAACTGATGCAGATTAGTGATATACGCTAAGAATGATGCTGCGTTCTCATCAGTTTCTTTGTTAAGTTTTATTAGATTGTAAGATAAAGATAACCTTTAATAAAAACGTCGTTAACAAACACTGGGAGGAGAGAAAACATAGTCAATCGTTTATTTTTATTTTCATTTTGCACGCTCATAATCTTTAGAAGGTAAAAACCTTCAGTGAAAAAGCTTTAACTGCCATTGTTTTGACTACAGGAATCAATTAATCTTAATAGCCTGAATAGAAGTAAACAAAACCTTAACTTGTTTTTAACCTTTGTATTTGACGCCATTTAACTAATTTTGAATAACTCGTGTGTTGTTGTGTAGTATTTAATATGAGTTAGACTCACGATAGAATAATCTACTAAGAAGAAAACTGACAACACCTCCACCCTCTCCACCCGGCGCAGAACTCACCTTTCTATACTACTCATTTCCTTTATCTTTAAACAATTCACTTACATCGTTTACGATTGTTTCTGTGGAGTGCTTGTGAACTAGCTGGATTAGCTAAGTGCACTTTCGCTTTAAATAATGGCATTTACAATTTTCCAGCGAACCATTTAAGCGCCTTCTAAGAAATCCCCCGATTAGAGACTAATTTAATTTGGGTGCGTTTCTTTGGGAAAATCCAAATCCGGATTCTTGTATCCAAAAACGGATTTTACGTTTCTTTACCTAAATCTGAAAATGGATTAATCACGGATTAGTAATCTGAAGAATCCATTCTCCGAGTGGATACATCAGATCAAATCTAAATCCGGATTTTTAGGATTCATGATCCGTGCGTTTCTTTGGGGGACGGATCCGAAAATAGTACATCTGTCAAGCGGTCTTCCATGCAAATTTACTGGTCTCGCCATATTTTCTCTCGATCTTGCGTGACAAAACATTCGATCGTGAAAAAGAAAATTCAGGTGATTATTCCGTTCCGTATATTTGAAAAGTTTTCTCCATAAGTACAGACAGAGGCATTGACACGCCAGGATAACTTCATTTGTGTACCATTTCTATAATTCAGGGACCAGATTTTGTTAACTGTGAACGCAAGTTCACTTGAACTACTGCAGATACTGTCCTTGTTTATAAATTATTTGTATTCCATTCTAGTTGAATTCTTGGGCAGTACGAGAGAAATATCGTTCTGACCTATATATTGCGTGCCTCCAGCCTGTCTTTTCATGACAAAATAATCCTTTTTCGGATTTTGCGTTTCTTTGGTGTCGAAGAATCCATATGATCTGGGATCACAAATCCGTTTTCGGATTTTCCCAAAGAAACGCACCCAAAAACTGGAGGCACGCAATATATATATCAGAACGGTATTTCTCTCGTACTGCCCTAGAATTCAACTAGAATGGAATACAAATAATTTATAAACAAGGACAGTATCTGCAGTAGTTCAAGTGAACTCGCTATTTGCGTTCACAATTAGCAAAATCTGGTCCCTGAATTACAGAAATGGTACACAAATGAAGTTATCCTGACGTGTCAATGCTTCTGTCTGTACTTTTGGAGAAAACTTTTCAAATATACGGAACGGAATAATCACCTGAATTTTTCTTTTTCACGATCGAATGTTTTGTCACGCAAGATCGAGAGAAAATATGGCGAGACCAGTAAATTTGCTTGGAAGACCGCTTGACAGATGTACTATTTTCGGATCCGTCCCCCAAAGAAACGCACGGATCATGAATCCTAAAAATCCGGATTTAGATTTAATCTGGTGTATCCACTCGGAGTGTGGATTCTTCAGATCACCAATCCCTGATTAATCCATTTTCGGATTTAGGTAAAGAAACGCAAAATCCGTTTTTGGATACAAGAATCCGGATTTGGATTTTCCCAAAGAAACGCACCCTTAGAGATCAATTAAAGGACAGGGTAAAATTGTCTCAGAGGCTTTCACCCACTAAATGTTAAGGAAACTATCCGTTGAGTATCTTTATGTTTAAGCGGGAAAACAAAGTAAGAAAATTTCCTCAGCACGATTAAATTTTCAAGAAATCTGCTTCAAGAACCTCTACGTGACAAATTAAAAGGTTTTAATTCAAGATAGTGGCAGGCTTGCGCTTGGTTATTTCTTCTATCTATCTGGTATTTGCCATGGTAATCTCTTCCCATCGCGTTTCCCTTTTCACAATGTTTAATACAAGTGAAATAATGAAAATTATTCATATCTTGTTAGAACTTTGTAAAAGTTTTCTCCATCTGATAGTAGAGGTGACTCCCTAATAAGTAGAGGTCAAGGTCAAGGTCAAGGTCAAGGTCAAGGTCAAGGTCAAGGTCAAGGTCAAGGTCAATACAGAACTGGTTGCTTATTACAGTGTTTTGTGAAACTGCCTGACTCTTGGGAGTGAAAGAGGCTTACAGGCGTTATTACACGTGTAACTATCTTAGAAAAGTTTCGAATTTCACTTTTGTTGCATGGAATAGATTTCGATTTGAATCTTAAATACTGAGTGTATTTTAGTGGAAATTCATATGATTAAAATCGTTAGTCGTGCTAATAAATGAATCTTTTTAAATAAGCAGTGAAATTTAAACATGGTGAAGTATTTCGATAAATAATGTTATACAGCTTGTTGGTCTCTTGATCAATTGCTTGCTGACCCATTGGCTGTTTCAAGGTCACGTGATAGCAACTAAATTCAACTGTGTCCCCCTCGATTCTTGATGTTTCTCTGAAAAACAAAACTAACTAACTGTTTCCCTCGGGACCAGGCATTAAGCGTATCTAACTAATAGATTTTCTTACGAGACTGAAATAAATCGAAATTTACGTCTTTTAACCGCCTATAATCATTTTTTGGCAAAATAATACTTTTATTACTAGTAAAAGGCTAAAAAATTTCCTTTTTGATCGATACCCGTTAAAAGGTATATCTTATTATGTAACTAGAAAATGCACAACCATTCATAAGTACAGTGCGATTCCGTTTTAAGACCACCCAAATAAACTGTTTTAGTGTTCACAGCGGTTAAACGCACGACGCGAGCGCAATTCCCGCAATAATTTTACAAAGGGAAATACAGACAAATGTCGGAAGTGTCACTTTAACCGTAAAACTTGACGCTGTTTTAAAAATTTAAGGTTTTTACGTCGAGGATGTGTTCAAAATGAAGCAACTGACATCCACAAGTTTTGTCCGCGAGAAATTGGGTTTGTCAGGACATTTTCTGCATCGTTTTCGCACCAACTTCACGTTCAACTGATGCTCTGGAAGCCCGGAAGTGACGTAACTTTATGCGTTTGACCGCTGTGAAGTTTTAGAGTGGCCCAAACTCCACAGCGGTCAAACGCACGACGCGTGTGCAGTTTCTACCATAACTTACAAAGGAAAATACAGACAAATGTCGAAAGTTTCACTTTAACCGCAAAACTTAACGCCGTTACTGAAAACAAACTTTTTACGTTGAGTATTTGTTTAAAATGAAGTAACTGTCATCTACAAGGTTTGTCGGCGCGAAATTCAGTTTGCCAGGACATTTTCTGTATCGTTTCCATTCGAACTGGCAAACTTCAAGCTACGGACGACATCTTGTGGTTGTGGTTACTTATGTAAGAAATCGTACGAGAAACTGTAGACTGCGAGTAGTCTCTAATTTTGGCGATCGCGCAATCGCCATCGCTAAAATTAGAGACTACTCGCAGTCTGGAGAAACTGTTACCCATCTGCCCCTGACCGATACGCATACATCAATTAAGCGAGTTATTTATTTATTTATTTATTTATTTATTTACTTACTTATTTATTTATTTATTCATTCATTCATTTATTTATTTATTTATTTATTTATTTATTTTTATCTCTACTGGTTCAAAAGGAAAAAAAATGATCCCAAGTTGGTCGCGCAAACGCCTGATGGTTCAAACTTTGTACTGGTCCAAAGCGTGGGTTACATCAAACTAAAAATATGACATAGCCCAAACTGTCGACAAATTAAGTCTATACGAAACGACATAGCCCGAAATCAAAGCAACGTTCCTCTCTTGTGATTACCGAAGATATGTCGAGCATCAACAAAACCACATGAAAGCTCACGGAAATAACCACACGAATGTGTTGATGTGGCGCACGCTAAGTGCCCACAAAATGTCGTGGTTGTTACGACAACTGCGAGATAAAAACGCTTGACAGTTCAGAAGATCTTGGAGTTCTGTTGGGCACGTATAACGATAGAGGGAGATAAGTGGACCTTATTTAAACTGAGGTATTTTTTACGCCGGTACCACTAAATGGAGGCGTTCAAGAATAGGCGACCAACGCAGTCATCATTTCCGTGACTTTATGTCATCTTGGTTGTCTTGCAGCATGCTGTTTTAATCCACTCTCTAAGACGGCGTGTTTCATTCCTCGTCTCACCAGAACACATGTGACACCTGAAAGAAGAATCGGATTGATTCGGCTTAAAAGGAGTTAAAATCCCTTTCACTTCAAAGTTGAAAAATGAGGTTTGAGATTCTTTTCATCGTAACATCCCTCACTTATTAGTAGTAACTAGAAAAAATTGTCTTAAAAAGTTGTTTGAAAAACGCTCCCAGTAAGGCTTTACAGTGCTAAATGAGACATCAAGCTTTCAATGCTAAATGAACCATCAAAACTACAGCTCCTCCGAAAATGACCTATAAAGTAAAAAATAAGGTTAACAAGTAAAAATTATCAATAGACAAAAAAGGCCTTAAGGACGTTCTGCGCATCCTTACTACGTTTGATTTTTTTTCAACTTTTCTGCCCATGCATCATCGAATAACAACATAACACAACAGTTTATTAACGTGAGTTAACACTTAGCTATAACAGCTATTTTACAGGGAAGCTCACAAATCAAATAAATAAATAAATAAATAAATATAATTAAATCATTAAATATAATTTCGCTATTATTTTAGCTGCACGATGTTGGCAATAGCCTATCTTAAAGGTTGAAAATAATTTAAATGAAAGGATGACACCGGTTCAAATTATTTACTTGACAGACCCACTTAAATGAAATTTGACTAAGAAAGAGGGTATACAGCAAATCATTTTTAATATTTTTCAACTAAGAACCACTGAGTCCATGTCGAGTTACGAGGACCGATTTGTCAAATTAGGGTAGTTTTACACGCGCTTTGCTTCGAAAACGAAGTCGGTGACCTCCCAGTATTTTTGCATGACATACGTAGGCGAACGTCCTTAAGTTTACGCGTTATCACTTAATGATTTACGTTTTCAGTCATATTTAAGGCTGCGACTGTGGAGATCGGAGGTTTAATTTTTGAAAACACGTAACGAGATCGGATTAATGTACCAGAACGTCGCGTTTCCGGACGTTTTCAAGAGTTAACGTGCAGAGGGTCAAAAACGAATGTAATGTGTACCTGTGGAAGAAAAATATTTTGAATAAAAAAAATTATTACTACAAAGTAACATTGCAAAAACAGCTTCACCTACAGGAATTGAAAAAAGGGAATTGATTCTGTATTCGCAAACTTATCTGCCGGTTGTGAAATTATGAACTATGCCGAGTGACGTAACAATTCCTGATATAAAAATCACTCATACAAGCACATGAGCTTAACCCAACTTGAAGGATAGAAAAGCATCAGTTCTTACCTAATCTACCGATCTCATGAATATTTCTTTCTTCATCATCAAAGAAAAGCATATTCGAGTAGGGTATACCACTTGCCTGTGTAAACCTGGAATAGAGCCAAAGCACAAATAAAACTGTTTCAGATGCACACTTTGGCCCACAATCATGAAAGGTATGCAAAACAGCAACACTCTTGAACGAGCCCTCTTTGAAGCACACGCTTAAAGGCGGTGCCTCTGTTTGTCATGATCACTGCACATACGTTCTGCGCATCTCAGGTCTGGGGCGCGTTACTCGAAAGCCCCTGAAAGTTCTCGGTCCCGAAAAGCCATTCGTTAAGCAGAACCACGCATTCCACAAAGCTGTTATTTCAGCTTGTCTTTAAGATAAGGAATGTTTAACTTATAGCACAGTTTCTTGCTTAGAAACTTCTTGGTTTACAAGATAGTGTGATTTATCATGTCCGGAATCGACCCGACAAGTTTTGGGCCTTTTGAGAAACGCACACCTTTTTCCCCACAGTCATAACCTTTGCAAAAAATTCTTCTGTATCAGGAGGCGCCGTCCTTAAGCAATGTCGTCAGCTGTCTCATAAAACTGAGCTGGAAAAAGGTTAAGTCTCTCTCGGGTAACCCACACGGCTGGAACCTAAGCCTTTCAGCCCCAGTATCAACATGCATATTCTCCTCACTTGTTTCCATTTCTTTATTATGTTACCAATTGGAAGAATTTGATTAAACTTCAAGACATTTTGTCCTTGCGGTCATTTTGTAATTGCCCTGACCTGCGTGTCAACAAGTAGTAACATTGTAAGGTGAAATTACATGCTTGTCACTGTTGGACCCAAAGGGTTAACATGTCATAGCATTTGTAGCAAGAAGCAATCGAAGGGAGTAGGGAGAAAAAGGTAATAATCTCGTTTTGATATCCAAATTTGCTTTAGATTTACTCTGTTTTGGCACACAGACTAGTAATCATGCAAAAAATGGACAGAGTAAGGTACTATAGCCCGTTATCTTGAGACCCTGGATTCATGTCTATGTTCACGGAACAAAAAAGCAAGAATTACTGAAGTAATTAACAGTATGAATAACCAGTAATAATAAATGCTGTGTTTAGACACTGACTGCAGAGTCTGTCTGTCTGTCTGTCTGTAGAGCAGAATTGCAAGCAAATTCAAATAGGTCAGTTTTACTAAAAAACTGACACCACTCCTAATATCTTGAAGAGGAGTTCAACACATGAGCAACTGACTGCTCAGGAGAGCTGTTGACTACAAAACAAAATCGGTGTTTTGAATCGCTTGGCAATTCCAAACAAACATCGAATACTCCTGGGAGGTTTAAGTGAGAATTTCCATGCAAATCTCACTACTGGACCCTGGTCAATCCATTCAACTTTTCTCAAGTTCAACTAAGTGTCGAGAACATAGCAATTTCACAGTATGCACGAGCTCGAAAAATTCGTTAACTACAAAACCGGAATACTTTTCTGAACCACTTTACAATTCTGAACAAATATCGAATGTTTCCAGCTTCGTTGAATTTCTACGAAAATTTCAGTGAAGGTGTAATTTATTGTCATTCAGCATAAATTACATTCCTCGGTCAAAAATTATGCCATTCCGCAACTCATGCCACATGCCATTACGTAAAACTCATGCCTCCTTTTACCCTCACCAGTGCAGATATTAGCTTTAGCAGTTTAAAAACAAAAAACATGAAAAAATCCAGGCTACCATACCAGTGCAGCACTCCAACCAGTTGAGCTAAATAATTAGCTAACAATTGGTAACCCTGAAATTTTTCTGGCTCTTCTTTTTCAACTTTTATCTTCACAGCGATGGTCACCATCTTTTCTTATTTCATCTGCTGTTCAGATAAATGATTATTTCACACATTCATAATCATTTTTTCGCCATCTACGGGTTTAATACAATCTCACAAATGACCAGTGCCCAGTTGTTCAAAGGGTGGATAATGCTATCCACCGGATAAATCGCTATGCAGTGGATGAATGATAAAACAGAGTACTACACCATTCACTGGATAGTTATTTATCCACTGGATAGAGTTATCCACTCTTTAAACAACCGGGGCAAGCTCCCAGTTGGCGCAGTTAGTTAGAGTACTACATTGGTAAAGTAAAGGTCATTTGGTTTGAAACACCTTTAAGCCTGAATTTCATCAGGTTCTTCTTTTTCAACTGCTTCAGTTGATATGGTGAGCATCCCTTTCAGCGAGGAGGGGGGGGGGGGGGTACCGTTAATATCTCAGTTCCTTCATCCTACCGATACCGTGTTAAGCTCCGGCCGTGTGGGTTTCCTGTGGCTTGTATGCGAATTTAACTCTTTCACTCCTGGTAGTGGCCAAAGTAAAAATTCGAGAAAAATCCCAAAATTCATTTCTTCAAATCGGGCAAAACAAATAGTACCATGCGAAAGTACTGCCAAAGAGATTTCATTTGAATGATCACACCATAGGATTTTGTCCACAGACTCAAAAGTTAGCACTACATCACGTCTCGAGCTTCATAATTGACTCTGGAAGTGAAAGGGTTAACTTAAGTTGATGTTGTCACTAGGATGGTCATCATCATTTCTCATTTCATCCACAGCTCACATACATCATTTCATATATTCATATTCACTTCATTGTGATCTTTACAAACAAACAAACAACAAACATTTTCCAAACTCACTTACTTTTTAAAGTGGGTAACTTTTGATCCAGGATAAATCTCTTTATATGAGAAATACTCGTCTATGTCCAAAACTCTCAAAAGCTCTTTGGCTGCAGGTGGGTCCTCTGTTCTAAAGGAAAATGCCATTTGGTTAATCATTAAAGTCATACATGAATAATAATTCAAATCATGGATTATGCCTACTAAAACGAAAGTTTGTGCTTTTTATATGCCTTAAACTCTTGGAAACCCACAACAAACACGTACAGCTGTACATACAGTTATTTAACAAAAATACTTTATCATTTCATGAAACCTTGTTGGATATGCACCATTTAAATTAATAACCAACAAGCCGCATAGCATCATGTTGGTTATAATTATGTCACATCTAACAAACACAAGTGGAATAATAAAATTATTGGTTTATAAAATTTTCAACTTTGGTTATCTTTGCTCAGTTTTGTTCTGTAATATTATTGTAAGGCAAAAAGCAGGATTATTTGCTGTTATAACCCACAAATTAATTTTTGAGTGCACTCATTGGTAGAAATGCATCACATGGTATAAATTCAGATGGCAGGTATCAAAAAAAATTTCACAAAATTGGTTAGTTGCCCCCGAAGCTTCACTTCTCAGTCAACTGTTCATTTTTCAGATAATTTTCCAGCCTTGGGATTATCCTCCGATATATTAGCCGCTGCAAGGGGTGTATTTACGAAACAACCTGTGTGTGGGGAACCAGTGAGAAAGCTAGAAATTTAACCCTTAAGCCCCAAGAGTGACAAGCATCTATTAAATTTCTCCCTATGCTATCACTAGCTGATCAAATATACAGGTCATGAGAATAAAAGAAATGATCACCAGAGATGAAATGCCTTGATGTTTAATCAAATTCTCCCAACTAGTAACATAAGAAATATATGGAGAACTGTGAGGAGAATATGCGTGTGGATATTGAGGCTTTAAGGGTTAATAACCAAGATTGACAAGTTAATAAAGTATCACAGGCAAACCATGGCTTGAGGCGATCATGATTTGCCCATCACAATTTGCCCACGGTCATGAAATATGTACACTGGAAATATGCGCATGAAATGAATTTACAGAAGAAATACACACTCTCTGAGATATAAACAATCAAATCATAAAAGAGCAGAATATCTGCTAATTCCTTTCAGCATTTTGTGGTTATGAAAGAATCAAGACGGGTCAATCATACCCAGTTAATCTTGCTTGACAAACCTGGATCGACACATAGTACTTAGTGAAATCAGCAGTGTAAATCTGTTCGTGGTATTTTCAGGGCCTCTGATATTACAAATAAAGTGGGGGAGCGGTGGTGTAAATTGGTTAGTGAAGGTCAGTGGGTAGTGAGGCTCTTTAAAGTTGCTTCACGCTACAGAACCGGGATAAGCTCCGGCTGTGTGCTGGGGCCTCCTTGGTTCGTGAGCTACTTTACCTCACAAAAGGAACAATCAAACCCCTGAATAAGAGGATTGTTTTCAAGTCTGTGCCAATTTACAATTGCTTCAGGAAAAAGAAGACCACTACCAGGCCCTAACTTTACTTGTTCAATTCATACAAAGCAACAAGCTCTGCTGAGGGTTACTAACATGTTTATTGTATGGACCGTAATTCACGTTGAAAATATGCCGTTGAGATGTGAAAATAATTTCAGTTAAAGTGAGGATTTGCTTATATTTTCACATTTTTTCTGAAAAAGTTTAAATGAATTACATGATTTTTCAAAAAAGTATCCAATCAGGTGCAATTTGAGGTCAATATTTATGCAATTGGTATTACACCATGGTGTAATACCAGAAGTACTGTATTTCGTCAATATCAAACAACATGGTCAGCAATCGCCTTTGAGTGAGGAAGTTGGCCCACTCAAAGATATTTTCTTAACCCCTCATTATGTCGTTTTTTTGTGGCACTTCTGATGATAGCAAACCGTCCAAACTTAATTTTTTGATCTGGATAACTGAGAACTTGCCTGCACAGTTTGGTATTTCCAAAATTTAACAAGCTAACAGAACAAAAAAATAATAATAATAAAATAAAACAAAATAAAGTTTCTTTACCGGGAGGCTGCTGCTAAGCATATTCCTTTGGACTTCAGAAGTTTCAGGATTTCTAGTGCTTCATCATACAGTTTAATCTTGTATCCATATCTGTCTTCTACAAAGCCATTACTGTGAAAGAAAGGAACAAAGAAGGAAAATCAGATGGGTCAAATGAACCAAAAACTGATGTACTACATGTCAAACATGACTACAGGGAGTAAAACGTCACCATCATCAGTTCCTTAACTTCTAATCTTCTACATTGTAATTCCTTTATGTCTTAGAAGTAATGTTCAATACCCCTTAACCCTGACCAAGTGAACTAATCACAGATTAAGCCTTATTTCAGAGTTAATTTTCTAACCTTGGGTCAACTAATATTGAAGGTTAAAGAATCTGTTGTTCAAGCCACTAAAGAAGGGATCGACTACAATCAGCAGAGTATTACATCACTATAGGATTGCTGGTAATATTATCATCACGATGTTCCACTAGTGATACATGTAATTAATGGTGTTAGAAATGGCAACTGTAACTCAGTTGACTGCCTAGTAAGGATAATCAGAGGAAACCTCAAGAAACTTGACAAGAGTAGGTGATCATGTAAGAGGGCAATTTAAAGTTTGAGCTCTCACAGAACTCCTAAAAAAAATTATCCACATTCATACTTGCTGAGAGTGCACTAGAATCAACAACAGAGTGATTAGGGCAAGAGTGCATTGCCAAAAAAAAAAAAGAAATGGTAATACCTAGATAATAATAATAATAAAAAAAAGCACATGCAGCTTATTAATGGGGGAAGGGGAGGGGTAAATCTGGGAGGGAAGGACAAAAGGATTAGTCAGTATAATTTAGTGAGGAAAAGAAGGGGCAGGAAATGGAATTCCCAAGGTATCAAAAGTGGGGAGTGAGAACTAGGGGAAAAATTGCAACCATGCATAATATTTTACAATACAAAAAGACTTGGGAGCCACAAAGAAAGGTCTGTTAACTGAAATTCAAAAGCACAGGAAGTGGGAGGTTTTGACCCCAAGTTGCCTCTGTCACTAATTAGCTACAATAATATTATTTAAAGGCAGAAACATCTCTGCCAGTACTTACCTTTTTCTTGAAAAAGGAGCAGTGACATGAGTATCAGCCCAAAAAGGCCACAATGTAAAATCTGTTTAATGCAAGAAAACATTGGAGATTTAAGGAAAGCTGTATTGCATACTTTTTATTATAGAGCAAACTACAACTAAAACTTTTTATTATTGTGTAGTTCCAGAAAATATACATAGTACTGGTCCCCCCACAGAAGGGAGGAAAGGCCCCCAAATTTAAGCAATGTATGTATACCTGCCAAGTTTTCGTAAGTCAAATGCGTGAGATTTTCATATCCATAATGCCCAAATTTCCAAACAATTTCCGACAACGTCCGAACATTCCTGACGATGTTCCGATGACTTCCGAACATTGGCGATGATCCCCGAAGATGTTCCGATGATTTCTGAAGGTTGCCAAATGTCATGGTGCGAAGCTTGAAATCTCGGCGCGATCTCGTTTGCTTGTTATTTAGGATTCAAACGCGACGTTTAGCGCTGTTCACTAGACTATTTTGGGTGAAAGTTGAATTCAGTTTTTCACGTTAATGGTTGATGAACAAGTAGTCTGGAATTGTGAGTCAGGCGTGAGAAATTGTCCTCGATGCGTGAGATCAATGTCTTTGATCCACAGGCATGAGACTCACGCATAATGAGTGAGAGTTGGCAGGTATAATGTATGCAGCTAAATTGGAATTTCCAGTGGGGTGGGGGTCATAGGGCAAATCCATTTCCATGGAGGGGTGTGGATATTTTCTGGAACTACACATTGGACTGACGCATGTGTAGCTATTCAGTCTTAGAGAAAATATGTTCAAATACACAAATACTCTACATAGTTACAAAAGAAAGTGGTGGTGATGCTTCAAATTAAATAAACAATATGGCTTACTGTATTCATTTCTCAACTTTAAACAAGCTGTTGGCAAGCTGACTTAATCTTGTGCACTGATCTAACACTGAGAGAATTGTAAGAAGAAGAAGAGGTGCAATGATGGATTTAGGAGACACACTTCTTTTAAACCCCCAAGAAGCTTCTCTCTGTTAAAGCTGAGTATGCTTGATGGAACCTGAATGTACGATGATCTTGGCCTCTTGTTAATGTAATTAACAATAAAGTAACAAGTTTGTTACTGGTGTGAAGTTCAAGGTAACAAATGACTCACAACTTAATGGCAGCCCTGTCAGATTGAATAGCATGAGAGGAATATAAGAAAGAAGACAACCATGTGATTTTCTCAGAGAACAAGCCATAAGATAGTATAAGTGAAATTGCACAGTTAATCCGAGAATGCTTTTGAGGTCATTTATCAATTTTTTTCTACTCTCACCCCAGCTATCTTAACAAACTCAGGGCATTTAGACATTGTAAAACATTTTATTATATAAACTGGAGTGTTTTATAGAGATTTCCACCACTGAGAAAAATTGTATTTGGTACACGTAAAATTACGATAATTTTACATGTGAAAATACGGCCAATCAGCTTTTGCGACGTCACGCGCCTTCTTTCGCGCCACTTTTGGCAACGGCTTGCCATGATTTCATAGTTCCAGAAGCATATATGCTTCTGGTAGTTCTCGATCGCTGTTCGCTTGGCTTGTTCAAAAAAGAAATAACTACTAACAGGTTACGATGGCCTCGAGCAGTACACCAGAAAAAACAACCAAAAATTCGGCAAGTGACAGATTTGTGTCCCTCACCGACGAAGATGTTGAAAGATTTTGTCGAAGCTGAAGCCAACAAAAACACTCAAAGAAAGATGCACAGCGACGTAGCATTGATGAAGTCGTTTTTGCCAAGTGAAAACGAAACAAGACAACTCCAAGACATACCGCCGCCAGAATTGGACGCTTACCTCAGCAGATTTCTATTGTCTGTGAGAAAAGTGTGGTGATGAATATGAGCCAACAACACTCAGAGGAATTATCGCTTCTGTGGAGCGTTATCTTAGAAACCTACGCTACAGCGAGTCTGTTATCGAAGGACAACGTTTGACAGTTGAATTGTTCGAGAGGCACTTGTTTAAACGAATTTCTCAATTTTGACACGAGACTGTGGATCAGATTTTGTGTAGGCTTCAACAACTAACGGTGAGTTGCGACTTTGCCGAATTTGAGGATGACCATATTCGGGTAAATCGATAAGTGCTATTCCAGTTATTTACGTCGCAAGTTTAATCTGGAACAAGAAGGTACGGTGACTTTAGATTGTCTACTAATGAATACGGACAAATAAAGCAGTAAAGAGTGGTAATAATAATTATTAAAAAGAGTGGTAATAATAATTATTAAAAATATTAAAAATAATTATTAAATTATTTAATAGCATGAAAATAAAATAATAATGAAAAGTTTTCTATTGTGTTAATGAATGTATTTGAAAATTGTTTGTTTGAATGAGTTGAACCGGGATTACTTTTATCTTTTGCCTTTGCGCTTACTGCTGTTGCCTTTAAATAAACATAGGCATGCATAGCGTGCGTGAGCTATTTTGTAGCTGTCAGTGAGAGGTACGGAAATGGTTATTGAATGAACGTGCGTGTACCAAGGTACACTATTGTGATGTTGTTTATTTGAGTAGCGTTGAGCATTCGAAAAGTATTGGTTTTTAGACAGAGTTACCCTTATAAGTGGAGCTGTGTCCGATATTATGCAACCTCGTTCCCAGGGCTTTTTACAGATTTGAGGGTAATCAAAGATCAATGTTTGAGTTTATGTTAGTGGTTTCGAATTCGTATACGTCATTGATCAATAGATGGTACTTTAATGCGTACAAGTGTGGCTTCAAATTACGACAAAACAAGAAGAAAGTGAGACAAAATCTGTAGAATATCTGACAACAGTGTGAATATGGGACAAACAAAATAATACAAAGCAGTCCTTTCTGAAGCTCATTCTCAGATGTTTCTCGGAATGTCAATAGATTGAAATTTAATTTTGTGGCTTTCTATTATAAAGATTATTTTTCCATGAACAAATTATTTTGGATCTAGTAGGAAGCGTAACGTGTCACAAAAATTAATTCTGTAATGTTTGAACCAGAAGAAAATAGCCGTCTTGAAAGTCACGCACATCTTCTTCTTGCATGACATCATGCTTGACGAATGTGGCAACTCCCGTATCGAGACAAATACCTAAATAAGCTCCGTTTTATTTTCCAGATTATTTCACACGGACTTACGTTTTGGAACACACGGCTAAAATCGAGTAATAAGCGTGTCTTGTTAGAAAAGATCATGCCATTGTGTGACTTGTGTAAGTCTTGCGTGACTAGTCACGTAGCCAACTGTCAAAAAAGCCAGAAACATCGCATGTACTGACATACCGTGTGGCACTAATTTTTTCGGGATTCAAATTTTTGGGATTTTCGCGGTTTTTTCACGATCCGCAAAAAAAGTTCCCGCGAAAAAAATAATTCCCGCACAAATTTACTCCATTGTCGACATTTATATACAAACATCGCCTTTTACATGTGATGTAATATTATGTTGGTGCCCATTTACTTAAACCGTCTCTTTTCATTCAAAAACAAAACGAAATTAGAAGCAAAACATAAAAAATAAAACGATGAAATTGCAGTCGGTACATTACAAGTATTAAGCTGTTAAAGGCTTTAAAGAAAAGGATCGTCTGAAGGTACTCCATTGATTAACTGATTTAACGTGTTATACGTCTGCATGTTGTTGACCGGCATTCGATTGTTTATACTCAAAAAACGAGAATGTTATAATTCCAAATAGAAGGCAGCTTCCGGAAAATGGCAAAAATTAATTCCAAGGAAGGATAAACAGTTTCCCCAATCGCAAAAATTAGTCCCTCAAAACACACAAAAACTCGCCATTCGCAAAATTAAACTCCCGTAAATTATTGGTGTCACACTTTAGTTGTCTCAGCTTCGCTGAAGCCACATAAAAATCAGTGGTTGTGTTCAGCGAATAAATTTCGTTTTGATGTGAAAGTAAGATGCAAAATTGGGTGAAAATAATATTAAGGGATGTTTTGTTATGTAGAGAGGTGGTAATGGGCGAAGGAATCGTTGGAATTTTAAATGAGCGAATTCGAGAATAATAATGGCGTGGTTCGCCTGCATGGTTAACAACTTGAATTTTATCACATGGAGTACATGTGATCAAATCAAGGCCAAATTTTGCTTTAAATTGAGCGTGAGATCAGGTTACTGTTTTGTGTGTTTTGTCACGTACAAACATGTGATGACACAAAGTTCAATGGAGAGTCACGAGACTTTCATAAGACTGTCATAAATTCGTTTTCGACACTTTTTATTGGCTTTCGTGGCAGCTAGAATTGTGTAACAAAGGGAGAAACTTAAAAGGAAGCGGGGAATGAGTAAATTTATGCGTTTTTGTAATCTGAAAAATGATAACCGATTTTTGTGTCTGCAAAACTTTCGAAACGAATCTTGCGTGGAGCTACTGCGTTTTTGTCTTCGTATTGGAGGTGATAATTGTTTTGATTTGCTTTGATTGTCGTCCTGATCTTTCCGCTCAAACTTTGTTCAAACAATCCCGCTACCGCCATGCAGCCTAACCAGAAACCCATTTCTCTGGTAAGCCGCCTCTAACTTTGCGATTAACTAGTCGCACGTATGAGCAACGTTTATGCCACCCATACTATCTTTTTCCTTGTCGACTTTGTGCCTTTGACGGACCTAGTGATCGAGTGTCATGGCCATTAATTTTAAACCTACTAAAAGGTGCGAACAATAAGTTGTTTAAGTTCGAAATGCACGATTCTGCCCTTTTTATACCTTCAAACTATTTGCCATCTATTTACCATCATTTACTACGGGACATCCCTGCACAGAAGTCACGTTATTTCTCACACTCTAAAGTTGAACCATATAACTCCAAACATAAGTTATGCGCATGTGTACAAAGTATTTGTTCCAATTTTCATCTACCAAAACAAACGAAGCTGACAAATATTTCCTAGACCAAGCATCATAAATATCAGATAACCCACGAATTATTTACTAGAACTCGCTTCCGCTCATGTGTAAACAAGGTTTGTGCTGACGATTCGTTTTCTAAGGAAGTCTACCACAAGGAAGCCAGCCATTTCTATTTGATATATAAATATCCAACTTCAAGCAATAATAATCCGGACACTTTAGTCGTGTCACTTTAGCAGCGGAATTTTCCATGTGTTCTCATTTGCATTTTTGTTCCGGCCCCGACAACTAGCCTTTCGGTAAAATTCGACAGTCATCGGGAATGCCGAACATGGTCCACCCAAAAACCAACCAACCAAAGAACCAACCTTCCCAGAAACTTGAGGCTGCATGCCGACTATGAGGCTATTTTGTAGACAAAATAGCTCAAAAATTGTTTCAGTAATATTGTGGGCTTTTGTGTTTATATAATAAACACAATAATACATGGTTGCTTGGAGATATGGAATTTCTCTTCTCGTGTTCAATTCGATATCTCACTCGTACGCTACGCTCACTCGTGAGATATCACGTTGAACACTCGAAGAGAAATTCCATATCTCCGCGCGCCCATGTATTATTGTCTATTTAATTGTTTTATTTTTTAGCTGTGAAAAAAATCCAAGAGCATAAAAATCACAATATACGTCTCTCTGAAAATGTCTAAATCATCTCAAAAATCAACATACATATTCCCAGTTATTCAATCTGAAAGCTGCTAAGAGTGACTTTCAGTAAACATCGAGCATTTGGCGGCAGAAGTTGAAAAATCGATTTCTTTCACATTTTGCACAGAAATGGGTATTGTTAAAACTAGAACCTGATGTGGTTCATTTTCCTCAGAAGCGCTTTTTTCTCGAAAAAAAAAAACGAGGAAATCGATTCTCAGGTTCGGGAGGTCAAAATCACAGGAAATTAATCTTGAAAATCAGTACTATGAACTTGCCTCGTGCTGGTAAACTAAAGCGTGGAAAAAAGGTAGACACTTCTTATTAACAAAACTAGTCTTTTTCATTAACTAGACAGTTACAAAACAGCAGTGGCGAAGTTTAATGAGCACAAACAATTCCAAACTAAAAGGCAGGTTCTGATGTTTACGTAGGAACTGATTTGGAACCTAACTTCTGTGAAATAATTTATAACATGTGCCATAACCCCACATGGTCTCAATCCTCGTTCAATAGCTCTCTGTGAGCTCTCTGTGCAAACCACGACAAAATGTGACATATAATATGCTACATCTGTAACATCATGTATCCAAATTTGGTTAAACAATTTAGTCACGGTATTTGGTAATGGAATGCAAACAAATGTCCAGAGAATATTTGCACACGAAGGAACAGAGGTTTGGAAAGGTGAAAATCGCCCATTTCGGGCTTTTTCTTCCTCTTTTTGGAATGCAAAAGAATGTTAACGCTGGAAATTAACAAGAATGAAGTAGAGCGAGCCCATTTGGTTAATTAGAAGCAAAATTTCCCGTGTTTTTGTGTACGGCAGAATTCAACTTCACTAAGCCCCATTTGTTAAAACTCTGCTGAGTTCGAACTGGTCCCAAACAAAGTAGCATGGGTAACCCAAGTCACTTTCAAGGTATGGTTTGTTTCAATGTTTGTGCTGTCTATTGAATGAGGATTGAGACCATTATTTTAGAATTATGGCACATGTTAAATTATTTCACAGAAGTTAGGTTCCAAATCAGTTTCTACGTGATCATCAAAACCTGCCTTTTAGTTTGGAATAATTTGTTTGTGTTCAGTAAATTTCGCTACTGCTGTTTCACAACTGTCTAGTTAATGAAAAAGACTTGTTCTGTCGATAGAAAGTGCCTATCTTTTTCTCTGCGCCTTAGTTTACCAGCGCGATGCAAGATTATAGTACTGTACTGATTTTCAAGATTAATTTCCTGTGATTTTGACCTCCCGAACCCGAGAATCAATTTCCTCATTTTTTTCGAAAATAAAGTGCTTCTGGCAAAAACGAACCACATCAGGTTTCTAGCTTTACTAATACCTAATTATATGCAAAATATGAAAGAAATCGATTTTTCAACTACTGCTGCTAATTTGAAGTTTTGCTTGATTCTTACTGAAAGTCGCTCCTAAAAGGGTATTTGTTTTGCTCATGTTTCATATTTTTTGTTTTGTATTTGTTTTTTTCGTTTTTGTTTCTGTGTCTAACCAAAAAACCAGAAGTGGGGTGACTGCTGTGTTGGCTGAAAGAAAGCCACAAATATGGCGTGGTCCTTTCGGCATGATTTCTGCTGCTAAATTAAGAGCACTTTGCAATCCACAGCAAGTAAAATAAAATGACTGCTTCATCCACACAGTGTTTGTTTTCCATGAATACTCATATTCAACAAGTGAAACCACAAAGCAAACACAATGGACAGTGTCATTCTCTGGCCACAGCCCATCTCAAATTGGACCAAAGTGTTATGTCAACAACATTCTAGTAAACGTGTTGATGTGACACACAAATTTGTCAGAACTTGCAATTGTCTCAAGAAGCAACCTACCCCGGTTACTTTTCCAATTTCCCCATATGTTTTAAAAATCAATGAAAGCTCTGTAATTAGTCAGAAATAACGCTTACCTAGATCAAACACAACTAATTTGGGGAGAAAACCTCCGCATCGGCCATCTTCCAGGGACATCGTTAACTAGTACCCAGGTCCACCGCGTCCGACAACTTCAACAAAACATTTTGCAAGTGTTTGCAGTCAAGATCAAATGTTGTTTACTGATTGGCCGATCCACATGTGCGTATGTGTGCACAATATTGCTCCTGGGACACTGGACTGGCATGTAAAGGAATTAGAAAAGTCCTCGACAAAAGGGATTTGTATTGATGCACAGTTAAATTCTCCGTAGTGTTAATCAAAAGCTGTCTGGCAATCAATAAGGCAAAAAAACGATTTAAGACTGAAACCCCGGGGGGTACTCCCATATATAACCTATATAGGTATGTGCCGCTGTGAAGGGTATGGTTTTCAAGCAGTTTAGTCTGGGATAGGGTATAGAAATCAGGGAGTCTTGGTCTAGGATAGGGTATCAATTACCGGGAAACTAATGGGTGGTGTGAAATTTTACTCCAATTAATTAATGGGTTTGAAAAACTCGGAAATATAAAATATAAATGAAATCGCGACAATATTGTTGATCGAGAGATGGTTTTCCATTAAAAGCACTGTGTGGTTATATTTCTGATGGATAGCTCGAAAATAGCTAGTCTGGGATAGGGTAGGGATTTTTGGCATCTAGTCTAGAATAGGGTTGCAAAAACGACATGAACGTGGTCTGGTATAGGTTAAGGGTTTCAGAGTCCCAGCGGCACACTCCCATCAAAATATTTCCGAGTACCCCCCCGGGACTGAAACCAGGGTAAAAATTTGATGAATTTCCCAAAAATTTTGCCTCAAAAACCAGCGTATGCCAGGGAAATGCCATTACCAATTCAGATTTCCACAGTGGCTGTAGAATTTCATAAGGCCTAGTGGTAAAATAAACAAGGAACATGAAATAAGAAGCCAGACCATTAGGGGCCGATTACATGAGCCGGGCTGGCCCGGTTAGCAGGGCTGGCTCGGTGTTCTGAGATGACTGCTCAGCCCAGTATTACGAGGCGAGCCAGCCCGCTTGCGGCTAAATTTAGAAGCTGTCGTGTGAAAAGATGGCTACATTAAAGAGCATGAACCAAGTGTTTTTCTTTTTCGCCAATTCATTATTTTGGTGCATTATACATAGCTTTATGGTCTGATAAACCTTTATGTGTTATATAGAAAGAGAAATATCGATCTTCTGGTGAGCCATTTTGCTCTGAAGCGAAATTTAGTGACGAGAAAGTGTTGTCCCGGCTAGCCGGGCTGGCCGGCAATCGTGATTACATGGTAAATTTTCATCCCGGCTAGCCGGGATCCCAGCTAACCAGGCTGAAAGTTTTCCATGTAATCGCAAAGTTCAGTTTTAGTGTGTTTCACAGACGTGCCGAGATCCCGGCAAACCGAGCCAGCCCGGCTAAGCGGGCCAGCCCGCCTCATGTAATCGGCCCCTAAGAGAAAAAAATGCATTTATTTTTTTCTGTTTCTGTTCAAAGGCAGAAAAACCAAAAGCATTGCCTTGGAAAAAAGCTTTCAAGTCCGTGATACTGGTGAGCTGACCGGACCATTAGAAAAGTTATGGGGGTGGGGTGGGGAATTTTAGAGCTGCACATTTTTCGTTAACATTTCCCTTGCAGGAATTTTTCTGTATGCAAGAACATTTTTTTTCTGGGCTACTCACTGAGCATGAATTTTTTTTCTCTCAATTGTCCCTTGCATGATTGTTTTTTGAACTTCGTACTCTTATGCCCCCACCCCTTATAGCTTTTCTAATGGTCCATTCCTTTATATCTCCTCAGGCTGGAACATGATTGAATGTCTTACGTAACAAGTAACATTTCACTTCAAAAAATTGTTCTTGCCTTTAAAAATTTCTGATGAAGACGTTTTTAAGATTGTTTTCTCTGGTCTAAAATGCGTTTCAAATTAGTTTTCATGCACCCTGGAAAAAGAAAAAATATGTGAAGGCTCCAAGAAGTCAAGCAGAAACAACTTGCCCTTTTAAACTGCACTCAATTTTTATTGTGACGTACATATATTAATTCCATTGTGAAGGACACAAATGCCAAGGTTGGCCAAAAAAAGCCGCCAAGATGTAACTACATACACAAGAAATGGCATATTCTGTTGCTATCAATAAAATTTTACATCTGATTCTTGTCCTTTTCTAGTTTACGCTCAAACGCTTTCCAACGCAATGTTTATTTGGCTTGAGCTAATTAGTATGCAGGGAGCAATGAATGCTGTCTGTCAAGAATTGAATGAATGGCGGCCTTTTAAACCCGTTCGCGTCGCACGAAAAGTATTTCACTGCTTGTTTTCAAGCGTATAGGACTACAAATCCTCGTCAAATGTTTATGCAGCAACAGAAAATCGCAGGATATTCAGATGTTCTTCGTCACGTATTACCAAATCGTACGTTAGACATCGCAACAAGTGTAAACAAAGGCTGTCTGCAAGTAGCGGAAAACACGCTTTTCCGAGAAATTCAACTTGTTCCTGCCTCGCTGCTGCTCGTTCAAATGCTCCCAGAAATCAAAGATTCGAAACAAATCAACCACTTTTAACTCTGGTTCGAAGGATGGCAGAATTTTGTTCATCTGCAACGGTCCAGCCGTTTCAATTGTTTGTGTCTGCCGGGAGATGTTTTCAATCTTCTCACGGCCTCCTTTATCAAGTTCCCTTGTTCTATAAGTTCCATTAGAATGTTGTAGGACGAAGCTGACGATGCAGATTTTCTAAGTGGATCTGCTGTAGGACACATGCAAGCGCGAAGACGTATTTCAGAGTCGATATCGTCCACTACTGGCGAACGCTCACAGTCTAAAATATCGTAATTCATTTCTTCAACCGCTTCCTTTGGGTTGACATCAAGCAGGTCCCGAAAGTCAGAAATTACTGATTCCATAGCGTCGTTGTTTCCTTTCTTTAACCATAAATTCCCGTGGCAGTAGCTTTTCGTTGAAGGCATGATAGTCTTGAGGTTACAGGGAGAATAAATAAGGAGAGATTTCGCAGAGAACGCAAACGTAAACAGAAAACGCAATGGCACTGCGTTCTGTTATTGTTTGGTGATTGAAAGGAACTACAACGCTGGTTTTGAGCACGTGGAATTGGTATTTGTGAAAAACAAAGCATCTGATTGGCCAATGCACAATGCTGTGACTGACGATATTGATGCGGCCTTGGCTCTGATTGGCTAATAACTGTAAGGCCACACCAAACAACTGTCATATTTATTTTAGTCTTTCAGTGGCGGGAACCTGTATTATTTTCATCACGCTTTGTCCGATCAAAGTTTGATTTGAGAACGAAAATGAAAACAAATTGAACGTGACAGAGTTGCGTAAACGTAACGGCCAATAACTTACTTTACCACAAAAACCAATATATGGGAAGTGCTACTTGCATAATTTCCGAAAACATTATAAAAGCACCCTCGAAATTTATCATTTCTAGCTCGAAAACTCCGGATATCTAGTAGGAGTCCATATTTTATACTGCACGGTTCTGTTCACAGAGTGTCGATAATTTTCCTCTCGCAGCTGGAAATCCAATATCAAAATGAACAGAAAAAATGCACGTTTTCGTACAACTTTTATGCGACCGAGGAGTTAAAGGCCAAGGTTGAATACTGGGTGAGAAGAAAATCAGGTAAAAAGGTGATCGAAATGAAACATTTCCGGGAAAAAAAACATATCAAATATCGCGGTTCTGAATAAAAGAGAACGATTTCGGCACCAAACGAAACAAAAGTGGAGACGGATCGTAGGTGACATATCCACCAAAACCGAAGTGCTGAGTCACAAATTAAGATATGAGAATTGTAGGAATGATGAAATCAGTAAACAATGATGTAATCAGCAGAGTCGGTTGAACCGAAATTTCCACCTCGGTTTGCCGTCCCGGTTTTTATATTTATACAGTGCTGACTATGTGTTTTTGCTTTGGTTTGTTTGTTTGTTTTAGTTTTTTTTTTTTGCAAAGTAGCAATGTTTTTATCTTGCACCCCGGAGGATGGGGAAGGGGGGGGGGGGCACTTGACCCAAGTAGTGCCACTGAGGGTCTGAAACCATGACCCTCTTAGGACAAAAAAAAGGGTCAAAAATGACAAAAAGGAGAAATTTAACTGCCGGGGTAATATGGCTGTGCGCATGCGTAAGGTAACGGCCATACGGCATTCTCGTCCCCAGATCGAGCTGCGATCCTTTTGGCCAGCTCCACGGATCGAGAGCTCTGGCCAGGATAGCGCGCAAGCGCAATAGCTGCCCATTTTTGTAACCGCTGGTAACCGTTATTGTTTCAAATTTCTGTGGCTGTGCAGAAAGCCGGAAGTCCGTAGTTCGCAGACTTCCAGTTTTCGGACCCTGCCAGAGTTCTCGATCCGTGGCCCTGGCCAAAAGGATCGCAGCTCTGGGGACGAGAATGGCCATACCGCGGGTCTCTGAGGGTTGGTGATCGTGTGTGCCACTTGGTTCATTGTTTTCTAAAATACCAACCCTGTTTAGGACAACACCCTCCATTTTAGGTCCCTGAATTAGAACAAATGACAAAATACACACTTTCTTGTTTTACAGAAGTTTGGAGTGTTTTAAAGACCAACTTTATACTGTATACGCCATTTAACGACGACAATCGTCCCGACCATACCCTGTTTAGGACACGTTCAGACCCTGTTTAGGACAGACTCATATAGATTTATAAATCTTGTTTTGGACAGAGAGGCCAAAAACCATACCCTGTCCAGCGGCATGTCCCCGTATAGGCCATATAAGGGGGTACCCCAGGCTCTTGCATCCAGATCCAGATCTCACTCTATGTAATCTGGATTGAGATACACTGTTCACGATTCCTAATTTTACTGGTGTTCTAGTAAACCGGGTCCTATGTGTAACAGTTACTGTTTATTGCTGAAATATTACACGCGTTTTTGTTTTGTCAATTAAAAGACGAGGAGATAAACCAGGATAAACCTTCAGAAATTTCTGGAGGAGGGGGTAAATGAATGGACACTTTCGAGGCCTTAACTAGTTTATTTGAACAGCAAGTAATCAAACAAGGAAAGAAAGAAAGAAAGAAAGAAAGAAAGAAAGAAAGAAAGAAAGAAAGAAAGAAAGAAAGAAAGAAAGAAAGAAAGAAAGAAAGAAAGAAAGAAAGAACAGAAAAGGTGGCCTGGGCGGATGGTGCCCTTCCCTAGATCCACCATCATGGATACTCAAGTTTCAGTCTGCAATCATGAAATGGAAGACAGCAAAGAGGCGGAAATGATATTCAGGTTTACCAGAAGTGTTTTTCCGCGTAGAGGAAAAGCGCTCAATCCGCCCTCTTTGCGGAGAAAATCCGGAAATTTCCGGTTAGAACAGTGTTGAGATTCGATGGACTACCTCCAGAAAAAGTTTTTTTTCCCACTTGAAATTAGAGGTTAAAGAATTCCGTAGCACTAGTTATTTCTCCCAATTTCAGTCGAGCGAAGTTGTTTAGAACTTTTTTTTTTCTGAAAAGGGCGCAGGTAACACCAAGGTACCAGCAACCTCGTTCCCAGGACTTTTTCTTCCATGCAGAGGACCGTGACAAAACCAGGAGCCCGTGATCGGGGTCACGGCCTCCCGGATACAATGCATTAATAAACCATACAAGTACTTTTTGTTACCGGATCTCTTGATATGAAGGTACATGTGTCAGACGTCACTTTTAGTCAATACAGCAATTTGACTAAGCGGACTAGGACTGCAAATCTGGCACTTCCCGCCTCCCCAAATTTAAAAAAGGGAAAAAGTCCTGGGAACAAGGTTGGTTTACTTACTATTTTTTCTTGTGTTGTGTACTTAATGTGTAGTCTTAATGAGTTCATGGCAGGCCGAGGGGGGGGGGGGGGTGGCTAATATGGGGAGGAGAAGCTTCAAACTGCACATGCTTGAGACGGACCTACGGTAGTCAATGACGTCACTCTAGTGGTTTACCTGAAGAACGTGAAGTGCATGACCAGGCGGAAGTTATAATTAATATGGTGTAGAGTTAATGGCCAGTATTTTAACCTTGGCCTGAATAACAAATGCGTGAATAGTAACCAGTATGGTTTCCCGGATCGGGGACGTGTGAGCTGTTATTGCCGCTCCCTCCCTCCTCCATTCAGGGTCTCAAAGGGGGTCCTTGAAGCCCCGAAATTTTTGCCGTGGAGCCCGGAGCCCAAGGTTTTTTTCTACTTGGAGCCCGCACAAAAATGCTGATTCTGGCCAAATGGAGCGCTAGAGCCCCAATTTTCCTGTCTTGGTGCCCTGGAGCCCTGCATTTTCTATCCCGGAGCCCTGGAGGCCAAAACCTTTTTGGAACCTGGATAGTGCGAGAAGACTACGAACAGTTCTGATTTCATTTTCTCTTTACTTTATCGAAAGGTGAGGAAAGGATCGATAAGAAAGGTAAATTGTACTGAAATACGCTGACAAACCGAAACTGTAACCATGCAGTCGAAAACTGTTTCTTTTGATCCGAATGAGTCAGAAGGAGTTGACTAGAGTTGTTTCCCTTACCAGAGTGGCTCACTGTTTCAGTTTTAATTGCAATGTCGGAGGTAAGGAGGTGATTGATCATAAACTTTCTAAATGTCTATATCTGCTGACATGTCCATTTTTCCGTGATTCCGGTTGTAAAAACCCATTGGAGTTGTTATGAATCACCAAACTGCAGATTAAAATACCGAGGGCTGGGGATACTATGAAATTTTTGAGTGTGGGTGTACAGGTGGGTCTCAAAAACTTTAGCCTATACCAGATCATGTTTAGCTGCACTTTGCAACCCTATTTAAGACTAGATACCAAAAATCCCTAAACCTATCCTAGAGTCGTCGAGTGTTAATTGATATTCTAGTCTAACCACTAATCGGTGTCAATTTCTCCGATTCTAAGGCCCGAGTGACCAAATAGTAAACTGGACGAAAACCATGCCTTCACAGTGGCAAGTGGTGGGGGACAGGGGGGCGGGAGACCGGGAGAAAAGTGGGTGGGAGGTGTACGGCAGGCGGGAGAAGAGGGGGCGGGAAGCGGAATTCCCAAGGTGGCGGAAAGCGGGAAAATAAGAGAAAAATTACGCAATATTGCGCAATATTTCGCAATCGAAAAAATGCAAAGAGGCGGGAGCCAACAAGCACAGGGTGGGAACCGGGATTAAAGGGTACGGGAAGCGGGAGATTTAAACCCCCTGTCCCTCCTCCCCGCCGTATAGCTTATATTTTGGAGCGCCCTCTCAGGATCAAAATCTCGTCGATTCAGTCAGCTAAAAATGGAGGTCATTGTTGACTACTATTGCGTGATCTGTGGTCGCGGGTCAGTCTACTGATAATCGAACCAGCAAACCACATTCACATGTACAGAAAGCTTGATAATAGATACAGACCACACAAGTTTGTGATTCATCCTTCACAATACACCACTTGAAAATGCTAAAAGAATACTTAGAATTATCGCCTTGTAAATCATGTTCTTCCCACATTCTAAAGGCATCTTTGATCCGCCGATAGTTCCTTACTAAAATCCTCTTAATAGCGGAGCCCATATATTTATGCACAATAAATCTAGTCCTCCGCTTGCTCGACCCTCCTTCTCCCTCACCCCCACCCCCCACCCTCCCTTCCCCCACGTTTTCCGGCTGACAACTCAAAAGGAAACAAAAAGTAGTGCCCAGGGGCTCTGACCGCATGCTTAATTGCGCTTGCTGTCAATTCCGGGCAAAAGTTACGCAAACAATAGTTATACGCGTTTGATTATTACTGGAGAAAAAATCCGAACCGAAAGCTATGTACCCTTTATTCACATATGGACCGCACCGATCAAACGTCTGACGAAACGTTTAGTTTTCCCACACAGTGACATTGCAGTACAACTGATTGACATGATTGTATAGATATAAACTCGCTTTCAGTATTTCCATGGAATTAGGGTAATACTCTGGAAATTTGAAAAATTACAGCAATGGAAAGCGAGTGTTTCCTCAGCTGTTGGAAGTTCTCTTGAAGTGGAAGAGTTGAAGGCAGGTTGTTGAGATGAATGATTTCTACCCAATCAGAGCTCGCGTGCTGTTTTGTTTATCATATAAATGGCCCTTGAAAACTATTACCAAGGCTAAAGTGGATTAAGGTACCATTAGCTGTCACAAATGTGTCGATATTTACGGAAGTGGACATACCTTGATTCGCGTTTAATCCCATTGAATATATCCTTGTATTTCACATTTTGCATTTTCAATGTTAAACTGTATATAGATCGAGCGCCCGGGCGACATTTCTGTAAGCCAATCAGTTGAGTATCAAGTTCCAGAAAAATTTTTTGCGGTAATTTATGCCAAAAAATGGTTCTGTTCCAACCCTTATATTATGTTTCAAATCTTTGTCCCGTGTTATTAAAATCGCATAAATGTCCAATAGTACTGTACAAATATTTGATAACCTGCTGGTAAACGCCATGTCTTGCGAGGTATTTCATCGTTCCAATATTCCTCCCCAACGTTCTCGTTCGTGCGTTCTGATTGGTTCTGTGATGTAAACTGACGTTTCCATTGTCTGTTCGGAATATCGTTTGCTAATCAACACAACGAATAGAATATGGCCGATTCATGATGTTTCAGACAGCACAACGCGATGGCGAAACACTCTCGCAATTCTTCCTTGAAAGACGGACAAATCGCTGGATTGTATGATTTGCAAGAAACTTTAGGTTGTGGACATTTTGCCGTTGTCAAAGTTGCGAGGCATGTCTTTACAGGGGAGCGCGTGGCTGTTAAAGTCATTGACAAAACTAAACTCGATGAGACATCTCGAGCGCACCTCGTCAAAGAGGTCCGTTGCATGAAACTTGTTCAACATCCAAATGTAGTTCGACTTTACGAAGTCATCGACACACAGACAAAACTGTATCTCGTTCAAGAACTCGGGGATGGCGGCGATATGTACGAATATATTATAAACCACGAGCAAGGCCTGTCGGAAGACAAAGCTCGACATTACTTCCAGCAAATCGTACTCGCCATCGACTACTGCCACAAATTGCACGTAGTCCACCGCGATCTGAAGCTGGAAAATGTAATATTTTTTAAAAGTTTGGACGTGGCTAAACTGACGGATTTTGGATTTTCGAATAAGTTCTCTCCTGGGCAAAAACTTGATACATCTTGCGGCTCGCTAGCTTATTCCGCCCCAGAAGTTCTGCTGGGCGACTCGTACGAAGCTCCAGCCGTTGGTGAGTGAAATTATTTTTGTTATAATGTTTAATTTCTCCGTTAAAAGCTTAGCTACATGTTCATTTCCTTGTGTGCTGTTAACAATCTGCTTAGCTGAATCGAGACATGTCGTATTGTTTCTCTCAACATTTGATAGCGTGTTTTAATTAGTGAGCGCTGTGGATGTAGTTTTCATTTGCTTTGCCGCCGTAATTTTTGTAGTTATCCTACAATTTGGTGATATTTTTGTTCATTGTTATTAAAATTCCCTAGGAGCCGCATGTAATATTTCGCGGTGGATCATGCCCTGAAATTTATCACTCTTGTTCGAAAGAATTAACTCATGCATTAAAACGGCTTACAGTACGTACAATTCGAAGCACACACTTGAGCTTTTCGAACGATTGTACTTGTATTTCGTTCCTTTTACATGTTTAAAATGTGTATAATGAAAATTTGTGTATTTTCCGCTTAATCGGGAACTGTCGGATTTCCCCTCAGTTTTACTGACACCGCAGTGGGAGGTTGCTGTTTAATTTTGCCGTTTGTGGCGTAATATCTATACATACGATTGAGTAGCGATTGGCTGGTGTGATTATATCGTTGTTAAGTTTTAAGTTATTCTTCACAAATCATTGTTGTACCGATAGCTACATTAATATTAAAGTTTCAGGTCCTTTCTTGCACGCGAAGTTACCAAGTCTACACCTGTTTTCCTGCGTTGCAAACGCAACAAAATTTTAATTTTAACGAATTTTAGTGTTTGACTTTCGGTTTTAATGAGAAATGACATATTAATGTCTTTTAATAAGGTTTTCACTTTCTTGTTGCACTCCTTGTCTATTTTGACATTTGTTTCGTTAAATTGCTCTCACTGATTTCAGGATCTCAGTAATAAGAAGAGCTGTGAGAAAACTTTGTTAGTTATTTAAATTCTACGTCCTGAGGTAGAAGTGAAATTGTTTTCAAAGATATTTAAAAGTCAATGAAATTAAGAGTTTCCAAATTTACAAGTGTTTCAAGATACAGCACAACAGCAAATTTTGGTGCCTGTGATGTTTACACAACAAAGGTATTTGGATTCAGTTGTTTGCATTCGTAAATTTCATAAAGGTATTACAATGCATTGCACCAAAACTGTGCTGTATTGTAGTCTGCTTTCTTTTGCTTCAAACAGGAAGTTGCCCTACCAATAATTCATTCTCCCAGTTGGTCTAGAGCGATGATTGTCTTAATTCATGTGCAGTTTCACCATTTTGATTTCTTGGTTATGGTACTTAAACTGTACTTTTTTCTTGATTAAACGCCGGGGGCATTTATTTGAAAAAAGACCTCATAGAGCCAGCATTTATTTCAAACCAGCGTTTATTCGGGGTACAGCGTGTATTAAAATGAGGTATTTTTTATCATATTTTGTAGTCTTTTTTTTGGTCTTAAATACTTTAAGTTTGCAAAAATTACAGCGAAATATAGCACAACATAAGTAGAACAGGAATAAAATGTCACTGATCTTTTTCTGTCGTCTATAAAATTCAAAACAAGGCAGAAGAACAGGGTGCTCAGCAGCATGTGGTGCACATTACGTCCACTTCCTTTAGTTGGAATGAGCGTAATAAATTGAACTAAAGTACTGTAGTTGTACTTAGCCTGCGAGCAGGCTCACTTAGTGTGTTGTTCACGCAAGTATCTTGGCGGTAGAAGTTGAGCCAGAGAGAAGAATGGGGCAAGGAAAAGAGAGCGTGCACGAAAGCCATTGAATTTTGGATATTCCACGTTCGTCCAGGAAGGCAGCATTCTGATTGGTTTGAAATGACAGTGATGACAGAGTTTATTATTGTGACAAGTGGTGTTATTGTTTGTGGCCTTTCTCAGATTTTTAGACTGCGAGCAGTCTCTTTCCTCTCCTAATTTTAGCGAGAAGGAAAATAGGACGACTGCTTGCAGTCTATCGGTATTTCAATCGATTCAATTTCTTAATGTGACTCAGCTAGTTGCGTCTGGTCCGTTTTGTGTCATTTTTTGGAATGTCACCCACATTTGTTTTGGTTATTGCAGCCTGGGTTTAGTAGTTTTCAAGCCTCTCTTCTTGGAATCTCCTTAATGACAGGATCTGTAAGACTGTATTTACCATGCAATAGGCATTATCTGGCTATCCTAACAAAAGCCCCAGGTCGTAAACGAAAGCCCATTATCTTGCAGTCTTCGGTTATTTGTTATTGTGGGAAGATGGTATCGCTTGTTCCTGTCTTCTGCGGTAGCAACTTGATACTCTTTGTAATTGCAAATTTCATGTCCCTGGAGTTCAACATTCTAACTTCTTATGTGCTCTTGTGCATTGATTCCGAGTCATCTGCACAGATGCCTTCGCAATTTGATTTCTCGGGGATTTCTAGTTCCATACTTATTTCGAATAGAACACAGTTAAACGTGGCAAAATTGTCAACTGTTTATAATTTTCTTTTGCGCTATTGTGGCACATTTATAAAGAAATCAATCCTCTTGAGTGTGAAAATCTGCTGTCGTGTGGCAAGCCGTCACTGCCAAAAGCCTATCAACTTGCCAAAAGCCCATATATCGACTATCAACAAACTAGTGACTTCTTGCTAGCTAGCAAGATCACTAGCGAGAAATTGAAAATGCGCTAGCAAGAACTCGCTAGCTAGCAAGTTCACTGGTGAGAAAATGAAAACTTGCTAGCGAGAACTCGCCAGCTATCGAGTTCACTAGCAAGAAAATGAAAACTTGCTAGTGAGAACTCACTAGTTAGCAAGATCTCTAGCGAGAAAATGAAAACTCGATTGTGAAAACTGAAACTTTTCTAAAGCAACTCAACCACATAAGCTTTCCAGAACTCGACCATACATTCCTAAAACTGACCATAATTATAATTTTTGTAACTCGATCATACATTTCCAAAACTGACCATACAATTTCTCTAATTCAGATATATCGATATTTTGATCCCATTACATGCAATGCTTTGCAAGCTGTTCTGATACTTTTGCCTGTTTTCCTAATAGTTTACACATTTATTCTAACCGATTTTTAATAATCTACGGACTTTACAAGACATGTTCATACTGCTTTCACGTTTATGTTAATTTCAGGTGTGAATTATTTTTAACAATAGAGGTTAAACTGTGAAGGCCTTCCCAATTACAGGCATTGTTCCTCGATGAATAGGTCAATGATTCGAACGCTGAGAGCAGAAACAATGGTTACGACATTGATACACTCGGGACTTAAATGATTGACAGCTCTGCATCTTGTTACGCATGCCCTGTACATTTTTTTACAAGCTAATTTGCATGTTTGATCGACGTGTTTCATGGGGCGCAAAACCGCAATGTTCTTTCTCAAAATGTCTGTATGTTTCAAAAAACCCAATAATTAAATGTCTCGTTTTATGTTGCCATCAAGTATTAAAGGGGTATGGGGACAACATGAAACAGACTTTTGAAAACAAAAAGAGACAAAGTGGATCAAAATGATGAATTGCAGTCATATTTAAGCTAGTGACACAATAGAAATTTTTGTCTGCTCTCTGCGACAAAATTGATCACTTGTGATTTTCGGTTTCAATTCTGGGAGTGAACACACTAGACAATCACCATCAATTTTCAGAAAACTGCTTGGGATTGCATTGCAATGTCGATGTTTCAATTGCTTGTTGCAATGCTCAAAATCACTGGCAACAATTGCTGTCATAGGAGCAGGCATGCTAATTGGTGATTTTAGCCAGTTACCACACAAAGGAACTAAAATTGCCAGTAATGTGTCGCTGGCCTTAAGACAGTGTTGATCAACTTCCTCATTTCTTGGGATGTCATCTGCAGATAAAAGGTTTTGTAGTAGTGGGCAGGATAACAGGATTAGGGGAATCCAATGAGAAGTAAGCTGCATATGATTGACTGCAGGCCATAAACTTGTTATTGTCGGCACATTTTGATGGTCTGTATAACTGACAGTGATTATATAAAACGTAGTTAGTAGTTGAATTTTGAACCAGAGAGTTTGCTTATCATGGAAAGGTGTAACAATCATCACCAACCTTCCAACAGAACAAATGAAGGGCCGGTAGAAAAAGGGCGTAAGTGATGATTTGAGGTTAAAATCAAAATTGCTGCTATTTAGCTGAACATGTGAGGAACGCTGTTGCGCACTTATTGCTTGACCTGAGATCTAAAATTTGAAGAATTAGCGTATTACTTTTGCCTGAAAAGTTTTGTTGAACTGAACTTGCTCAAGTGATGCGTGAAAAATTTCTTTTGTTCTCTGCCTGAACTAAAACAAAGGAATTCAACCTAGAATCTGCGGTCCTGTTGTTTTCTTTGTGTCAGTTTTAAGGAAATAAGTAATACGCTAATTCTTCAAATTGAAGCTCTCAGGTCAAGAAATAACTGCACAACAATGTTCCTTACAGGAAAACCAGCCTGTGTGCCAACGTTCAGCTAAATAGCAGCAATTAAGATTTTCAACCTGCAATCATCACTTATGCCTTTTTCCAACGGGCCCTTCAAATTGGAACTACAAGAAATTAGAGCAGTTGGCTTTGGCTCTTGAACAGTTTTTAAGTTTATTTCATTTTATTTATTTCATCCTATTCATCCATCACAGTACATAATTTTGCTGATTACAATTTATTGATAAGTAAGCAAAAGGCACAAGATCTTAGCAAGCCCTTCTGGGCTTTTCTAAGAAGATCCCCAGAAGAAGTACAGGTTAATGGGAAATTTCAGAAATATCTGCATTTGTGACAATAACAAAACATGTCCTGTTCAGTTCCTTAGACTTGACATTGGTGATAAATTCCACTCAGGTTGTCAAAACGTCAGTCAATATCACCACAAACAGTCCTTCTCAGGACTACACTCATCCGTAGGATCTGATACTTTACCGACTTAGATTTGTTTAGTTCATCAGTACGACAAAACTAGTTTGTTTAAATATGAAAATAGTCTATGTTTACGTGTTTTAAAGGAGTTCAAATCCAACTTCAGAGTCATCATTTTTAATTATAGTCACATACTGTAACTGCCAGTCGTCACTAAACTCAGTTAATTTAAGACTCTCTCATTACTCTCCTGGTGTCACAGTTGTTTAAGTATTTCAAATGCATGTCCCAGCTGCTAAAATAGAATAGTGAGTTTGTATAAACTTCTTTATAAAAATATTATTGATGGTGACATTTGTAGTCAATGCCTGTGTTGATATTTATAAATGCAGCTGGAAACTGGTTCAAAAAGGCCAGCATTTCGGATCCTTTGATTCATAATATAATATAAGTAATGGCTCATTTTAACAGAGAAAAAATTATGACCATTCAGGAACTTGCATTAATGGTTACCCATTTGCACAAAAAAAAATGACTGCACTACATGTTTGAATGGTAAAATTGCACCATATGGCAATGTCACTCTCAACACACTAAAATTTATATATAAAGCATAATCTGGGAGTACATGCATGAGGAGGACTGATTATGAACATTCAAAGTGACTAGCATAGATATTTGCATACTTTTTGTGGGTGTGGTTCTGCTCCATTCTTGCTGGTCAAAGGGCCTGTACAGGAGCCTCTCTATTAGTAGTTGGCTTATTCTAAAATTCTGACACTGATTTCCACTCAAACAGTTGCCTGGTCTATTCTGCAGGTCTAACATATGATATTTTCAGATATTCATTGAATTCCATTCTCTGTTTTCATTTAAACATTTCTGAAATACACCGTAGCTGCAGGTGGGAGATTAAGTGGATCCATGGGGTTGACCCAGGTGTCAGGAAATGAACTATGTGTTTTTAGTTAAAAACTGTGTCATTCTCTTTTTCATAACTATCATGCCATGGTTGAACTTTTAATCAAAAGATTGATTGAATATGAATGTATAAAATAATCATAAAAGATTGATTGTTGGAAAGTTTGAGTCACAATCATAATTTGTTTCTCCATTCAGGCCATGCTCAGTCATTCAAAGCACCATTAGAAATCCCCCCCCCCCCCCCGCTTCTTCAGCTAGATCTCATGCCTCCTTCTACTAGGAAAGAGGTGGGGAGGAAGCAAGCAAGAGATTTTCCACTTGCAAGTTGCATATTTTTATTTGTATTTCTAGACAAAACTAATGTGAGTGTTCCATCTTTTAGATATTTGGAGTCTTGGGGTGATTCTTTTCATGCTGGTGTGTGGTAGAGCTCCATTTTATGAGCTCAATGACAGTGAGACACTCATTAACATCATGGATGTTCGCTACAGCATATCTGATCATGTTTCTTCAGCCTGTCAAGGGTCAGTGTCAGATTTACAGTTTAACCTCAGGTGTATTAAACCTTTTTAAAGCTTGGTTGTGATCAGCATCCAATTTTCTCTTTAAATTGGACCAATGGAACATTGTCAACGTAATGAGGTGCCACAGGAATGGGAAAACATGTCCCTTGTAGTGGGGGCTTGTTACAAGTGAATCCCTGTTAGAATAAATTTGTGTGATAATGATCAAAATTTTTGTGATGTCAGGGTTTGGCTGATGATATTGATTTATTTATTTTTATTATTATTATTTTTATGCTGGACCACACAGCATTCAGTTGAAGAGTACAGTTATATTATCCAGATATAAATGATTGCATTGTTACAATTTCAAGGGAATCTGAGAAGTAAGAAGCAAGTTTTCCTGCTTCCCAGAAAACCATTGGTTCATATTATTTATGTTTTGTGCTTTTTACCTGGCAACATTTTTTCAATGTGTAGTTCGAGTAAAAGAAGGTCACCGGAAATTCCTAGGGGAAGGGGGTATTAAAAACCAAAACATTATCTAAGCAAAGTATAAAGGTAAACTGGAATTTCTTGGGGGGAGCAGGGGTGAAAAACAAACAAAACCTCCTGTGGGGGGGAATATGGATATTTTCTCGAACTGCACAATTAGGTGTATTACCTTAAGTAATTATCTTTATCTATCTAAAGATGGCCTTCTCCAACCGTATAGACATTTGATTCCCTATATTCAGACTGGCACATACCTTAATCTAGTTCATGTTGTGATATATCTTTTATATTCTAGTGACTGCTATTTTTTTTCTGATCATTTTATAGTACTGTACATTATATATACCTTTATTGAGTGATGCATATTTTAAAACTAACATTAGTATTAGAATATTATTATCATTATTATTACTTATTTATTTATTTTTCTTTATTTTAGCCGGGCCTGGATGAAAATTACTCTGTGTAATTCTAGTTTACCCTGTCTAAATAAAGTGTTGTTGTTGTTGTTGTTTATGTTGTATGCAGTAATATATCATTTTTACCTTGTTTGCAAACTTCATTATTCAACAGCCTTATAGAAAAGATGCTTGTGCGAGAGCCATATCTCCGCTGCTCTTTGGGGGACATCATGGAAGACCCTTGGTTCCAAGGGGGACACCCTCCTGTGCTGCCTACCCCTGTCCCCTTAGTAACAGAACTCCCCCTGACTCCTGAAGAACATAACTATGTAGTGGACGTAATGGAAGCTGGGAATATTGCAGATCGTGAGACTGTGCAGAAGTGAGTGTGATACTTTAATCTGTGCTGGTTGTCAGTGATTTGCTTTTTCAACAGCTGGAGTATACAGTTGAACCCTGTTGACCTGGTGACCTCAGTGGCTGATCCAGGATTTTTGATAGTTTTGTTCCCTTTCTTAATTTCAAGCTTAAACGACCTTAAAGAGGGGGGTGGCTAGCCACCCAATCCCCCCCCAGATCTGCACCACCATCAGGCTATGAAAAACTGGCTTTATAGATGGGATGGCAGTGTTCTCATTTTGAAGTGGCTGCCATGTTTGTTGATTACACAGTTGTAATTTAGAATGCAAATATATAATCAGGTTTAGAGTGCAGACACTAGAGCAGCAAACTACACTGGAACCCTGATATAACATAGTGCCAAGGCAGTGGCAGATCCAAGATGTTTGAAGCCGGGGGGGGGGGGGGGGGGCTGACCCGGAACAGTCGGAGACAAAATCGCCAAAGTGATAGCTTTGTTCCTTTTCTTAATTTTAAGCTTAAACGACCCCAAAGAGGGGGTTGGCTAGCCACCCAATCCACCCCCTCCCTGGATCCGCCCCTGCAAGGGACTGGGAAAATGTATTCGTTATAACAGGGGTTTGTTATATTGGGGTACTTTTCCATACAATGTACTATTACTGGGCTGAAGAATAATTATGGTTCATTAATTACTGGGGTCTTCGTTGTATAAGGGTTCATTATATCCGGGTTCCACTTTCTTAGGGTCTTTTTTAATGATGCATTGTAGCCAGTCATAAGACCAGTATCAGTCTTAACAGTGCGCTAATATTTTTTCACCGTATTATAAATACTAAGTGTGGTTGATCACAGAGATTTTAGCCCAATGTTTTCAAGGGGTATAAATCCTTTGACATCCCGGCGATCCATGGTCAAATAGTTTCACTGCTGCACTAGTATAATGTCTGAACAAAACAGAACCAGTATCTTTAGGTTTTCATTACTGTAAATGTGACTTTTGGCTTTTCTAAGTGTTATTAAAAATAGCTGACATACTCCGCTGTAGAAAAGCATAGCCTTCAGGTAAATTGCCCCCTTCAAGAAACCTGTAAATTGGGTATTAAAGTGCTAATTTATGGAATATTTTCAGGTCCTTGGAAAACAACACATATGATCATGTTACGGCCACTTATTACCTTCTAGCTGAACAACTTTTACGGCGTTTAAAAACAACAAACAACACCTTAGAACCTCCCATTAGAAGAAGGAGAACGAATGGACGCCTGTCTTTGCCAGAGAACAGGTCCCGCGACAGGGATCCAAAACCAAGGTAACGATAGGAAAAAGTTTTAAGGTGATTGATGAGTTATTTTTGCATCACTCACCGGGCAGCGTTTGCACCAGTTCAATTCCACTGTCCAGTCCTTGGAAAGTCGTGAAACTTAGTCAGTAACTGTAGGAGCCCTGCTAAGAAGGAGGTGGGTTATCCGAGGAAGAAGAAGAAGAAGAAGAATTGATGGGGTCTTTCCAGCAGTATTATTGTTTGTTGTTTTTTCACTCGGCAAAAAAGCTTGCTATTTTAAGACCGTCATTCCTTAGAAAGTGTAACTTAACTTACCCAAACTTGGTCATTAAAGGCTTCCTGGAATAGTGATCTGTTGTCCTCTGAAGACGACCACTAATTTTCGGAATAGCGACCAAATATTTCACTCGTAAAGGTCGTTTTCACTAAGAGCTTCCCGAAAAGTCAATGCAGTCTTTCACAACCCCGCCCAGTCCCTCTCGAACACAGTTTGCCCGCGCTTTACGATTTGTACTGCTGACGTGAATAAGCGCGCGCGCACAAGGCTTTGAGAAAAACAAACATGGCGCCTGTTGACGCCTGTACAGTGATCATTTCATTTTGTACAGTGAAGATTGTGCAAGTGTTTTATCCGTCTTAACAGTCAAACAGTTTGTTATGTGTCAAAAACGTTTGTTTTTCAATGTATTAAAGGTAATACTCTTGGAAAATACCCTGCCTTTCTGGGATTGTTTGTATGGATCGAGAAAGATCGAGAATCACGATTTAGTGGAAATGCACTGATTTCTACGGAACCGCTCCTTAGAATTTCATGAAATTTGGTAGAATAATAGTTCGGAACACGCTTAGCTCGCCTGCAAACAAAAATTGAAATCTGACAGAGGACGGGTTCAGAAAACGTTAAAATGCAAAATACAAAATAACAGGAGATCTCTCTGTCAAAATTTCACGAGACCAGTGTAAATAGGCCAGTATTTTTTTGAGTTTTCTAGAGACCAATGATGGAAAAAATCTAACGACTGGATTTTCTGAAAATAAATCAAACCCATTATTTAATGCCAGTTTACTACCAGCTGTGTTGCTATGGTAATGGACCTAGTCTAATAAAACATGTCAAAATACAATCTTCTTTAGTCGAATTTGCACCTTGCCAATTTTGGCTGCCCAACTGCCAATGGTTTGAAAATAACGATAAATAACGCAGTAGGTACAAGAAAACTGTGTTCGGCCGCCTTAACGCCAGGTTTCCATTTGATTTTCCAGTTAGAAAAACAAAGCCATTAGCCAAAGTCGGCTTGAGATGGTAAAAATTTTACTTTGCGTTTTTAGGTGACTGGATTTTATTTTTTTCCAAATATAGTTGGGAACGGGCGGCAACTCTTTTCTTTTTTTTTTTTAATAACACGACACTTTATTCACAAAACAACACATGTTGATTACAGAAACAGAAGGTTGGGTGAAAAAAGGCTACAATTGCAATACGAAAAACGCACAACTTTACCTTGATAAATAAATCATTACAAAGAATACTTAGAATACAAGTACATATATACCTACCTTTAGGTAATGCATATTACGCAAACATTAGACAGTGCTATTTACGAAGAGAGGGGGTATTTGGTTCTTGAAAAAGGCTACGCATTGCATGCCCTGGGTTTGGTCTTAGTTTGGGAAGAAAAAAAAACAACTTATTTTAAATTGATCAGTGAGAGGTAAAACAAAATTTAAAAGTAAATTTAAAAGTGGCCAAGGAGAGGTTTTCTTTGTCCAGCTGGAATGCTTGTTCTTTTGTGTTCAATTTTTGTTGCACCTCTGCAAGGCGGAAAAATCTCAACAGCGTCATTGTTTTATAACCCACTTGGAACGCGAGGGAAGGGAAAAGCTAGCGCGTCCCACGCGGACTACCGCTACCCCAACCTCGCAACGTCGACTAGAAACGAACTAAGTGAACTACTCCTCTGAGAAGTTAATTTTAATATATTTTCCTGCAGCATTCCTGTCGTAGAAGTAAAGGAGGACAAGGAGAACGAATCTGAAACTCATTCTGACTCTGGTTCAGGCTCAAGCTCCCCGAGAATTCGAAGAAACTCCTCCGGGAGACTGGCGCCAAGAGAAGGACAACTGCTGAATGAAACAATCAAAGCACACGCGATCGAGGCTGATGAAGTCCTACATAGCTCGATGGAAGAGGACGACTTGGTTCCCGGAAGTCTTCCTCGAACGCACGGAAAATTTTCCTCCATGAGCGCACTTCCCGATCATCAACCTTCTTCGTCAACAAACTCGCAATTTTCAACGGAAAAAATGCATGCTCCTAGTTTCCCATCATTGTCGCGACCGCGCGAAAGAAGGATTATCCGCCATAGTCGTATTGGAAAAGCCAAGAGCACTCCGCTGGCTCTGAATCAAATTCACGAGGAGCGCGAATCGGATTTAGATGACAGTCCCGCGAATTCACCTCGCGTTGAACGACCTAGAAAGCACCTAGGGGGAGGTGTGATGAAATCGAAGAGGACAACGCGTCGTCTGTCCCCGGTCCCCTCAGCAGGCAGTCGACGCTCGTCAAGTTGCAGTAGTTCGGATGAGGACGAAATAGAAAAACACATGCGTCGACTTAAAACCCATTCTGGGTGTAAACTGAGTTCGAGGCGCGCGAATACTGATGATGGTAACTCTGACGGTGATAACGAAGGGGGAACTGGGGTCGGAGGAGGAAATAGTTTGGGAACTAGAGGCCGAGTCACCTCTGAAAGAAGGTCAACTGGGGAGCAGTCAACGTCGAATAAAAATCCTCCATCGAAGCAAGAGAGTCACGGAAAAAGTAACTGTATGAGTTTAGATTTGAATGGATTTGTTCCACTCTGCGAGGATCTGGGTATTATAGAGGAAAGCAATAAGGAAAATGTCGATAATAATAATGTAGAAGAAACGGAGAACAAAGCGAAAATTGAAGTTGGCAACGGCAAAAGGAGCCCTCTAATTGAAGAGTATGACGTTTTAAGTTCCAAAGGAGATGCGGAACAAGATTGGAACAGTTTCAGCCGAGAGAAAAGAAATAGTGCGTCAAAATACATTCGGAAAACTGATTGCGATGAGGAGGATAGAACGTTAACCTGGAGTAACTCCGCTGACCACCAAATGAGCAAAAATAAGCGAAATTCTCTGGAAGGTGTGGTTAGTTTAGATCTTACTGACATGAGCCTGCAGTCCAGGGATACTAGCGGCTTAGTTGAGGATACAAAGAAAAACATGCGCTTACTTCAAAACCCTGCAATGCAAACAGTCACAAGTAATTGTTGTCAAATATTTTGATTTCATTTATTTTTAGTCGTTGTTGTACGTACGTTCGGGTTTCTCGATATGTCTCTAAATTCGTTGTTCTTTTTTATATATTACAGTTTCATGCAACATTGCTTGGAATTATTAATCGCTGCAAACCACTGAGGATTTTTAGGCATTTTTCACGTTTTACATATCTGCGTAACTAGCCTACACTAGAGTTTGTTGATGATGGTAGTAACATCTACAGAATCATCTCCATGTGAATTTACAATACTTGTTTTAAGCGGAACGAGCAGTGAAATCACTAACAGTGTTTTTAGGTTCGGCTGCAAAGAGATGATAGTTAATTCGAAGGACTACAGACCTTTCTTTGCTTGTCGCGGCGAAGCTGGAAATATATCGCATCAATTCTAAACAATTCATTGAAAATAGAATTCCACGCCGTCAGTATTGTTATGATTCGTTCTTTTATATTTTATACTTGAATCTAATTAGAAGGCAATTGTGAACTAGGTTGGACATTAATACCCCTCCCCTCCCCCTTTCGGTGTTTTCTCCCCTTTCCCTTTTCTTCTCACCCTTCCCTCCCTGAACTTATTTGCTGGTATCGGTCAGCTTGAAGCCACAGTATTGTACATTCAAGGAACGACTTGCACGAATTGCCATTTAACTTAGTCTGTATTTTCCATTTCAGTTGAACAAAGTTCCTATTATAATAGTATTAACATTTTCCCAGCCTTACTTCAGAGTAATTAGCTGGCAAATGAATGATCGCTATCAATTGCTGACATTTATAACGGAACGATTATTAATAATACCTTGTCGTGAATAGTCACCAGTTCAAAGGTAAATTTCGTATATATTTGCAAAACATAACCACATCTAATAAATTATCCAATATGAGAGCGTAAAGTAGTAGCAAAAAGTCGTAACGCTCCTCATCTATGACGCGTTGAATTTCGAGGAAACGCCTGTGCGCACCGAGACATTTAAGTCCGCGCGCGCTTTCGTCATCGCGAAAAAGATGTACAGGCCAGTTAGAAATTGATCTCCTTTGAACAAAGGTAGCTAGAAGCTTAGGTTTGGAGACGATTGTGTGATGAAATTTACTGACTGTGTGTAAAGTATTTTAAAGATGTATATCCATAAAGTTGAGGCAAGAAATATAAACAACAACGCTGTAGTGGCATCATATACTTTTACTTCTTAATTGCAATAATAGAATGATACATCGTGTATTTTTTAATTTATTGGTCAATCCTGACAGAGGTTGACGTTTATTGTACATTGTGAATTTATAAAGTTATGTGAGTTGCCTTCTTTTGTAAAGGAGGCACTTGAAAAGACTCCATAAACTTTTGAAAACTGAATAAAAACTAGAAACAGCGTTATATCTGACGGTTGGCCATTATTTTCGTTATTTTCTTGAACTACGATAAACTTTCTAGCCTGTCCCAGGCTCTCAGATAGTATGGACGGTGAAAATTAAAAGAGGCGGCGAAAATAAGATGCGCGGTATCTGGGGAAAAGCGCACTGGTAGGGAAAAAAGTTGTCCCTCCTCTCTTTGGTCCCCACGCGTTTTTCGCGCTCGCTTACTCATTCGCGTTTCCTACTATCTCGAAGCCTGGAACATGCTAATAAGTTCCGGAAATTTAATGAGCGAACTTATGTTTTGTACCCAGCTTTTCAGAGGGGTCCAGGAGGACCTTGGGAAGAATTCACAGAAAGCGCAATGGAACATGCACCCTGGCAACAAGGGAAGCCTTTCTCGTGCTTCCCTGCGTTTCCAGCTGTTCCCATATATGAATTTGGGGGTGCTGCAAAAACAAGCATTATTTATCAAAGCCTACTATGTATACTCTGGTGCTAAAGAAGTAATTAAGCAAATCTTGATTTCGAGCAGACTACTTCAGTCTTTATTTTCCTTTGATTAAACTGTTGAGCCGAATGAAAATCAAGATTATCCTGTTTTGTTTTTCCTTTTCTTTTCTTTCCTTTTTTAGCTTGACAAGAGTCATTTGCTTCTACAAGAGTACAATCAAACCTCTGTTAGCGGTTACTTCCCTTCCCGGATGATTAATTCAGCGCGAAAACATGTTTTCTTCATTTATCTTTGAAATTCCAATGTCCTTTGTCGAAACACCCTAAGGTGATGGCTCTTAAAATGGAAAATCTCCATTGTTCCTCTCGTCTACCGAATAACAGTTAAAGCAAACAATCACTTTCATGGGTGAGCTATGACTGCGTAAATACCGTCAGGAGACGTTTTGTCCGCTCGATTGGCGCGAAGCCTGAGTAGAAGGTGGGAGACGCCATCGAGCGTAGCTTAACCGCGAACGCCTGGGCATTTGGTTAACACAAGACTTGAGCAGACATGTAAGACGGCACGACTGGAAAATTTAAATAACGTTCCAATTTTCTAGAACTTTCTAGTTGTCGTTATGTAGGTGCGCACATACGTAAAGTAACTGGCTTTAGGTGCGTAAATAAAATACGAGACGATGTGTGGGCGACTTAAGTAAACGTACGTTAACGCAAGGCGGTCGTACATCGTCTCATTATTTACACATCTAAAGCCAGTTAAATAAATTTACGTCCATACCCACCCAAAAATAATCCTACAGTGGAACCCATCTTTACGTACGAATTTGTCAAATAAAAGCTCTTTCTGCGACCGCAGAGGAAAAGTTAAAGTTTTAATTTATCGGCGCATTAATCACCGAAGAAATCTTGCCACTCGTACACGACTTTATCCTCGTGCTCCTCTCCCCAGGACGTGTCACTGTCTGAGTCGACGACGTACGTTTCCATTTCATTGAGACTGTCAAGCACGTTTTCCTCTTCTTCTTTACGCAGTTTAGCCACCTAAAATGCGAAAAAAATTCGAATTGAAGTCATGTTTATTAAGACTCTTACAGTGTTATCTAATGTTCAGATTTGCCAAAGAATCCATCAGTTTAGAATTGAGAAGAACTTAGAGATAAAACAGGTGCATTTGACGCTTACCCTGTCCTTGACCTTCTTGGCGTACTTCTCTTTGAGCTTCTTTTGCTTGTCAACCTTTTGCTGTTGCTTCAACTTTCTTTTCTCGTTTTTGTCCATCTTCTCTTCAATGGTGAACTTAAGCTGTGATTTGGCAAAAGCCCGAGCCGCTGCAATTCGGTTCCGGCTACGCGAGGCTCTGTTGCCCGCTTCTCTTCGCTTCTCCATTTCTTCATTTCGCTTTTTCTCTGCTGCAGCCTGCTTTGCAGCGATTTTCTCTTTTGTTGCTTGGGCGGACACCTCCGCGGGGTGTGGTCGGTTCATCCCAGCCCTGGTGCGCGCGGACCCTCGAATGCGCTCCAATTCTTTCACCTTCCTTTCCTCGGCAGCGCGCATTTTCTCCTCGACGTCTTCCAAAGTTAGCTCAGGAGCCACTTTTCCACGTTTTCGCAAGCGGCATGGAACTCTCGCAGATGGACAGACCGTTCTCTTGTCGCTAACAGGAATGTCGAAGGTAACTGCCGTTTTCATCTGCAGGAACGTGGAATTGGTTGAGCTGAGAGGTTGAGCGGCGACTGTGTTGGAGTTTGAAGAAGCGCCGTTAGCTTGAAATGCCAGAATTTCACGCGCACTTTCCAAAAGGTGTTCTGAATTGCGCTCAGCAAGCGGCATCGTAATTTTGCTGGAGTGTATTGCTGGCAGGACTGGCTTTGTGCAATCCAATACGTGCGCGGCAACCTCAATCTTCTGCGACGAACAATCAGACTCAACCGGAGGTCCATCTTCTGTGGCAGTCTTAGTCAGTGATGCTGGCAAACAATTAACACTTGATTCACTATTTCGACCTTCACCTTTCCAGAAGCCTCTGTCTTCGTAACATGCCGAGTCTTCAACCGCGAGCTTCGTTTGACTAACTCGTCTAGGCTGAGGAAGGATAATCTCTGCTGGGTCAACCCTGTTAGTGGAACTTTTAAGCTTTGACAAAAGTGACCCACACATCTTTTCAAAGAAAACTTAGTGAAACAAATCTGCGAAAAATCTATGCACTAAAACTTGCTATACAACGGTTGTTTGCAACGCGTACAGACCGTGTCAACAACTATTCTGACTTGTAAATAAACTTTGCGTTGCCTTGGATGTCGTTTATTACGTGCTCTTGCGCGCGCCTAAGTATTTTAGTTTAGAACGTTTGACATTGGACCAATAGTTAATTAGAAGGCTTGCAATAAAAGTGTGCAAAATGTGGAAGACGAATTTTAAGAGCCTGTTTAGGCGCTGTTACAAGAGGCAATTTTTTCTGCAACTTGCAACGCAACGGCGTTGCGAGACAAGTTGGGGACGAAATTGCGAGTGTAACACCCCCTCTTCGCAACATGTCTTGCGAAAAAGAATTATGTTGCGAGTTCCAAGAAAGGTAGACTAGGTTTCTATTTTCGCGACGTTGCGTGACAAGTTGCAGAGTACAACATGTATTCTGCAACTTTTGTCGCAATGCTCTTGTCATTGTTGCGTTGCAAGTTGCAGGAAAAATTGCCTCGTGTAACAGCGCCTTTAGGCAAAGAACCTTGAACATATCAGGTTGCGAGACAAATAGCGGAGGAAAAACCCAAGAAAATATGCGTGAATTCTTGCAATTCAAATCAGTACAGTACAGTGACACCCAAAACAATATTTGTCCTCATGTATGACTGAAAGACCCTCTAAGTGATTTTTAATAATAACTCCAGGACTTGCAAAGCTACAAATCTGAAAGAATTCAGGCTTGGACGAAGCCAACTGGAAGCTAGGGTGAATAACGATTGTCCCACAGGTTATAAGGACACCTGGCCTTTTTGAACTACACTCTTTTTTTTATAAGAACCATTTTTTTAAGAACGTCGAGGATGAGATTTGCCCCCAAGTTTAAGAAAATGTATGGGCTAAAATAAGAAATCCTCAGGCTCAGCCAAATTTTACGCGTTCTTATAAAAAAAAAAAAGTGTAAAACGACAATCACCAACCATTTTTTGATTTCATAAAGCAGCCGAAAACATCAGTCAATATATTTCTGTCAAGATAATTTGTAACTGTTTTACTTTGATTTTAGTTCCTATCCCTTTTATTTAACACTTTACTGAGGAGTTCTTTAGAATACTAAAATAGCCTACCCTTTTGTATACTACGCGCACAATTATGTAAAAAGTTACCCCTTTCGGGAGAAGCTTCCCCGTATAGCCAACTATCGGGGATATCCCCTCCCCGCCCCGCAGGGCAATACCCGGGATCGAGGTTGATTGATCTGCAAACTGGTGCGCGGTCTCTAAGCAGTACCGGCTGTGCGACTGTCATGTACATTTGTTTGATTTCGGAAATTGTAGAAAAAAAAGTTTTGATTGGCTAAACTTAAGGATGTCTTCTGCAATTTTGCAGGTAAGTTAATCGTGTTGCCTTTTTTTAAATAGACATAGATTTCCATTGCTTAACTTAGAACAGCAGTTGAATCCGCGTTTGTTTGTTTGTTTGTTTTTTTGCATCGATGGGTTAAGATTCATTGTGGCGGCTAAAAGTGGTCTTCTTCAAGAAGACCACTTGTAGCCGCCAATTTGCAGCTCCAGCTCAGCGAGATGAATGAAATGAAGCGTGGAAAGTACAAGCAAGTCTATCCAAGGTGAGCTGATATAAAATTATGAGCGATTTGCTACATTGAAACGGTCATAAGCTAAATGCAGAAACCCTTGAAAAGTTTGTCTTGCTTTAGCTTTTCATAAAGCTTAAGTTTGTGTAAGGTAAATAGGTTCCTAACATTTTACCCTAGAATTCCGGAGATCAACGTAAAGGCTTTCTGTTTGGTATGTCTTCAATCATTTATCCTCGATTTTCTTGAACTATAAAAAACATCTAAAAAGAATTCAGTTTTGCAACGCGACCTTTCACAGTAAAATCAACTTTTGTGCGCATGCACTCATGGCGCGAAAAATGGAGCTGTACAACGTTTGTATGGGAAAAACAGAAGTAAAATGTCTGTAAAATTTAAATTGTGTAAGAGTCATTAACGGTAACTAAGTTTTTCAAGAAACACGACCACCGTAAATGTGTTCGTGTTTACTGTCCACAAATAATTGAAAATGCTATTTTGGTGTGTTTGTAGTTGTGACTTGCTTCGGTATTTTTTACGTCGCGGATTTTTAAAATTGTTTTTCATCGTTTAATGAAAGAAGCATTTGAAGACAACGCCACACGTTGCTTCAATAAAATTTGATGCCTAGCCACCGACTCTATGATCATCATAGCGTGAGCGACATTCTAACGTAAAAATCTGTATGTGGAGGAAATTTCGGGAGGACATGGAAACGTTGCACGTTTCTGTTATAAACTAATTGCGATTTTGTGATATATTGACGGCTAGTTGATAATATGGACCCTAAAGTTGAATTTCGCTTTTCTTTATCTTTCAAATATTTCCGGCCGCTCTTTAAAGAGAAAGTTTGACGTTTTGTTTTAAATGGGAGGAGCTTAACAAAAATGGCGCGAACTTTTCAACCAATCACTCAGTGGCTTACTTTTGAGACGTCAATACGTAGTTATACCAAGAGAGGATGGTTATACTGAATTCAAAAGCAATCGAAAGAAACTGAGAATCGTGACACTGTAGTTTTAGATGTTGAAAGATCGTTTAGTCCCTATTAGGAAAATAATGCATGGTCCAGATTTTCTGTGGGGATTTATGGACCAAGTCAGAAACTATAGGTGAACTGAACTGAGAGCAAGAAAGAACGAGAGGAATGATTCCCAACACAAACCGAACAATCTTATCAATTTCTCAACAGTACATTGGCCATGGCAAGTACGAGCTTTCAAGACAAAGTTGAGATCAATCAAAATTTTTCTTGGCCTTTGAGTCGAACATCCTACTAAAAAACACGGATCCAAACAACCCCCCGGGGGGGGGGGGGTACAGTGGAACCCCGATATAACGAACCCTTATGTAACGAAAACTCTGGTACAACGAACGATATTCTTCAGCCCGATAATAGTAAAATGTCTGGAGAAGGACCCCGATAAAACGAACCCTTGCTGTAACGAACACTTTTTCCCAGTCCCTTTGCATCCCGTTATATCGGGTGTAACTGCACTCTTTATAGCAGCCAGCTAAGTATGTGCGGCGCCAAAGGGTGCGCTTTTTTGAGCAGTTTTGGTCTGACTAAGGTATAGATTTTAACCAATTTGGTCTGAAAAGGGGTACATGGTTTGTGTGTTCCGGTCTGGAACTCGAAGTGGGTGTGGTTTTTGGGATGAGCAGACAAGAAACTTTAATCCACGTTGTCTCTCTACCCAGGCCTCAGTTGTTCGAAGAGCGGATAACTCTTATCCAGCGGATAAAATTTATGACCATTAATCCACTTGCACCCTCTCGGTGTCAGGTATATCCACTGAATAAAGTTATCCGCTCTTTGAACAACTGGGGCCAGCTGTATAAATGGGTACCAGCAGGAGCCCATTAAATGGAGCGCCCAACTCTCATGTATTGGAGCAAAGGCGTTTTCTTAAGCTCGATAATCCTTAGTCTTCATTCGTCTCCAGAAATCTTTACAAGCGGCGTAAAATTTGGCCGTCAACTGTCATGAAAAGGTAATTTTTACCGTCAACAGTCGACGGAAGCAGTTTTTCTTAGTTGTCAAATGGTCTAAAATCAAATATTTCAGGTCCTTCAGCAGCTCCTCTAGCTCTTAAAGAATGTTGTTAAGAAGTTAATGAACACCTCATTATAGGTGAAGTTGAATGGTTGAACTTTAAGAAACTTCGAGCATTCACACGATAGTGCCTTCGACAGAAGAACTCTTTTGTTTAAACGGCAGACATGAAATTTTAAATTATCGAAGGAAGTATCTTTCCATAGCCGTCATCCGTCAAAATAATTTAAATAAAACCGTCAATCGTCAAAAATCTATACTTTTAGCCGTCAACAGTCAAAGCTACTCCTCCCATTGAGACCCTCATTTCAGTGGACTAGCGTCCCTTTCGGGGTGGGGGGAGGAAGGGTTCGTAACTCTTCTATGCTAATTGCTTCTTACCATAGAACCGGAGCTAAGCCCCACCAACTGGTGGAGAGGGACAGGGGGCAGGGAGCCCGGAAGGAAAGGGGGCGGGAGGTGTACGGGAGGCGAGAGAAGAGGGGGCGGGAAGCGGAATTCCCAAGGTGGCGCAATATTTCGCAATCGAAATAAAGCGCAAAGAGGTGAGAGCCAACAAAAATAGGGCGGGAACCGGGATTAAAAAGTACGGGAAGGTACGGGAAGCGGGAAGTTTGAACTTCCCTGTACCCCCCCCCCCCTCCCCCCATAACCCAACTGGGCCACCTGTTACTGACCGGAGTATGAATTTACCATTTTCTCTTACTTAAAATGCGAAAGTATATTATCATATTTCTAAATACTCTGACGACGCGGTTGTCTTTAATTACTAAAAAGTCATAAAAGCTCTTGAATCTGCCATTTCAGTCATCGTTTGTTCTTGTTACGTTGAAGATTTTTCAAATCAGTTTTGCCCCAAATTCAATTAAGGAAAGCCAACGACTTGTAGATTTATGGGCTGTTATGGTTAATTTTCTATAAGCCTTATCTTGCTTTAATTTTTAATCATACATGGAGCACAGAGAGAAACAGCACAATTAAGAAGTAAGTACGACCGTGAAAATTCTAAAGATAGCATATTTATTTCTTTCAACAAAAAGAAAGCAATGCCCTTCCCTGAAAGCTTATGTACGGGTTTAACGTACAATTTAACAATTGAATGATCACGTTCTAAATCTTGTCAGCAAAGAAGCATCTTTTACCGACGAAGAAAGCCTGCTTCAACTTTCAATGCGAAGAGTCTGACACAAAAATTTTTTTCTGCTAGATATACTCTACGATAGACACGTTTGCATTAAAGCTCTACGATAGATGCATTTGCATTAAATAGTTATTATTTTGTCGCACACATTTTGTTTTTCACCTGCAAAGAGCGCCTTATTCAAAACAAAGTCTCCATAAATCCCACTCTGTGACTTTCGTCTGCGATTTTATCTCCCATTCTTGCTTTCCATATTAATAAGATTCACTGTACTTGTTCAGATAATTATTTTTTGGAAAAAGTACAGTCGTATTTTCTAATTTTTAATCTTTGACTTAAACCTACGGAAGATAATTGCCAGATAATGCTTAAATTTCTCCCAACAACATTCCCGGTGTTATTTTTGATATGCCAGAGCCTTTGGATCCGTTTAAGTACGTAAAGAACGATTTTTGCGCGATTGAACAGCATTTTCATTTTACAGTCACTAAAATAAATTGAAATGTGCTCAAAGCCAATTGCAAACAAAACTTACAGGAAATCCCAAGGTGTTTCATTTATGTTCTCCTGTACATGTGCCGTAATTACATTGCAAAAGCATATTTCAAGATTTGAAAACTGTTTTTTGCGATTGTTGTTTGTCGACTTCGCTGCAGATGCTTTTATAAATATTCTATCGCGCGCAGTTTATGATTTTTATGAGAATAACACACCAATGGTGAGGACGCGAAAGGAGTGAAATCTTGGCTGAAATGCGAACGAGGATATTGACTTTTGGCTTCCTACCGGGTCATAAAAAGAGCAATTACCCAGGCGTCATCAAACTTTTGCGCGAAATAAACCATCACAAGATTTCACAAGCAATTAAGCCAAACAACTAAATTGACGCGTGTATGCTAGAAACCTTGCCATTAATTTAAGCATCTATATTACTTTTCAGGAAAATTATTGGCCGGCGGACGATTAAAAAGCGAGTGGGCTAACCAGGCAGGTCGTGGAAAACGTTTTTAGCGTTTGGAAAAAAGGAACCATTTTTTGCATTTTCTTCAAAAATGGGGTTTCAATTTCATTTGTTTTGTGATACCCCTCAGGGGCACCTGCGCTATTTCTCACTCCACCAACCGGGTTTTTCCTCGCTCAAGTCAGGTGAAAAAAAGGTGCACCTGCGTTCTAACTTCATTAATTATACTGGTGAATATTGATTAATGTTGAAAGTTACAATTATCACCATGCGGCGGAACATTCACGTACGTTGAAAGCAAAAATCACTGTTTTATTGTCAGCCTTAAGTTTAACTTCCAACGGATTTGGGTTTTAAAAAATCCATTCTTCAAATAATAGCGCAAAAAAAAAATTAACGATGTTTTTATAGTTGGACGTTAGATTTAAGTCGAGCTGTCAGAGTAGGTAATTAGAAAAGGAAACTCGACATTGCGGCGAATTGGATTTTTTTTCTGTCGCCCTTTCTGTATGGTTTTTATTTTCCCGCGCAACACACCTGCCCTTGATCACGTGGTCACCCCTCGCCTATGAACGGACTAATCGGGTTTCGAAAGTTAACAATCGATGCCAAGTTATAGTGAAGGTAAGCCATCCATCGCGCCACATGTAAACACAAATATGCGTTGTTGTGAAATGTGAATGCATTTATTTCACTAAACACCTGCGTTGAGCTGTGACCAAGCTTGGTTTTAAGTGTGTGGTTCTCGTACATTTTTGGCTCAACCGCGACCATCTTGTCGAGAGTAATAGCTTGCTCAGACGCAAAGTATGCGTGATATATCCTGCATTTAAACGCGAATGTTGCCTGTTCCGCAACATAGGCTTCATCTAGTAAGAGTTCGAAAACGCCCTACGATGTTGGAAAGCGATATATCGAAGCTTTATCCCGGTCCGAGGAGATCTTGTAAGTATGGTTACTTTGTTTTAAATTTTATTCGTAGAGACTTACATATTTTTCTTTTTATATACTTGCGTTTTAATATTAAGCTTGCAAAATTCAAATGGCTTTAGAAGAAATTATGATTTTTTTTCGTACAATGCATGCAAGTTTGTTGTTTGGTACCAGCTTTTGATGAGGGGAAAATTGTACGATAATTTTGATGATTCAGTTTGAATACAACTGAATTTTGTTCCATATGCAATGAAATCGCTTCGCATTCGTTCCGGAATACTAAAATAGATGTTTAAAATGCGACGAATGCTGAGCATAGAGATAAATATGAAAAAGGAACAGAATTTTTAATTTGTCACCTGGTAAAACAAAAATTAAAGAAAAACTGCGCAATTATACAAAGAGAACGACGTACAAGATTTTATCACAATACAAGGTTGCTGCCGATAATGTTAAATTTATGATTTAGTTCAGGTAAAAATTGAATCGCTCTGATCGCTGAAGTAACTCAAAGATGCTCTAACTTAGAATGTAGATGGACGAAAACAGTCTTTATACATTCGCAAACAGTTTTTATGCCTATTCAGTTTACAATATTTCAAGGAGAAGGACCTGATATCACTTCACTCATAACTATGCATAAGTTCACAAAATTCACCAAATGTGTCCATGCGACATGACCTTGAATTTTTCAAACAGATTCATGAATAAATGATGCAATTTCAAAGGCTGCTAGACACATCAGTACACTTCTGCATTAAGCGTAATTTAGGGCGCAATAACGCATTTAGAATTTTAATTTGTCTTCTTTCAGCTGGTGGAAAGTTTCACCAACAGCAGTTCCCGCTACTTTTCATTTTCTTGATTTCGCAGTGATCTGAAATATCCCGATGTGATTCATAGGTGTCATAAATTGGACAATTTCAAAGGGAGAGAGGGTTTTTGTTCGAAACCGGACATCATGTATGTAAAAAGAGCTTGATTGATAGTACACGCGACAAAACTCGACATGAACACAGGGGCAATTTAATGTGAACCGCTTCGCGGAGATATCAAAATTAAACATCTCGATTTATTTAACATTTAAACGAGCGAAATATAACGTTTTTCGTGACTTAAAAATAAAGTGTAAAAGGATTGATTTTCTAACTTGTGACTTCGCCGTTCTCGTGTTATACGAGTTTGTTTTATTTTTCGCCATTAGCCTCCCTTTTTTCGCTTAGTTATACATAATTACAATCACTTGTCAAAACGTCGCCAGGAGATTCAATAATTTGTTTTCACAATTAAAAAACAGTTTCCGCGAAACGCTTCGTTCACGCAAAAATCTGGTCTCTAAGCAACATGTTTTCAATAGGAAGATGGCTTTGCTTTTTTTTTTGAAAGGTGCATACCGGCTAACTGCGATCTGTAACAACGACTGAAGTCTGCCTTTTGTCGTACTAGAATCCTGACAAAACATTTATCCCGACTGATTTGAAAATGAGTTTAAACATCATGCCACTGCTAATGAATACGCTTTTACTTGCGCAAAAGCGTCAAGACAGCTGAGTATATCACATAAGGTCGCCTGAGCAAACGGAAAAGCGTCTGACTTTACTATTCTAGAGGCGAGAACCCATAAAAACGCTCCGGAGCTGTCAATCATGTTGTTATGGAGAGGTGGGGTAGAATGTTGGATAGTTAAATCACACGTTGCTTTCAGAGCAATAAACGGTTTGTTTGATGTTTATATAGAAAAAGGGTAAAATAAATCGATCTTTCACTGACTTTCTGCGATTCATTTTGTTTTCGGCAAAGTGGGTCAGTTATGATTACTTAGAAACTGCCATTTATTCATACATCATGGCTTGCAATGACAAGGTGTTTACTGGAAGACAGGTTTCCTAAGCGAAGGGATCTTGCTGTAAATATGCAGCAATATTGAAATGACTTAACGTAAAGTTTCACCTTGGGAAAAAAAATATTTCAAAGCCAAACGTTTTGGAACAAGTTGACGGTTTCAAATCGGTCGGGAGCGAGTAAAACGCGCTATTATTAAAAAGAGGTTATGCTCAATTTTGGTGATCATAAGAATGTTTTGGACAGATTTTGCCAAGTTAATGTGAGCAATTTCAACACAATCATTTTCATTAGTGGCAATAAGAGTTTTTCGGGGAGAAATGGTGAACGTGAGAGGTCTATCACCTAAAAGATTTTTTTCGCCGAAAACATGTAGTGTGTTGCTGCTGCAGTTTCAATTGTTAGTCACGTTAGGACTAACAGCATCTGCCGAGAACTTTTCAACATGTGCGACCCGTCGGTTTCCATAACTACGCTACCGCCTTGAAACTATTTTACAATTAAATGGTTTGTTTAAGGCTGATATTTTCTTTCGTCTGTGTGTTTCGATTAACGGACTTGGTGTTTTGTTCCTGTTTAGAATGACAGTTACACTCAAGAAAGACGAGGGTCTTTCAACTTATTGTTCAGTTTTTTTTGTCTTTTTGAGACTGGATCGGAACGTTCTATTAAAATGCAATATTACTTTGACAACCATCAACCGTAGCTTAATAGTGGTTATAAATACTAACAGTGATTGACTAAGAAATGGTTCAAACAGGATTGTTGGAAAGCGAGAAAGGTGGTCGCTTACAGACGAACTCGGCGCTTAGGCTCAGTGTAAAATTCCATTTCATCTTGATAATCTTCGGCTTTTATTTTCAACCAAGAATTTTTTTATAAAATGCCTGCTTCTCTTAATATAAAAAATGAGAACAATAAGAACTAAAAGTCAAAGGAAAACAAAACATAGTCAAACACAGCTTAGCGTGCAAACAAGCGGGTCCCGGTGCCTTTAAATTCAACTGTGACACGATTCTAAACAATAAAAGTTAACATGAAAATCAAAATAACAAATATCCTGTCTCGGCCAACGCTCTTCCGGGTGTGCTAGGAAATTGTACTTTAAAAATTTTAGAATGCTAGTATATTTGAACAAAAAACAAGCAATTTTGTGTCGTTTCCGATAAGCTGTCCATCACTTCGATCAGATTAAAATTGTCCTTTTCCTCTTTAGGCCCGTTTACAAATGCGATTTTTGATGCAACTTTTGTCGCATTTTTCAATGCAATTTTTGTCGCGCTCACTTTGCTTCATTACATTGCGCGTGTAAACTAGTGGTGATTTCAGTGCGATTTCTGTGCGATTTGTCGTGTTTCGAACATGTTCAAAACTTGACGCAATTTGGCAGTGATTTGTGGAAATTGCAGCAAACATCGCACCCTGAATCGCAGCGAAATCGCCGCTAGTATACACTTGCGGAAAAAGTTGCATTGGAGAGCGCGACAAAAATCGCATCACAAATCGCATGTATAACTGAACAGGCCTTTGTCGCCAGTTCTAATCTAAAAATTACATAACCTGTTACTCGTAAGGGTGGCTGCCAGTAAAAAAGAATTTGTTCCCGGCCGTGGATATACAGTTTCAGGAGTTATAGTCCTACAGAGTCAACAAAACTGAGACATTTTATGTGGTTCTTAGTTATGTGACTGCCTTGCGAATGAAATCCTCAACTGTGTTGCACTTATTCATAACCTGCGATTAGCAGTTTTTTCGCAGAAAAAAGAGAGGGGGAAAATGGGGGCCCGAACTGCTCATCACCGATCACCCCTAAGGCTTTTTATTTTAATGCATGCAGAGGTGGACATAAGTGGTATGGTAGTGGCCTTCAGAAGTGATCTGTTTAGCCATTCAATTTAGTAGCGCTTATGCAAGGCGAAGACGAAACTGTGTGCTTGCTGCCGACGGTTGGTAACTCTTACACGAAAGGGGATTGCCAGGTAAACTTAATACTGCCTGACCTCCTAATGAGCAACTATTTTGTAGTAAGTCGATTGTTACTTGAAGAGAAAATGCTGAGACGATCGGTTCGTACTGTACTATCTTAGGATTATTGACGGGACCACAATGAAACCAAAACCTTAACAACCACATTGTCGAAAACTGGCACCAACCGCGTTCGTTATATCCAATTTGACGAAAAGGTATTATTGACCTATTTAACAAAGTTCGATGAATTAATGTTTGCACTGAGACAGAAAGCGATGCTATAAAATTTGCTCGTTGGTTGTCCTGATGCCATGGTTGTTTCCGACATGTCATATACAGTTAATGCTTTGTTACATTAAACCAGTTTCAAAAGAGCACCAGGTTTTTGGCAGACTGAATTGAAAATTACGTACCAAGGAGAAACTGGATATCTTTTTAAGAGCGATATAGTAGTATATTTCTCACTTCTACAAAGTGTTTGTAAAGTGACCCATCACGTGTAATCCACGTTTGAATAAAACGCTCTCACGCCATGGATATGCCTTCAAGGGTAATGATAAGGCAATAGTCTACTAAGTAACAGATGTGCCCTTTTTTACTGGACTTTTTGAATGCGATATAATCCAGCGAAATAAAGAAACTTAACAATCTTCACAGCCATTTGTCGTGACACTTCGCACCTGCCGTTTATATCAGTATGTATCACAGCAACGTTTTGGTAACCTCAGGAATGTATAATAATTCATTCATTCTGACTGTTTTTTTTTTCAACCAAGTGAACGATAATAAAGCACGTTTCCGAAACAAGCGTGTGTTTTTAAAGACTTGATTTGCGTATGTTTTCTAAACATGATACGGATAAGCCAAGATGCAAGTTTGTGGCGGTAATCGTAAAAGCAGTAAAACGTGCTACAATGAATGAAATCACAGCAACTAAACCACCGGGGCTGTTCGAAATTCAGCTCGGCCTTTTTAATTCTGACTCTTATACATGTTCTTATTCAAAGACCTCCAAAACAGGCATAGTTCAAATTACTTTTTATATTTACAGAAGTCAAGGTGGACTCTGATGCTAGTAGTAATCATAAACAGAAACAAATATACACGTATTTGGTAGGAAATAAAAACAGCAAGTCCTCGGGATTTTGCCTTCTACTCAACACGTCAAAAAAAAACAAATTCTTTTACAAGTGTCTATTATTAGCATTTTTTCAAGGGTTTAATAAAATGTGTTTTTGTTTTCAATTCGAGATGAAATTTAAAATCGAACAGCGACCATCTCCTCATTAGAATCAATTCTCTTAGACTGCAAGTAGTCGCTGTATTTGTTTCATTCGAAGATCGCATCATTCTCAACTCTTGCATCGCACACCGCACCCCAATTCTGCTTAATTGTGACTTAATTATTGAGAACTGTCACTTTCACTTTCGATGATAAATAATTTGTGTTACTGTGGCTGATGTAGCCAAGTACTCTAAAATCCATGCCCGTTTTTAGATCTGATCTGTAAAATCCACACCCAGTTTCAGACATGCTCATTAATATCCAGGCCTATTTTCAGACAAAAACGAATAAAAAACTTATACAAGGGAGTACCACCCCTTCTTGGATCCAAATAAACACTATTGAACACTGCAATACTTTCCTGCGGTACTATTTAAAATGCTCTGGGAGGTGCCGTCTGTATGGGTTCAGTTTCTAACTTTTCAGTCTCCTCAAAGTTAATCGAGGAAATGGTTTTGGAACTTTGCAAGTTTCAAAGGCCATAACAACGGCGCTGCAATTTATGTTGAAAGCACCACAACCATGCACAATCTTTTGTTTTGCGTTCACACACTATGGCTGAATAACTTAATAGTAACATATCTACTGGTTAGTTGCTCATACAAATTTCATAACCTATTGTTGTTTGTGCACGGTCAAAGCTAAAAACCGTAACAAAACATAAAACAAAGGATTCTTCTGAGCTTCATAACCAGTTTCTTCTATTAACTGTGGTCTCCTTTGCAAGGGGTTTCTAACGTTTGAGTTTATGAATAAAGTGCTATGACCTTACCATTCAAACGGAAGCTTTCAAGCTACATTTTTCTGCCTTTAATTTCACTAAATTTTGAAAACACCACGGAAGTAGTTTTCGTGACCAGAAGGACAAATGACATCTGTGAAACACCCGGCCAGCGCAGACGTCTTGGATCTCTCAATGAATCACAATGTTTGCATGCCTCAACAGAATTGTTCCAACAACACCTGCAGTAGTTAAGCCATGAATGGTACCTGTTTTGGTAGTCACTTGTATTATTACAACAAAGAAAGTGCTTTCGTAAACCCTTGGGGCAGATGTGTACGGTTTTCTGTTCAAGATGGCAGCGCTATTTACGTTTTATGAAAATAGAAATTTAAAAAATGATAAAGAAAGAACGCAGCTGTTTAAAAAGATTACATATTAAGTGGATTCAAATAAATACTTTGCTTAATTCTTAAAACTGCACTTTCAGTTCTTAGCAGTTCAAACGAAATGATTCTTAAAGGCACATATCGTGCCAAAAATAAAAACACGAAGAAGTGTTCTCAAGTTAGAAATATATATGACATTATGTGAACACTGGCCGCTTCCTATTCTAAACTACCGGAATTTTATTTCAACGCAAATTCTAAGGAATCTATGACCTTCCGTACACCAGTCAGATGATGTAATCACTGAGTTACTGAGAGAGTTCTATATGTCTGCACTTTGTAAACACAAAACCCAACACAGTAAAATGGGTGCTACAAAGCAAAATTAAATCAATGTGAGCCATCTTGAAGTGGATGTAAAAACCAGCAGTGTGGTGGCGAAAATCGTTTAAATGCACACGTGTTGTTCAGGGAGACGTGATTGACATGTATTGCCATGGTTTTCTGTCTTCAATTTACCAATATGTTCCCTGCTTGTAGTCGGCCCTCTGTTCCTCCCGCTGCCAATGCTGTTAGTGTAGCGAAACACGCGCGTGAGGTAAAACAAATAGGCGGCTGCGCCAAAGTTGTAATCTCGCTCTTTACGATCGCTGTGATTTGTCAGTTTTTGTGACTTAATCTGAAGAGATTGGTGGCTTTTTCAACTATAGTTAGGAAAATGCTTTGTTATTAACAGAGAGATTTCGTCAATCAACCCAAGTGGTTTTTTTGAAAGTTAAATTTGTTTTTCCCGCTTGTTTTGACTTTTATGATAGAAAATAATAATAATAATAAAATAGTGCTCGAGGAATATTACTTTGTTCATAGTTTGACTATAAATTGCATTTTGATGTGAAATAAACAGTCTTAGTTAGTTTCAGGACTGGTTTATTTGTGCAATTTAAATGTATATCTGCCAGCAGACTATTTCAACCCTCATTTCAGTTTCCCTATGTATTAAAACCTAGCTGAACTACCAATTTTTTACCAAATAAAATCTCAATCAATTGCAAGCAAAGTCGCTTGCACTTAAGTTCTTTAAGTTAACTTACTTAAGTCTAAGATTATTTTAATTCGGTTGTAAGTTTCTACACGTGTTTAGAATCACACTGGCAGGTGCCATATAGAACGCACCTCTTTTAGTTTGTCGCATTTTCTTCTTCAATGCAAACTAGAGCAGGTATATTTTCTATCAAAATGCCTCGCCTCTTTATCAGCAAAATAAAAGTGGCGTTTTATCGAGCCGTTTGAACCTCTTTTTATCAATTTTTCGATCAATTTCAATTGTCACTTCTTTACCTCAGAAGCACGTGCACAACTTGTTCAAGATCTCACTTAAAGTTGTTTAGATGTTTTTCCTTTTTCTTGATGAAATCCATTCTAAACAATACAACAAAAGGTAATGTTGAAACACATACACGTGCTTTCAATCGTTTTCCAGGTGTCTTTGTCGTTAAAAATTGGGTAACTACCCTGCTTTAGAGTTTCCCTTCAAGAAGAAAATCACAGTGTATACTTTGATGTTTGAAATTATGAATATATGAAATTCATATATTTGAACTGCGGAATGAAGAAATAATTGTAAAGAAGATCCTCGCAGTTATTAACACAACTTATGCTGTTGCGAAAAGAAAGCCTGAAAAAATCAGGCTTGCCGGGATTCGAACCCTGACCTCTGCGATACCGGTGCAGCGCTCTAACCAATTGAGCTAACAAGCCAACAAGGAGCTGGTCATTAAATTGGTACGTAATATACCCGGGAAAGATGAAGATGAAATTATGAATATATGAAATTCATATATTTGAACTGCGGAATGAAGAAATAAATGTAAAGAAGATCCTCGCAGTTATTAACGCAACTTATGCAGTTGCGAAAAGAAAGCCTGAAAAAATCAGGCTTGCCGGGATTCGAACCCTGACCTCTGCGATACCGGTGCAGCGCTCTAACCAATTGAGCTAACAAGCCAACTGGGAGCTGGTCATTAAATTGGTACGTAATATACCCGGGAAAGATGAAGATGAAATTATGAATATATGAAATTCATATATTTGAACTGCGGAATGAAGAAATAAATGTAAAGAAGATCCTCGCAGTTATTAACACAACTCATGCTGTTGCGAAAAGAAAGCCTGAAAAAATCAGGCTTGCCGGGATTCGAACCCTGACCTCTGCGATACCGGTGCAGCGCTCTAACCAATCGAGCTAACAAGCCAACTGGGAGCTGGTCATTAAATTGGTACGTAATATACCCGGGAAAGATGAAGATGAAATTATGAATATATGAAATTCATATATTTGAACTGCGGAATGAAGAAATAAATGTAAAGAAGATCCTCGCAGTTATTAACGCAACTTATGCAGTTGCGAAAAGAAAGCCTGAAAAAATCAGGCTTGCCGGGATTCGAACCCTGACCTCTGCGATACCGGTGCAGCGCTCTAACCAATTGAGCTAACAAGCCAACAAGGAGCTGGTCATTAAATTGGTACGTAATATACCCGGGAAAGATGAAGATGAAATTATGAATATATGAAATTCATATATTTGAACTGCGGAATGAAGAAATAAATGTAAAGAAGATCCTCGCAGTTATTAACACAACTTATGCTGTTGCGAAAAGAAAGCCTGAAAAAATCAGGCTTGCCGGGATTCGAACCCTGACCTCTGCGATACCGGTGCAGCGCTCTAACCAATTGAGCTAACAAGCCAACAAGGAGCTGGTCATTAAATTGGTACGTAATATACCCGGGAAAGATGAAGATGAAATTATGAATATATGAAATTCATATATTTGAACTGCGGAATGAAGAAATAAATGTAAAGAAGATCCTCGCAGTTATTAACGCAACTTATGCAGTTGCGAAAAGAAAGCCTGAAAAAATCAGGCTTGCCGGGATTCGAACCCTGACCTCTGCGATACCGGTGCAGCGCTCTAACCAATTGAGCTAACAAGCCAACTGGGAGCTGGTCATTAAATTGGTACGTAATATACCCGGGAAAGATGAAGATGAAATTATGAATATATGAAATTCATATATTTGAACTGCGGAATGAAGAAATAAATAGAAAGAAGATCCTCGCAGTTATTAACGCAACTTATGCAGTTGCGAAAAGAAAGCCTGAAAAAAATCAGGCTTGCCGGGATTCGAACCCTGACCTCTGCGATACCGGTGCAGCGCTCTAACCAATTGAGCTAACAAGCCAACTGGGAGCTGGTCACCAATTTAATGAACTTATGACTTCTCATCGTAGGAAGGTGGAGAGTTGCAAAAATGTTTGCAGAAGATTAAAAACTAAGTAATAACTACCAAAACAAACAAATTTCAAAAAGTTATAGAGTGCTGACAGAAAAAAGCATTATTCAAGGCTAACCTTTCACTATCAGGGTCATATTTAGTTCTATAATGCTATGGATGATCGAGGATTTCAGTAATACTGAACAGTACTTTTCTATGGTGTTGTTTGTTACGCTGTTTGAGTAAACATGTTGATCATCAGCCTAGTACCCAGGCTTTCTTTTCCCGCTCACTCGTCGACGACTTGGCCCGAAATTTGGTGACGTCACCGAATGGCATAGGTGACGTCATGACATTTCACGCTAAGTTGAGTGAGTGGGAGGAGAACTCCCGGGTACTAGGCTGCATTCAGATAAGACTCCAACCAATCACAGCAAACCGCTTCTTGGCCAATCAGGAGCGAAATCCGAAAAGAACCCTGAGTTGCGTACGCGCTTTTTCCCGCGCTTGGCACCATTTGCTCAGACGAAAACCTAAAACTATTGGTTAAGTTACCAAACCAGTGAGAAAAAACTAATGAGTGCATTTGGCTTGGCCGGGATGAAAATACGTTGTAACTTGACAACCTTGGAATGGGAAGGGCCGGCCGGTTTTCGAGTTCTGCCGTTTTGTCTCTCCCTTCGCAGGTTCACTTCGTATCATCGGCTAGGTATGAAAGTCAAATTTTATCACAGTTTGAGAAAAAGAAAAATATTTGAAAGGTGGCTTGAAAATAAGCAGTGATTATGTATACAGCTACTCAAATGCACCTTTTAAAAAACAAATTCTTTCCGGTGGAGACTTTTGCATTGTCCTACGGCTTGCGAGCAACTAAATACAATTAACTTTCTCATCTTTCTGCCCATGGAAAAGTGCTCCAAAAATATAATTCTTTGAAGTTAGAAACCGAATCTTAAGCTTCAGCAAGGCTAAAACTCATATCAAGATTATACCATTCTTGCATTTTCCCCTTATTGCTTGTTTTATTTATTATTAAATTATGCAAATTAATTCTCCCTTGCAAGCTTCCTGGTAGCTAAAATATTTTTATCTGATTTTTAAAGTATTATCATACGTAATTTTTGTTTAAAGAGAAACCACGATTTCAGGTTAAGAAGCGGATTTCACAGACAAATATTCGTTTTTTACCGGCTGTAACTAAAAAGGAAATCTTATAATTCTTCATAATGTACTACGTCACCAGGTAATTTTCGGCGTTTGACAGTAAGATAAGATAAAGAAATATCATGAATGATGTACTAATTTTGTCATATTCAAATGTCTTTTGGCTGTCATCTTTTTGCATGACAAGATGTTGTTGCATTTGTGCGATTGAAAACAACTTTCTTACACGTCACCTTTTTTTTCGTATGAGAGATGCATATAGCTTTCAGTGTTTTAATTAAAGACGGCAGTTTCTCCTAAATTTCTATAAATAACTATTTCTTTGTTTAGTTAGGAAATATAGATTATGTATCTCGCAAATGACAAGGCAGACTTGAATATCTTTCCTCAAAACAAGACACACACCCAAAATAAAACACTCAAGTTCTTCCCTCGGGGCATGTTCGATTGTCTTTTTCCTCTTTGAATCGTGACCTATCTAAGGATTCTGTTATGAACAGATGTCATTTCAATTTACTTTTATGTCATATTTTACTTTCAAAAAAACGAAATCTGCGTTGAATATTACACCCAGAGACTCAAAATGCAAATTTCCGCTGACTAGAAGAGAAAGCAACCTTTCGGTTGTCAGTTGAAATAACGTGAAAAAACGCTATTTGGGGGGCATATGGCGCATTGGATTCGTCATATGAGCATAGATACTGCAACAAAATCTCTTCAAATCGTTAAGACTTCAAAAACGATATTACAATGCGTTTGAAGTGTAAAATATTCTACACCTGCAAAACGTAGAAAAGAAATCTTTTTGTCCATGTTAAATTTGTTTAGTTACGCCAAGATTATTCGTTTTTCAATACATAAAGCAATGATTCGGAAACCGAGAAGAGAAGTGGAACTTGCAGTTTAATTGTGGCTCCGAATTGTCGGAGTGATGTTCTCTTTACACTTACAAAGAAATAGCACTGTTTGTTTAAGGATCCTCTTTATTCCGGCATTTCTGAACTGAGAGCACTTGAGCTCGACCGCCTTTTGTTATTGAATTTCAAATTTGTCCAATCATGGAAAAGTCTGGCATTTTTATGTTTTTCATTTTCATTTTTGTAATCAGCTTTTCCTGCCTACGCGTTTTCGGATCTCGACGCGCCATTTCCCTTTTTCGACAAAAAACTATCACTTAGTAATTTCTTTTTTGCGATTGAAACCTAATTAGGATTCATATTGAAGGCCTAGATTCCATGAAAACCGTGGTATCTTGTAAAATCCCTTTGAATGACGAGCAAGGTGTTAACATAAGCATACAGTTACCTACGAAGGTAAAATGAAAATATTAATTCTGAGTTTTGGCTCCCCGCAGAATTATTTCGTATACTTTGATGGATTTTCTCTTCATTTAAGTTTTGCATAAAAAGCAGGTGTTCATATTTAAACCTGCCAATCATTTTCTTGTAAATTTTATGACTTATTCTGTTTTAAAGTAAGGGACGAAAATAATTTGTATTCACTTTTTGTGCCTTTTAGTGGTCGAGATATTCAACTTTCCTTTAAATAAAGTTGATAAACAAAAGGACTCAAAAGGAAAAAAAGATTATGCTTCGGCAATTAGCCCAGCCGTGAATAATTTGACCTCGGTCGGTCCGCTGAAAATCCCCGTTCTTCATTTGTGAAAGTCATGCAGGTGTGCCTGAGGCAAACGCTCAAATGAAAATTTTTGTTTTCGATGTCAAATTCTGCAAATTCTAATTTCGCGACATTGCGTTAGCACGCTTCGCGCGTGACTTCGCGCGTGTTTGACGCAAACGCGAAAATTGTCCTCGAAATAACAAATGGCGGGCGAACATCAATGCAAGACTTCAGCGTATTCTTTAAGCGAAGTCCCCTAAATGAATTAATTCGCTCAGAAGCGCTCGATGCCAGAGAGGCAGATGTAAATATTAAATCCACGGGAATCATATCTGTCAAATGCCGAGCTCTCGTTAATTAATGATGACATAAACTTTGTTGACAGCTGTTGCAGCTGCCTTAAGTTCCCGGATGTGCAGGTGCACCGCTCGCGAAAACTCTTCGGTTCGCGTTACGCCTTAACGTGCTGCAGAAGTTTGCTGGCTGGCTGGCCGGCGAGACACTGTCGCTTATTCTTCAAAACAAGGCCTTTTTTTACGCCTTTTCATTTCATCAAAGGTTCAATGAAACTCGTCAGCGGAATGCACCACCATAAATACAACGGTATGAACTTTTTTTGTCTATGGTGTATTTGGCACGAATTTTTTTCTTTCCTCATTGATATCTTACTCACGATTTTCCAATTTTTTTTTTTCAAAATATTCATTTTCACCGGTGGTTACATAGATTATAGGGAAAATTTCTCATTTATATATCGCCTTAAATTTCATTTCAGGTTCTTTAACTCGTGTGGATTTATTTCTTGTAATCAATGTGAAAATTATTTTAAAACTGGGGGAAAATCCAGCGAAGTGTATATTTTCCATATTTGTTGGAAAAGTAATTACGGGCATACAGTTGGCCTTGTTGAGAGCCACACCGGCTCAGCACCACTTAGAAAGCCTTGTGTAAATAAAACATAAGTTGTCAGTGGAACGTTCGACAGAAGAAAACAGCTCGCTTTCACTAATGTTTCTCAGTGAGTGGATAAGGCAGATGTACCCACGATACAATAACTACACCAACAATCGAATAATTGGCACGTGTAGAAATGAACCAATTGCGTTCGAGAACGCGCGCAATTCAGGGTTTTACCGGTTATCGTTTTCATGTCTTGCTCGACACATCATGGGCTCGACAAAAACAATTTAAACAAGCCTTTTTTTTGCTTTTTTTTCTTTTGATCATTTGTTCTCGAACGTTTTTCGTGTGGTCCAATCATGCGATCAATTTGTTCGCGCAAGTAGGTATCGCATTACACGGAAAAGCGTTTCAAATTCGGCAAGAATAATTATATCTGACGAGGGCACGTGTGTGAGGGAGCTATTTTAATGAATCTGGGTTTAATTATTTATTATTTAGCAACAGAAAGCTTATCATATAGTTTCCTTTATAGTTCTGTAAAAGTCGAGCGGATAACACGGAATTGTTTGGGTTTTTCAACGCGTTGAAACTCGCTAATCCGCGCTATTATCGTAGATCCTTTAATTTTGTGGTTCTCTTTTTACATTCAACAACAACAAAAAACTTCAGTGGGAAAAAGCTATCGAAGCATCTGTATTGGAACCCAGTCTCTCGGTTTTCTTAGCAACGATGGCTGACTCCATATTAAGAAACACAAACAAGGCGAGAGAGCCTGTGATTTCACCTGTCTGAGATGAATCTGAGTTCCCGTATGCACAGCTGTCCGCAGTCGCTCCATACCACCTGACAATCGATAAGGAGTGTTATCTATTCGTCGATATTGCATGGTGTGTTGGAAAGCGGCTGGGCAAAATCTCAGTGAATTGTGCGACAAAACGTGGGCGATTTTCGTTTTTCTCTGCACGTCTTGATATACCTTCCGCGCATTTTAAGTTTTCCCCGCTATTTTTATTGGCGGACGAAGAAAAAAGTTTTAATAAAAGGAAACCTGTTTTCGAACGGAATCGAAATCAATTTGTTTTTCGCTTTTCAAACAAGAAAATGAAAATTGAAATTACTTTTGTGTTGGGTGACAGCTTGTTAAATATTAAGCAAGATTCTCAGATATATTTTTCCGATGAGGATTTTGTTTTATATTCGGAAAACTGCCTTTTATTTTCAAACAGAAAACGCTTTTGGATAAAATCTCAACTTTTTTTCTGGTCTTTATACAGCGTAGGGCACGTGCTAAAGAAATATGATAAACAATACATAAAAAACACAATATATCTCGCGATGCGTCAGGTTTATACGTAGTTTTAATATTCATAACACCGGGCGGTTCACGTGACTAAATCGGTGACGTCACTAATTAATTGCTTCACTGGTGGTTTGTTACTCGATGGGAGTCAAACGCGAGTCGCACGGGCTTTCAGCTGAAGCAAAGAGTTGGTTATGCCGGCTGTAACTTCAGGTATTTATTTGTATATTGCTCATATTCCGTCATGGTGAACTGCATGAACGGAGAGCGTCGTTCTGGAAACCGCTTTGCGTCGGCAAACGGGGTTAACGAATCGCCACCTTGGGTTTTGTGGGGTGATGTTTCTTTATATGGCGTCCTTCGCTCTTCGTCGTCTATTGTTTTGTTCATAATTCAGCGACGGATTACTAAGAGGTCTCCGGAATATGCTTGGTTATCGGTTCAAAGATTTGAGGATTTTTTTTGAAAGCAGTACAGCACGGCAAAAAGAATGCGGACTTCGGATTTTCCAGGAGGCGAATCAAATTTCTTCGAAGGCTGTGCGCCAATGTTTAGACCAAAACCATGAGCTTTTATTTATTTATGTTTTAACCGAGAGGAACGGAACAACGTTGCCAAAATTTGTTACCACCACGCAAAATGCTAATTTTAGATGTAAGTTATACGTTCGACAACCTGGACTCTATCACTAATTTACAATTCGCATTTCTTGCAAAGTTGTCCTCAAAGGGCTGTCTATTTTTTGAGTCAATGAACATGTCATGTAAATCTCTTTCTCCAGTATCTGATATTCAAGTGTAATCGTTCGTTGTGTTGCTCGTCCACTCAAGTTTGTCTTTCGTGTGTTACAATTTTGGGACAAGTTGTAAGTCATTCTCTTTACAAAACGAAGAGATCTGATCCCAGCACATGTGTTTTTAGACAATGTTTCTTTCTCTAAAAGTCAACTTAATCGCAGCATGTTCTAAAGAAATTTCCAGCCATTTTCTTCTGTTGTTAAAAAGCCTGTGAAGCCACTTGTGTGTGTGTGTGTGTTTTCATGGTTATCCATGTAGATTTTAAATCGATCGTAATTTCATTCTTTGATGAAGTGTTTGTGTGTTAGCAAGGAATTGGTGAATTTGTATTAGTTATAAAAGTAATACGCTATTTGAAATTCGTCTTAATTAATGTGCTGTAAAGTTTATGTATAAATGGTGGTAATAAATGAATAGGAAAGTGTAAATTAAAGAAGACGAGAATTCAGAATAGCTCTTTTAAAAAAGATTTTCACAAAAAGTTTTCTAGAACGTTAAAACTCTATAAAAGAAAAACTACTATAAAAGTGCTTTTGTCTTTCTTTAGTTGATCGCTTAATTGTAAATTGTGAATTCGATGTGGTTTGCCTAAATTATTTCTATGCAAATCAGTTTGACTCAAAACCATTTTCTCTAAAACTTAATGTATGAAGTAAGTGCTTTCCTATGACTCACATCCGTTTTAATGACATTTTTTTATACTCATATCTTTTGAATTTGTAATGTTCAATCAAGCGAATATGATGTGATATTGTTCTTTTCTCTAACAAAATTCCGGTTTAATACCTGGTGCATTTTTTTTCAGTCAGTGACCTTGGGTAGGTGGAGGAACCTATAACATAGTTTTGCTTTTTTATCTTTTATGGCAGCTAGCTAAAAATCAGTGGCAGTCTGATCAATGATATTGTCATACACCTCTTGATATTTATGGAAGATCATAAATTATCTTTTTGTTGCCATTCATGTCAGGACAATATCATAACAAACCTTCATAAAACTATATTGCATAATATGTATTGTTCAGTTTTCTTAGGCAATCAGTGACAGTGGAGCTAGGTTTTCCCATAATTTTTGAAGTTAAAACTATTGATTGTTGATTAATAAAATTAATGGTACTTAGCCAAACTATGCAATGTTTTTTTTAATGTGGCAGTTGTATTTTCATATACTACTACTCAGTATATTGTTATGTACTGTTTGTGACTGTTGGAGCTACAGACGTAACAATATACCATATCATCCAAGGGAAAAACAGTAGGCTGTTTTAGAAAACAACAAATTGCCCCAAAATGACAACTTTAATGTTAATGTAAATTTGAGTTTCTAATAGACATGTTACATGATCATGGTGTACAATCTGTCTAGTACACAAAGTGCCGCATCATTGTTAAAGGTACATTATAGTTGAACCAAAATCTGAAAGTTGAAAGTTGAAAGTTGTTAATCTCATTACTCATGTTGTTTATGTTTCAGAATAATTATTTGTGTGTGCCATGCAATATTGCATATGCGCAAAGGTTACTAGATATTGTTCAGTGTCCCAGGCTGAAAATGTCATATATTGCATGTTTCTAACTTTGATAGAAATAGCAACAAAACAAAGCATTGTTAACCCTTTATCCCATGTAGTCAAACCTGAGTCATGCAATGTGCTCACAACTTTTAGATTACATGTAAGTTTGTCAGGGGCGTATAATTTCTCGTACTGCAATTTGTTATAGATTGTGTAATCTTCATAGGGTAGCTTGTAAACTTAACTCCCTGTTATTAACCACCTGTGTTTATAATAAAGTGTATAGTAAAAAAAGTTTGTCAGGGGCACCCAATGGGAAATTTAAGCAAACACTTGAATTGTTGTTTCCTGTTTTCTGACTGTTTCAAGGCCTTGTAAAAGGATACATGTACGTGTATTTGTGGTAGCTAAGACGGGTTGATCGGTTTGAATCTTTAGCTAGAAATTTAAGTTGTAGTAAATTTTAGAGAACAGAATCTCATCCCATTAATTTCTGAGATGCTGTTGGCTTTCTGAAAATGTTAGCTATTCGAAAATGCCAGTTCCGATAGCAAAACAGATTAACTTTACCACGTAACTTGTTTTGAGGTGACATTTTGCCAAGATGCTGAAGGACTTCCGAACAGATATTCTACCAAAACGATCTATTGGGTGCCCCCTGGTTTGTGAGTGAAATCCTAAAGTGCCACCATTTAAATGAAAGCTACTAAATAGTATGTTACAGTAGTACTGTTTATGTTTCAGCTTTTCTAAGTTAAAAAAAAATGAGAATAGTTATTAATTCTGTTCTCTTGTGTACCCATTGAAGGTAGTAAGAATTGAAAATAAACCCCAGTCTTCTCTTCACTTTAAGAAGTGAATTAAATAATGGTGATGATGATGATGATGATGATGATAACGGTGATAAATAACAGTTCTCCTGACAGTGGGAAAGTGGATCCAATTTTAACAATTTTGATAGCATCGAGAACAAGTTTACCAGCACTGAATGTAAGCAAAGTCAAGGCTAGAGTGGGATTAAATACATACAGTACTTGTTTGTGAAAATTATTACACTGTATATTGGAAATTTATTCTGTAACTCTATAACAAACAAAAGCAATAATATCTCACAATTAATTTCAATCAACAAAGTAAATTTACAGAGAGAAAAAAACTGGATCTAAGCTATGCTTGTTCATGTTGCAGATTTAAGAGAGGCAAACATGCCAGATTCACCAACAGACCCAGCAGGCCACCCCCCTCAGGGACCCCCAGTATCATCACCTACCTCAAACCCTTCATCTGTGCCAGTTGTGGCTGATGTCAGGTCACTATCAAATAACTCAACCTCGCCAGCTGTCAATGGTGTTCATACGAGTCAGTCAGGACCTGTCTCCCCTAGTAGCATTGGAAACAGCGTGACGCAGCTACCCCCAGCATGTGGGGCTCGACAGCTGAGCAAGTTAAAGAGGTTTCTCACAACATTGCAGCAGTTTGGTTCGGATATATCACCAGAAATCGGAGAAAGGGTCAGGGGACTTGTAATGAATCTTGTGGTGAGTAGCAACTGGTTTTGATGTGACTTGTGAACTTTGTTGCTCCCAATTACAGATCTTTTAGAAAAGTTGACTGTAAATTTCAGTTTGTGTTTCAAGCAAGCTATTACATGTGAATCTATTAATTGAAAAATTAATTAATATTTAATATTAATATTTAATGAGTAGTCACACAGATTATTTCCTCTTGTATGGTATTCCAGTAGACAAGTAATCTTTTGGTTTCAGTCAGGTTGAAATTTTATTTGGAGGATGTAACTGGGACAGATTAATTCTTTAGAGAGTGTCAAAGATATTTCTTTACTAGCCTTCCATGTTTGAGTTCATCTGACCCTTTATTTTGTAGAACTCAACTATATCTATTGAGGAATTCCATGCTCAGCTTCAAGAGGCAACGAACTTTCCTCTTAGACCATTTGTGATACCATTCCTGAAGGTATGTGTTGGATTTGTCTTGCATGTACACCATACATACATTTAGCTCTACACCACTGCAGCCTCCATGAAGTAAGTGTATTCCCTTTATTCCTTAGCAGTAAGACCATGTATTTAAGTCTTGATTAATGCACAAGTTTTAATCCTAGTGACTTAACTGTCAACTGAGGGAAACTCAAAACTGTCTGAGTTATTAAATAAAAAAGTTTATTGAGTGGTAATTATGTATGGGTATAATAATTTATTATTACTGAAACTGAAATTGAGTGAAACTGTGGAGAATAACAAGTTTGAGGTTTTAGTCAAACAAAGTTGGTGTTTTGTAGATTCCATTGTGTTGCAATTGTCAGTTTTGCAATAAAAGTGCAATGATTGCAGTTTCATTAGTCAATAATTTAGTCAGTTTCAGTAGTGTACATGTATAGGCAATCTATCACAGTCCACGTGATCAGTATAGTGCTAGGTTGTTTCATGTAGTTGCACTGGCATTCAAATTCTTAAAGTTTGAAAAATTCTTGGAACGTCTTGATATACAGTGTATATCAAGGGTAGCCTGATTCTAGCTGGTGTGATAAATCGTATAGTTGGCATATATGGAAGTAGGAAAACACAGATAGTTTGACACCCATGTTTACCATAGAAATGGTTTTCTTGTCATTTTTTTCAGGCAAATTTACCACTCTTACAAAGAGAACTGCTGCAATGTGCTCAAATGGCAAAACAGACTCCTCCACAGTATCTTCGGCAGCATGAAGATATTTTAAGCGAACGAGACACAACACCCCTGGACCCAGAGGAGATGAATCCATTAGAAATAAACGAGAATGGGAAAAGGAAGGCTCCTTCAGAAGGCATGAGGTGTGATAGATGTTTTATATTGGTCAGTTAACATTGGCTTTGATAACTTAGAAAAATGTCGTAAAAGCTCTATTAAGTTCCCCCCTCTCTAATAGGCCCCCCCTTTCCCCTTTGGGGCATCAGATTTTGTAATTAGACCCTCCTAATCTCTTTTAAGCCACCCACTCTATCATCAGTTGATGTATTTTTATAGGGGCTAGAAAAAAATACATAAAGTTGCCCAGTCTTTCTTGATAAGAAGTAAGTTAGCAGTGTTTGAAATTTGTGCAAAAATTACTTAAAGATTACATGTTCAAAGTTTTGAAATAAGCCCTTCCCCTTTCTATGGAGTCCCCCTCTCTAGTAAGCCCCCCTCTCCCCCCATTCATGGGACCTGAAATTAAATAAGCTGCAGGGGGCTTGATATGATAGAGTTTTTACGGTACTTTTCTGTTTTTTGTGTTTGTTTGTTTGTTTTTATCAGCCAGCATTTATAGAAATCTAGTTACTAATGTTATCTTGTCTGCCACCCTTACAGACCTAAAGAAAATGGAGGTCCTCCAGATCTGGCCATGGTTAGTAAATAATTATTGTACTGTTTTGAACAAGTATAGATGTGGGTGTTTCTCCTAGTCACCTCTGCATTCAGTGTGTTGTTTGCACAATTCTCAGATGGCATGCTTTCCTTCAATTTACAGCAAATGATGGCAGAGCTTGGAAAACCGATACCCAAGAGGCCTTTTTTAAGTAAGTGATACAAAAGTGGCTTCATTTTGATGTTATATTAAATTATTTCTGCCATAACGATGGAAATTCATCTTTTTTAAGCAAGGAAAGTATTGTCTGGTGCCACTTAAATCGTATGTACCCTTTTCACTTTGAAGCCCCTCAAAGTAAACTCGCTTTCCAGCATTACCCAAATTTAGTTTCCAGATTGTCCATTCCGGTATTTCGGTTGATTTCATTTACAATTTATTTTATTTCATTTGTTTTTTACTTCATTTTCAAATTTCCGATGAGGAAATTCACTCTTCAGTGGCTAGTACTTTCAAGCCATGTGGCACCCAGTAATTTTGTAGTAATCTGAATGATTTTTGTGTTGTACATGTAGGTAACAACAGTGGCCTCAATAAACCAAGTCAGTTAAGAATGGAGGACATAACAATGCCACAAGGTAATTTTGGGGAAAACCTGGGTGATATATAGCCCTTGTTAAATGGTGTGTCTTGGACATAGTGGTTGCTGTGGAAAAGGTTGTGGAAATTACAGAGCAGCTGTTGAGTTAACAGATCAATATTAAATTTTACATGTAACTCTCCAAACATACCTTGGGTTATATCTAAAAGGGTCACCTCATGAAAACCACGACATGGTTTTATTTGTCATTAAACATTTTGAAATATAATAATTTGCATTAGGCAAAATTTCACAGCTGCAACTGTTGACCAGAAATAAGTTTGTTTTACAGACATATTTTCCAGTGGGTAATAATAGCAGTTAAGCACAGTTTCACTCAAACTCCTACACAAGCCTTAAAAGTTTTTTTAATGTCTAAACCCTTTACATGATTTTGTTACTACCTGTATTAACATTTTCTTATTAAATAGTTTACTGGGGTGTATGGCTAGTTTGAAGAGTATCCTATTTCTTTCTTCTGACCACACTGTTACTGCTTATTTCACAGCAGGCAGCTCACGTGATGGCGAACCTACAATGCCAGACGCTTTCTTAGATAACAAGCATGAAATTGTGGATGATTGGAGACATGTGGACACAGTAAGTTGTTTTAGGGTTGAAAAAGACGGGAAAGTATCACAGAAAATTCCTGTAAATGAATGAGAGAGATATCACAACACTAAATTTTCATGAGTTTGTTGATACTTGTAGTAAAGACCAATGAATGATTTTCAAGAACTTAAAAATTTGATGTCAAGTGTACATGTGTGTAAAAATGCCACTGAAAAAATTGTCTTCACTGAAGAAACAGCACAGAAAGGTCAATCACTTGCTTAAGTAGGTACACAGGGTGATCATTCAATAGTCAGCTAAAACTGTTTGTCAGACTTTGATATGTTTCTGTTGTTTTCAGATGCTGCAATGCATTATTGGTATGGTTGACAAGACCAAGCGCGCTGTGTCAGTTCTTCAAACACGCTGTAATCAGGATCGAGAAGAGCTATTGGCTTGGGCAAGGAAAACAGCTGAAGAAACAGAAGCTGAAGTAAAGAGAAGAGCAGGTATGTATCTAATCTCAGAACTAAGATTTGATTTCACCTCTAATGTCACCACACACTCGTCAGGGAGCAATCTTGATTAGAGACATGTCACCTGTTTGAAAGGTCAATTATTTTTCATAAAATTCACTCTGAGAAACAACTTTTGGTGTTTGACAAATTCATTGGAAGCGTTACGTAAAGTTTTACAGCAGACACGAGTTTTAAGCAACCTGAATCAGACGTTCTTGAACAAACTACATGAAGTAAAAGCTTGACTTCTAAAACCTGACAGAAAATAAGTTACTTGTACATGTATGATGTCCTAAATGTTACAATTCAATTGAAAATTGACAAGCTTAAATTGTTCTCCAGTGGTGCTGTTCATTTTTAGTATAAATACAGGATAGATTGTACATTAAATTGTGTTCAAATTTGTTGTTGGTACTACTCAATTTCAATATAAGGGTCTTGGTCAATTCTTCATATAACTGTAAGAATCTTCTACAAAATTCCATTTTTAATTGGATTTCAGGTGAATTGATGGCAAAAACACTAAAACAAACAGAAGAGCGCGTAGCAGAAGTCAAACGTCGAGCAGAAGAAGCTGTCAGTGATGTCAAGAGACAGGCAGTGGTTGAACTACAGAAGGCAGTTCGTGCTGCTGAAGAGAAGGCCAATGAGGCTGTGGCTAGTGCACATGGCAAAATGGAAAAAGCTGTGTTAGAGGCCCGGCGGCAGGCCACTGAGGATACTTTAGCTATGTCTAATCACCAAAGTGACTCAAGTGAGGTACCTGGAAATTTTGTGCTTAATGTTCAGTGGACCACTGAAAGACCTTAAACGTAGCTGCATTTATGGGTGTTTAGGTTAAAACCGAGTTTTCAACACATGTAGGTGTACATGGAAGAAAATGACTGTGTGAGCTTAATGTGCTTATCTTTTCGGGTCTAGAAAAGGGGGTCGTGGTAATGAGGTCAACATACATGCATTAACCCTTCAAACCCTGATATAAAAATGCATATTCTCCTTACTGTTCTCCATACATTTTGCTTATGGATCTAGTAAGGAGAATTTGTCTCACATTTTATTCTTGGTGATCACTTCCTTTATTCTCCTCACTTGAATGTTTGAACAAGTAGTGGTAATGTAAAGAGAATTTTCATCTTCGTCACTGTTAGGGCTTAAAGGGTTACAATGCATTCTGACAAGGTAGTTATAATTTATTTTTGTGTGTGTGATTGCTAAGTCATATAGGAAATGCCAGGCAGAAGTTTGGCATTTGACTTTTATTAAGTTTACACTGTGTTTATTACTTGTTGTGGACTTTGTTCTTATGGGGATATACATTGTTCTTCCCGTAGAGTTGTTGGAATTGCGGCCGAAAGGCCACTGAAACGTGTAGCGGCTGCAATGTGGCACGCTACTGTGGTCCGTTCTGTCAACACAAAGACTGGGAAAACCACCATCACGTGTGCGGACAGCAGGCCCAAGCCAGCAGTGAGGACAATCCACAAGGAGGAGGCCCTCAGACAGCTAGCTCACCCAAGGAGTCTGGTAGCACCACCAGTCCTGCTACAACCAGAATGACCACGCCTACTTCATCAGCCGACCCCATATCATCACTTAGTGATTACGTCATGAAGACTCCTTCCACGTAGAAGATAAAAATGTACACGTACTATAGGACTAACAGTCATGAATTCATGCCTGGACTTAGAAAACAGCTGATATTGACTCTTGCCCAACAGGAAATCCCCAGATAAAGGTTCTTGCACACTGGTCAAGAGAACAGCAGAAAGAATTGATCAATTTTGTCTCTGCTTTGCACCTTATCACCTTCAATTCTCCTGCAATCTTGTTTCTTGTCACCACTTGTTTTGCAAGGAGAATGTATTTGTTGATCACCTTTGGGAATTGACAAGTTTCAACAGCCTCACTGCAGAAATCATGGCACTGTGTAAGGACGGAATCTTCAATTATCTAGATTACCATTTAGACATAAAAATAGATTCCCTTGGTTGCACACTGAATAGAGATAAATTTTGAGGGTGCTGTACCAACTTGTTACAGTTTACTTTTCGGAATGTGGAAGATTCAGAAAAAAGTGCTTTGCCATTACCCCTCAAGAAGTTTTAGAATTAATTTTGGACATGTTTTTGCTGGTTTCCCAGCTTGTATACCAATCAAAGTACTGTTCCAAGAACTGCACATTCATCAGCAGAGGCGGCGGAGTGTTTTGAAACGTGGGGGGGCTCATCGTACACAAAGCCAAGTGCATACCCTTACTCAAATTTCCCAAAATGTCCTTTGCGTAGTTCGTTGGCACAAGGGAACCTCTTTGCAATCTTAACAGTGCCCAGTGTGTCCGTAATCAATTTGTGACAATGCATAATAAGGCAGTTGTTCAGACGATCCTGCTTCATGGTGCTTCTGAGGTAGTTCGTGAGTCATCGGAGGACAGAAAATGTACGCTCTGAAGTCGCCTATTCCACAGGTAATGTCAAATACAAACTGCTTCTCTCTAGTTTAGTGGAAACATCCAGCAGTTGACTGGCTTCTTGAACACAGGCCGGAGTTGTTCAAAAAGAGTCCTACAATATATTATTTCGCCAAGTGTCATTCTGATGAGACGATCTGTGAAAAGATCATGAGACTGAATATTTTGCCAAACCAATTTTATGCTGCGCTAGCGATATTTTCGGCACCGAAACGTGGCAGGGCTACAGCCCCCCCTGCCCCCCCTGCTCCGCCACCTCTGATCAGTCAACTTGTATTTTCAAGTAATGGGAACACCAACACAGAAGGATGTCCAAAATATACTGTAGAAAAAGGACTAAGTAATCCAAAATTTTACCTAGAGGCAATGGCATAGCCCGTTTTACTGAAGTACATTTGAAGAAAGAATAATTTTCATGTATCACTGACACTGCAGGAGCTATTGCTGTGGCCTTTTTTAAGCTGAATGCCCTTAGTGGTACCAAAACTGCATTTTTAACTGTGAAGAGTACAACAAACATCCTATTTCCCATGTGATGCATCCTCAGTGTCATTCAGCTTGTTTCACTCATAACCTGGATGCAAACAAGATTAACTCAGAATTACATTTGGGCCAGGGGAAAGTAATTTGAGGAGGCAATTCGGTGGTGCCTCTAGTCAGACCATTTTCGATGTATCTGTGTTTTGTTTCGACTTCAAGGTGAACAGGACGAAATCTGCAATTCTACCATGTGTGGCAGGTGTCAAGGGGAATTAGAGAAGGGATATGCAAGTGCAAAACACGAGAGGAATGAGAAGGTCCCTTCTCTCTTTTCTTGTTCTGTGCTCGCAAAACCTTCCTTCTCTCTACCCTATTGATGCCTGGCAGACAGGCTGTTGCTTTTTCATAGTTTGTTGGTCTCTCTTTCCCTTGAGGGTCTTCAGTGCAAAGAAAATCGGAATTTATAAAGTAGTTTCTGTTTCCCGTGGAGCCAGATATGAATTCTGATACATTGAACATGGTCAAATGCATGGCGTAAATGAGCCTGACATGTCATTGAGTTGTCAAGCATTATTTTTGTTTCAAGTTGTTTTGCTTTTGGTTGTTGTTAAATACCTTGATAGTGCACACAAATATGCATGCTTGTTTATCTGCTGAAATAGCCCTTTACCTCCCAAGAAATCCCAAGTTAGAAATCCTACATTGTAAATTCATTTTAAAAATTGCAGAAAACTTGACACACTTTAGGGTTTCAAGCACAGACTCCAAAGTTAGTACTCTGAGAGAGAAAGGGTTTTAAATGTGCCGTTTCGCTAAGGGAATGTAATTATGTACAGGAATTTCTCTTCTGTGAATTTTATTAACGATTCTGCAGAATTCTCTTCCTCGTCTAAGCTTCTTTCCTAATGTAAACTTTCATTAATCATTGCTTCCTTATCGGGAGCATAATTCCTCGATGAATTTTCTCATTTTTAATCGTAATCTGTAATGAAAACAGTGTAATACTTGTAAATATGAAATAAATTGAACCTTGTCTATGTTGAATCAGACTCTATTTGAGAATGTTCTTCTAAGTGAGTCGTGGTACTTGACTACTGAGTTGTTTCACCACCGTCACTTTAATAAGCCCTGATATAAAAATGCACATTCTCCTAACTGTTCTCCATACATTTCTTATAGAACTAGTAAGGAGAATTTGTTTAAATATCAAGACATCTCATCCTTGGTGATCACTTCCTTTATCGTCATCACTTGAATGTTTGAACAAGTAGTGATAATGCAAAGAGAAATTTCATTTTTGACCGGTGACGTCACGTTAGTGACGTCACTCGGTCTATGTAGGAGGCTAAATTTCAACGAGTGATGTTTGTCTCCGCCAGTGAGGCCGGGGGGTACCCTATGGGGTTTGGGGTGGGGGTGTGCCACACAAGAGTAAAATAGCTTACAACTTGGAGTACCTCGCCCGGACTGTGAAGTGTCTGGATTCGATCTCGATCAACTAGGACCTACTTTATTTTGCATCGAATAACCCGTCGAATGGGCTGTTTTTGTGGACTGGGGTTTGGCAGGTTTTTTTTGCTAGTGTACTTGCCTGAGGGACACAAATTTCCGAAAAAAAAAATGCAGGCAAGACAATGAACTCGACTTGGTTCGCGAATTCCCATGCATCTGTCGTTTATATTTGCACTCGTTTCCCTTTTTAATCTCCAAGCCGAATTATTCGTTTTTTTGAAGGAGCCCATTTTGATTTCCAAGTAGAGTCAATTCGAATGCGAGATAACTGTTTACTGAGATTGGGAAGCAAGCAGCTTTTGAAAGTGCGAGCTGAATTTTAACACTTTCTAACTGTTCGAAGGCAAAGCAAACGAAATTTATTCGGCTAAATTTCGAAAATTAAACAATTATTATGCAAATAGGCACGCTTTGCTTCGCGATTCGCGAATCAAAGACGAAAATTATCATAGCCGACTTGACTTGCAACAAGAAAACATACCCCTTAAATTGTCGGCGTGAGTTAAAGCCAAACTCCAGCCTACAGGCAGATAAATACCGTAATAAAATGGAATAACTGCTTGCGCTCTCAAATGATTTTCCTGCACGTTTGGGCAGGATCTCGGTGGCACGTGCAGCTACACACGCAATGCGTTGTCCGCTTGACTGGAACTAACGGCGATATTGAAGTCATGTGTTCCCCAGGAAGTCAGAAAATAAGGCAGAGTTGTGGTGTATTGTTGTCAGCCAAGTTTCTGCTCACTTGCATACAAATGTAACTCGTTGTGCACATTTGTGACAAGGAAAAAAAAAGAAACGTCACCGCGTCTGCATGCACTGCATGCCTACGTTTGTCACTGTTAGGGCTAAAAGGGTTAACTGAACACAATTTCTTACCAGCCCTTGAGCTTAAAAGCATACATTATGTACTCCTAGCGATAAGTCACAAGATGTTTTTTGCAAAAACATGTCTCGAAACGACCAGATACCCGAGCCAACATACTGGGAAAGAAGTAAATTCTTGGTTTTGAATTTGGTTGCCCAGAATTACAAGAGGGGAATGGACTCTGAATTGTTGTACTGTTATGATCCCTTGATGGAGTGACCTGCTCAGATTCTTGCAGTAATTATTTAGTTCACTGTTATTTTAGTATTGTCAGTGGTCTAATGGCTCTTCATTAGATGACTAGCAGCATTTTTAAATCACCCCCACACAAACAACCACCCTAGCCTAACCATAATCTAACTGAGATGTTGGGGACCCTCGAGGGGGCGTACTTTGTAAATGTTTGGGTGGGGTTGTGCCACTGGAACTCTGAGGCCCTTGCCTTGTTCCAGACCACATTCAGTTGCACTGTGCAACCATATTCTAGACTAAACACTGAAAATCCCTACCCTATCCTAGACTCACAGAGTGTCAATCCCTAGTTTCCTGATAAATGATACCCTATTCTAGACCAAAACTCTGATTTCTATACCCTATCCCAGACAAAACTGCTTGAAAACCACACCCTTCACAGGGCTACCTTTACTTTTAAGGGACTCACACTCTATAGAGAAAACTGCCTAAATGCATGCACTACTGATGAATAACGCCAGTACAATTTGCGAGAAAAACGAATCTGTTCGAGTTTCTGGGAATGATCTGCCACTTGCATCTTGATGACATTATGTATCTTATGATGACAATTTTCACCAACTTGTAGACGACAACGCTTTCTTTTCTTTCTTTGTAAAATGCTGGATTTGTTAACTTTAGTAATATTTTGTAGAATTCTGGACATTTGGAATCTTTCATACATTAAAATTAAGACTATTGTACATTTTGGTGACATAAATAAATTCGTAGATTATGTGTATTTTACTTGTCCGTCTTAGCACGTGCATTTAGAGATTTTTTTTCCGTGATGGAGCGCGTCCCTTAAAAAGTAACGATAGCCCCTCACAGCGGCACATACTCACATAGCTTACTATTACATGTATATTGGAGAACCCCCCCCCCTCCACCCCCGACCCCTCTCCTCCAAGCTAGGGGAGTAGCGATGGGATACTGGTCTCCCACAAATGTAGCCCTGGTTCGAAACCGGCGTCGATGCCATATGTGGGTTGAGTTTTTGGTTCTCACCTTTGTCCCGACGTTTTCAGTCAGGGTTCTTTGGTTTTCCTCTCTCCTCAGAAACCAGCATTTCTGAATTCTAATTGGAGCGGTTTCTAAGAAATGTGACAAGTTATTTTTTTCACAGGGCCACCAGAAGGCTGTCAATAATAGCAATAGAAACTTTCAGACCCCAAATCCAAATGCTCTCAACCAGAATTTGATTAAAACATGCCTTTTCCCTTTACTGAATTCGTTGTGTTTACAATTTTGTGAAAGACTGCCAATCAAGCAGTATTACGACCAGATTCATGGGATGAGCAGATCGTGTGACGAAAGGAGTTGAGGCCCACTCGAAGAGCTTTGTGTAGCCTGCGTAGCAGTCGTTTCCATTTCCTTTTAGCCAAGCGGGAGAAGCGCTTGGCCCACGCTTCTCCCACTTGGCTAAAAGGAAATGGAAACGACTGCTACGCAGGCTAAGCTTTGTGAGCCTTAACATGTGTTTTATAAACTTTAATTCAGTGAGTTTCTTAACACAATATTTATCAAAAATATAAAAAGCGTTCTCTGGTTTAAAAAGTTTAAGAGAAATATAAGCTTTCGGCTATTATACTATAGCCTTTAACGAATGTAAAAAGAAATGAAAGCGCATGATTGGAAATATATGCAAGGGAGGGTGTGAAAGGATTAAACGCAAGAATACAATAGAAGTGTAAAAAAGCTAAAAAATGGACAAAAACGGACAAAATAAGAATTACAATAAGATAGAGTATTGTCTTGGTAGCGGTTTGGAATTATTGTCTGCGCTGACAGTTTTGGCAGTATGCCAGGATTCTAGTGTTCTTCGGATACGGTAATTGCCTTTGTCTATCACGGTAGCGCCATCAAAATCAATTGAATGATTGTTTTGCCAAGCATGGTTGGCAATGTTCGAGCCTCTAGTATAATTTTTAAGATTTCGTTGATGTTCCTTTCTTCGGGTTTTAAAACATCTGCCAGTTTCTCCTACGTAACTCCAACAGCAATCAGCACACGGGATTTTGTAAACAACATTGCATTGTAGATCCAGGGGCTGCCTAAACTTAGGAGAAGGGAATTCTTGTTGCAGGGTTTTAGCTGGTTTGCTTACTACACGGATGTAATTTTTACGAAGTAATCTGGTGAGAGGTTCAGTCAATCCGCGGATATAGGGAAGACATGCGAAACCCAGGGATGTGTCAGATGGATCGGCCCATTTGAAGAACATGGACACTAATTCTTCCGGAGGAGGAGTTGTCGGGGCTGACTTCTTTTTTAAAATGTTGGAAATAACCGTTGGTGGGTAGCCATTGGCTTTCAATGCTTCCGTAACGTAACTGGTCTCGCGTGCTGAACCTCTCACCAGATTACTTCGTAAAAATTACATCCGTGTAGTAAGCAAACCAGCTAAAACCCTGCAACAAGAATTCCCTTCTCCTAAGTTTAGGCAGCCCCTGGATCTACAATGCAATGTTGTTTACAAAATCCCGTGTGCTGATTGCTGTTGGAGTTACGTAGGAGAAACTGGCAGATGTTTTAAAACCCGAAGAAAGGAACATCAACGAAATCTTAAAAATTATACTAGAGGCTCGAACATTGCCAACCATGCTTGGCAAAACAATCATTCAATTGATTTTGATGGCGCTACCGTGATAGACAAAGGCAATTACCGTATCCGAAGAACGCTAGAATCCTGGCATACTGCCAAAACTGTCGGCGCAGACAATAATTCCAAACCGCTACCAAGACAATACTCTATCTTATTGTAATTCTTATTTTGTCCGTTTTTGTCCATTTTTTAGCTTTTTTACACTTCTATTGTATTCTTGCGTTTAATCCTTTCACACCCTCCCTTGCATATATTTCCAATCATGCGCTTTCATTTCTTTTTACATTCGTTAAAGGCTATAGTATAATAGCCGAAAGCTTATATTTCTCTTAAACTTTTTAAACCAGAGAACGCTTTTTATATTTTTAATATGTCTTATCCTGGTTACAGTTCAATTTTTAACAATATTTATCGCTTGAAACGGAGCGAGGGGGGGCATGATTGTCACACAAGTAGTTCAGTTAACTAGCTATAAAATATCATCTAAAGAGACCACCTCCAGACACATACAATTTCAAAGTTGACGAGAGAAATGAACTGTATTACTGATAACTTGGAGGAAAATACACACAATAGTCCAATTGCTCCACACAATAGCCAGATCGCTCCACATTATAGTCAGATTGTTCCACTAAATAGTTGGATTGCTCCACATCAGTTTCTAGTTGAAAAATGGTAGAATTGATTCAAGTTATAAAGTTTTTTCTGTCTTAAAGTTCCGCTCAAAAATGTGTGAAGAAAACTACATACGTGTAATAAATGCATAGCCTTGTGTGTCCTTGTGTGTTTTCAAAGGAAAAGAGCATGGATTATCGAGTCTCCTGTCGTTGAATCAAACTTTTATTCCTTCAAAGACTTCACGAATTATTATTACATTTGACAGAAAGATGTGAACTATTGGCCAGTCTGTATTCGAACATGCACAATGGAACAGTTTAACGGTAAGCATGGACTTATAACATTAAATTATAACATGGAGCGATCTAACTATTTTGTGGAGCGATCTGACTATTTTGTGAGCAATCTGACTACTATGTGGAGCGATCTGACTTGGAGCAAAGTGACCATGGGACGAAGTGACCGGATACCGGAGGAAAGAGGGTTTGTTCACTAGTGTATATCAACATGATGAAGTTATATTCGTTCTAAGGTCATTTTCAGTCTAGATAAGTCCTCGGTTAAAAAAAAGCAATCTTGCTGAATGGAAACTAGCCACAATGCAGATTTCTCTACATATCTCTGCACCTATTGCGGACCTATATCTGATGTTATTATGTGACATCAATATTCATACACAAGCCGACGTTTATTCCATAATCGTCCGGGCGAACGCTATAACCATGTTGAAACATAATTCCCCGCAAAAGAACTTGCTCTTGCAATTGAATTTTCATCGATTCAAAACTACCAAGTCGCAACTGGTATACGTAGAGATCGAGGTTCTAAGAATGACAAGTTGTTTCATTCACTTCAGCTTATTCATGCTCGCTATTCGCTTGGCTGGTTCTTGAAAATTTCATCGAGAAGGCAGTTTACAGCTTGTCCGAAAACACTTTTCTCGCCGGATTCCCAGTCGCGAGACTTGATCTCAAAATGATCCACAAACCCGTGATCTTTACAGAACTGATCCAGTGCTAACTCGCTCTCAAACATCTTCCCCGGTCCAATCCACTCCAGCGGTTCTTTAGCTATGTTATCTGTGACTAGAACACATGGGATTGACGGACAAATTTCCTTCACTTTCTCTCTCCATCGCAGGGCTTCGTCGAGTGAAGACGACCGACGGGTCCCCCAGAAAACCAACGCCCCATGACTGTCTTTAAAATACACTCTTACCATGTTCGAAAAGCGTTCCTGCTCCGCTATCTCCCAGAGTTGTAGCTTGATTGAGACTGGTTGCTGCTCTTCGCTGGTTTGCCATCTTATTGTTTTCAAGTAGAATTTAACTCCTATTAGAGGGGCCCGATAAGTCATTACTGGAGGCCAGACATTAAGATAGTCATCGATAAACACACCTTTGGTTCCTACACCGCCAGTATAGCCCCCTACACACACTATCTTAAGATGTAGCTCTTGTTCGTTTCCCTCCAAACGTGACGTGGTTTCGCTCGTTTCCTCTTCGGAGACCACATTTCCTTTAAATGTCGTCATCTCCACTTCACTTGCTAGAGCTCCCAGTAGTTTGTCATTGACCTCCTCTGGCATTTCATACTTTGTAGCCATCGAGAGAAAATAGATCCTTGAAAACTGTGTCGAAATAAACACACAGAGCAATACGCACTTCCGGTCTTATCCGCTCTTTCCGTGTGAGGTTGTATTTAAATATAACCGGACCGATTCATGTAAATGTCGATCTCAGTCGTAGATCCTAAACTCTTGAATGTAGAGATCACTTTCTCCTTTACCTTTTGACGACAGACGAGAACCTCACGGAGTGACAAAGAGTTCAGACTCGTATTCTTTCAAGTTCCTGAATTTCCCTGAATTTGCAAATTGCAATCCCTTTTGGCGGGTGTCAGTTTGCAAAGGCCACGCGGAAAGGACTGGGATTTGGGCTTCCGAACCTTGTCCCCAGGGTCTTCTCCTCGTTCAAAATGACGGATAGGAGAAACACCTGGCCAAGGCTACCAAAATGGCTCCAAAAATTCGTGAGGATTTTGTCACGTAAACACGATGAGATGTCTTCGTTTCGTTTGAACAACGCTTTCAGATTGCAAGAAAACAAACAGGGCCACCAGACGCTGGAAACAACCCCCGAAAAAAGCCTATTCATCATGTGTCACGTGACAAAATACTCCACGATTCTTGGAGTATTTCAGCCGCCTCGAGGGGTGGGGGCAGTTGTATAAGATTAATAGCGGAGCCAGCGCGCTAGCGCGTCAGCGGAGCTCCATTGCTAAGGAAATTTGGTAACCTATGAAGCCAAAAAATTTTGGTAGTGACGTAATAGTCACGTGACCGTCCGTCCGTACGTCCGTACATCCGTACGTCCGTCCGTCCGCACCAGAGGGCTACCAATACACTTCATACACTGGATATAACCCTGTGCTGAATCCCGTGTGTTTTTGGCGCGAAATCGCGTGTTGACCCGCGTTGTAGCAAAACAAGCAAAGACAACAAAAGTCAAAAACAAATTTGTTAATGGGAAAAAAGTTCAAAAGAACACTTAGTTGTCTTTTTGGTGGAACGGGAAAAGTTCAATTTAGGCGAAAGAAATTAGGAGATAAAGTTCATGCAAAAAGTTCAAATTTGCCTCGTCGGTTCTGTTCAAACTCGGTCGGCACACCGCTTGAGTTCGCACCTTTTCGCAGCGATTTCGACGCCAAATATAGCAGAGCTAGTGCTTTTTTTTTGGTTTTTTCTGTCCACAACCATGGTTTTTACGGCGTTTCGAACACATTTTCCCAGGAAAAACACCAGCATTTTCATGCTGATAGGCAGCTTGTCACGAGAAAGAAATAAGTATTAAAATTAACTTCTAAAATAACGTCAAACGCCCATGGCCTAGTGGATTAGTTACCGGCATCTAACTCCGACAAGCCGGCTTCGACACTCGGCGGGAGCAGGTACTTTCTTTCGTTTTTTCTTTGTCTTTTTTTATTTTATAATTTAACGACTTGAATGAGAGTATTTTCACAAATTAATAACTGCCAGCAAAAACAAAACAAAAAACAAAACAAAACAAAAAACAGACAAAACAAAAAGGGGGGCTCCGCTTTTAGGCTTGGCTAAATCTATATATTATGTCAGTGCCCCTGAAGAATCGAAACGCCCCAAGTTTCTGGGGATCTAAGAGTTTTAGGGCTCCAGGGGCTGGATTCACGTAGTCCTCCTAAGTTGAGATGAATCCTGAGTATTGTTTCTTAACCATAGTCTATTGCTGGAATAACAATAGGCTATTGTAAAAAAAAAAAACAATACTTACGATACATCTTTACTGCGGAGGGCTTCGTGAATCTCACCCCAGGGCTCCACGCCTAAAAATACGCTGAAGGCTCTCCGGCCATTGCGTCACTCCAGGGCCTTCTCTAGAAGCAGCATTTTTGTTTGGACTCCAAGCAGAGAAAGCCTTAAGCTCCAGGTTCCACAGCAAATATTTTGGGGCTTCCGCCATACCCTTCGTAGAAAGCGTTTCCATAGGGCACGCGGATATCATTTTTCACTTTTAGGCCACTCGACAATTGGGGACAAGCATAAAAAAAAAGTGCGAGATGGAGTAGGGAAGAAAGGACATTTTCTCGCCTCCCCTCCCCCTCCCCTCTCCTCCCATTTTTTGCACTCGTCCCAATATTTGTGCGAAAAATTCCTCGAACGGGCGGAAAACGCCTAAGGAAAAGCTTGCTACGCAGGCTACCTCCCTCCTCCCTTGCACATTTGAGGATAAAAATAAACTTTTTGGTAATCCACCTACGCCATTTTGTACCGTTGACGCTTGATCATGCGAACAGTGGCATGAAAGATTCTATGTCGTTGAAATTGGACGACATTAATCGTTCAGACAAATGTTCACACATAAGCAAGGTTGGTGTTATTGCCAGGAGTTTGTCAACTGTTGTTGTAAAGTTTTTGAAACATGCCAACTTGAGCTTGCCGACACGAATTTGCAAACTTAACTGTCGTGTGTTTATACTCAAACTGAAACACAGCCCAGTTGAGCATTATGAAATAAATTAAGTTTTAACAAGAAATAAAAGATCGGGGACGCGGGCAAAGGAGTTCGGGTATGTGGGGACGTGAGATTGGGGACGTGGGCAAAAGAGGTCTGAGATATGGGGACGTGAGATCGGGGAGTGGGAAAAGGAAGTCGGGGATGTGGGGACGTGAGATCGGGGACGCTGGACAAGGAGGTCGAGGATGCGGGGAAGTGAAATGTGGAACTGAGTTCTTTTGTTTGGAAGATACTGGGTGTTTGGATCTATTTTGAATTCATTGTCACCTGTGTATATGAAATTGTACCTCGCAACTGCCTGTGGCAGAGATATTGTCACCGAACCTAGCGCTACGAACTGCTAACCCGAGACCGCGGTGTAATTACAGCGAGGACAGCACTGCGACGATAACTTACATCAAAGGGACTGCTGAAACTAGTGTACGTAAGTGTTGGTCCCAAACCGGCCAAGAAAGGATAAACCTTTATCCTCTCCAGTCACAAACCAATCACCACAGCCAAGAACTACTTTATTTGGGTAGTTTGTCCGAGTCCGTTAGATACTTGACATTTATTCTAATCTACGAGCACTCGTTGGATTTTAGGTGATAAAAAACCTGCAATGAGTTCTTATCTCAAACAAAAAATATCCAACAAGAGGCGCGAGTGGAACAATTGTTTTATTAAATTCTTAACTTTGGTAATCGTCGCTGAATGTCTTGCTATATATTTGGGCAAAAATTACCCTTCGCGGCGAAAGCGTTTGAAAGTTGCAACACCGTTGACATGACATCCAATTTCCTTATAAGGCAAAAAGCAGCTGGTTATTCACTCACAACCTGCGTGCGGGAAACCAATAAGAACACTAGAAATTAAGATAATCGAATTTTAAAATGTAATAATTATACATGTATTATCTTTTCAGCGTCAATTATTGTTTCCTCTCTTTTCTTGTAAGGAGCTTTGACAGTTGTTGCACCTTGAGGTCTCAGAACCATTTTTACAGGCTTATTATAATTACAGGTGTATCTGAGAGATAGTTACACACAGCGGTTTCAAATCGGTTGTTAATTAGGTGACGTGAGATCGGGGAGTGGGAAAAGGAAGTCGGGGATGTGGGGACGTGAGATCGGGGACGCTGGACAAGGAGGTCGAGGATGCGGGGAAGTGAAAAAGCCCATGCAAATCGGTTGTTAATTAGGTTGGCCAAAAATAATTAATAATGATTAAAAACTAATAATAAGTAAACTATTAAACGATTAATGATTAATAATTAAAAACTAATAATGACGTAAATAACTAAAATTTCGTTGTTTTCGCTTTTTCTTATTTCTGGTTTTGTTTCTTTCTTTTATTATTATTTTTCCAGTAAAACGCTTCTCTCACCAGATTCCCAGTCACGCGCTATGATCTCAAAATGATCCACAAACCCGTGATATTTACAGAACTGATCCAGTGCTAACTCGCTCTCAAATATCTTCCCGGGTCCAATCCACTGCAGCGGTTCCATAGCAGAGTTATCTGTGATAAGAACGCAAGGAGTCGACGGACAGACTTCCCTAATCTTTGCCATCCATTTTGGAACCACATCCATCGAATATGGTCTCTGTGGTCCCCAGAATACTAATGCTCCATGTGCACCTTTAAAGAAAATCCTTGCTATTCTTGCTAAGTATAACGCATGCTCCGCCATCTGCCAGAGGTATAGAGTGACCGTGACTGGTTCGTGTTCATCACTTTTTTTCCACCTTATTAATTTTGTCTGGAAGTACGGCCTAGGCCTCTGCATTGGTGGTCATACTTGAAGATAATCGTACATAAACACGCCGTTGGTTTCTGCTGCGCCAGTATAGTCTCCTACACAAATAATTCACCACCTCGCGCGTGGTCAATCTTGCTAAGTTCCGCCGGGACGTTTGTTTTAAATGTCTTCATTTCCACTTCCTTTCCTAGAGTCTCCAAAAGATTCTCGTTAACCTCCTTTGGCTTTTCATACGTTGTAGCCATGGAAGAAAGAAAACAGAGTTCAGATTTCCAGGTTTATCAACTATTCAGCTAAATGCTTTGTGCAAACAGTCCTGATGTTCCCAAATGTGAAATGCACGGACTGTTACTTTTCAATCTTTGATTATGGTGTCCTTTTTTAAAATTACAAACTGAGGAACTACACGTACTAGTTCCTGTAGATGTACGGAAATTGGAGAAGCTCTTTGTTGCTTTACAGTGATGTCACGAGACAGGCCGGTGACCAGTTGATTGACTAAGTGGGCAAGAGGTGTTAAAGTCGTGAAGGGAGAGGAATTAGCTCCCTGTATGAACTATGATTTCTTTCTTCCATGGCTACAAAGAATGAAATGCCAGAGAAGCTCAACGAGAAATTATTGGGGACTCTAGGAGAGGAAGTGGAGATAAATACATTTAAAACGACTGGAAGGTTAAGGAAATGGTGGTTTCATATTTCTGACAAAAAAAAAAAAAACAGTTTAGACTCGGCTCTGCTCTACGACCAAGCTTACCAAAAACATCACATCTTATGTCAAGAGAAAAAAAGATGACTTCATTGGATTGAAATCCAACGTTTATGAGGAACGTTTACTTCATGATACAAGGTCATTAGTCATTTACAAGCTCTTGGTATGGAGAGTGAATATCGCCATGTCAAGTTATATGAACTGATATCATGTCAAATTTAATACCAGGTAATCAAAGTCGGGTACCTGATGGAAATTATACCTGACGGAAATTATGGTAACAGATTGCCGTGTACACAGCGACATTTTCGTAGAGTGGATGATTATATTTCGTTTAATGTTTTCATAACAAACATCGCTTTATTTATGTGGTTTGATTGACTTCCATATTTGTGACATCCAAGTTTTTGTTTGTGTTTGTTCTTTCTGTAAAATCTCTTCGGTATTTGTTTGTTCGTTGTGCAAAATCTCTTTAGGTTTTCTCTGTTCGTGCAACAAAATCTCTTCTAAAAGGCAGTTTACAGCTTGTCCGAAAACACTTTTCTCACCAGATACCCAGTCACGAGACTTGATGATCTCAAAATGACCCACAAACCCGTGATCTTTACAGAACTGATCCAGTGCTAACTCGCTCTCAAACATCTTCCCCGGTCCAATCCACTGCAATGGTTCCTTTGGTTTAGCAAACTAAGTTATCTGTGATAAAAACGCACGGAATTAACGGGCAAACCTCCTTAATCAATGTCAGCCATTTGGGAACTCCATCCATCGATGATGGATTGCACTTCCCCCAGAATACCAAAGTTCCATGGCTGTCCTCGAAGTAAACCTTTGTCATGTTTGCAAAGCGCTCCTTTTCGTCTATTTCCCAGAACTGTAAATTAATCGAGATTGGTTCATGATCTTTTTCTCTTCTTTGCCATCTTATGTTCTTTAAGTAAACTGGCGGAGGCCGAGATGAGTTACAACAGCCTCTACTCCTATTTTGAAGATAATCTTCGATAAACACGCTTTTGGTTCCAACACCGCCTGTATAGTCCCCAACGCAAATAATTTTTGCCAACCAACCATCTTCGACAGGGATCACGTTTGTTTTAAACGTTTTCATTTCAACTTCCTCACCGAGAGTCCCCAGAAGTTTGTTATTAACCTCCTCTGGTAATTCATACTTTGAAGCCATGGCCTGAAGAAAGAATTATTGCGAATATTACCGATGTAGACGGAAAGAGATGTACACTTCCGAACTTATTTGCTAACTGTGAAGTGTTGACTTTAATAAGAAGCTATATCGTTCATCTTGGTGCTCCTAAATGTTAAATTCAGGTACCCTTTTCCGTGCTCGATGGTGTCTTTTTGGTTTATGAGAAGCAAGGTTCCTCCCGATGCATAGCTGACTGGTGCATAGATGACTGGGACGCTTTCCTTACGTTGCAAGCTCTCGATCTGCCAATGCAGTGTAGGGTCAGGTCAGTCACTTGACAGCTGCGTGATAAGGTCATTGATTATTTTCGTAGATATGATTACAGTACTGACCTGCCAAGTCCTGAGAATAAATGTCAGCATTTCTCGTAATTGCGTAAGCTGTGTTTCATTTTTTTTTTTTTTGTATTCCGTTCCCGACCATTCTGAAGAGCTTATCGAGTGCTGTTACATATACATCGCACAACATTCGGGGGCCGCGCACGAGAAAGAGAGATGGGACGGTAACGTGGAAAATGTAATCTATCCTTTCACCTTCCCCCCCCCCCCCCCCCCACAGGGCAGTGTTTTGCGCTAAAGAAAGTTTCCACCTCCCACCCTGGCCTTTCCCTTTCTTCCTCCGTTTTATGATGCATCTGTCACGCAAGCTATTGCATTGCTGGGCATGGGGTGTGTAAGGGAGAGGAATTAGCCCCCAAAGATGCTATATATGATTCTCTTCTGGGAAGTATGCGGAGAGATGGTTTCATGTTGTTAACATATGGTAAATTAGTTTCGCCCTGACCCTGGCTGTTTCTAACACCGAAAAATCTCCGTTACTAAAGCCTATCCACTTACAATCCTACCCGGCTATAGACCCACCCGGTTATTGGCCCCAGCCCTCAAATAAAATACGATTACGCTGTATACCGGCTCCTATATATGAGCATACCACATCATCTAAAGTATGGTTTCACCATACTTGCCGCAAAAAGACCTTACGCAGTTCTAGAGAATCAGCGCATACCACCGGGATTTAAGGTAACCGATAAAAGTTCCTCAAGCGCATCAAATCTTATGTCTTAATTTCTTTTATATTTGTTTGTATGGAAATCGAACTTGTACCGTGTATACCATGCAATTAAGCATTAGTCATGTTACCAGCTCTTACAGAGAAGATTGAATATTGCCATGTCAAGATGGGATAGTAACCAAGTTGATACATGAGAACAATGCAGAAGCAGTTTGTACTTCTGTCAGTTCACGTTCATCTTTTATGTGAAAATTAACATATCAGGCACAAATATCATCCGAAAGCTCAACGTTGAGCTTTTAATGCCTGTTCTAAAAATTTGATGTGAGGGTTCCCTGTGGCTTCTCTGCCCTGATTGTGTGTAAGGGTTCCCTGTGGCTTCTCTGCCCTGATTGTGTGTGTGGCTCGTTTACAGCCCAGTTGATGTGGGGAAGTTAGGTAGGGGGACAACGGGAATAGCCGGATAATCATAAGAAGCTAGACACTCATTTGGCCGGCGGTGAGCCAGTATAGTTCCGTAAGTAGGTTAACATTACCACCCCGTCGTAAGGTCGTTACAGTTAAGGACAGATTTTGAGCTTCAGTAGTATTTTATTGGTTTATTTTAGTTCTATGTACAATAACTTAAGGGGGGATTCTACCTGAAATTGACTCAAAAATGTGTTTTTTTGTTTTCTTCATAAATGACAAGTTCAACTACTTGGCTTTACTTTGGTAAAAGCTTTTTTTCGAATATCTTAAAGAATAAGTGAAATATAAACGTTTTTTTTAAAAGAGGAATTTGGTTACCATGGCAACGGAAGTTCGCATTTTTTGTTTTTTCCTTGTTTACACCTCTGTTTGCCCCCCCGAATCTCTGAAACAAGGCAGAAACCGACTTGGTCATCTTTGTGACCCCATACATGAAGATATACGTGAGAAAATGAAAGAGAGGCACTGGGGATGAGTTGAAAATTGCATCGAGTAACAAAGGAGACTTTTGTCTGATTGGTTAATCGTTTTCCTAGTACCCAGATTCCTGAAACGTGCGCGCCAGTGAAATAAACAAAGATGGCGGCCTGAGTGAAAGAAGTAGTTTTCATTGCTTGATCACTTATTCTTAACCTTTTTGGTACATATGGCAATTCCAGGCCCTTTTAACTTCTCAGTGGCGTAAAGAAATTGGTTTAAGGTATTTTAAAGCGGGAAACGAGTATTTAGCACGGGCTTTTGCATTTGTGAGCAGGAAAATTTTTCCTTCACTGAAGATGAAGTGAGGGAGACAAGATTAGATGTCACAATAAAATCAGGAGGCATTCAAAGACTGAGAGGACAGGGAGATTCGAAGTCTTAGAGCGGTCGTTTTTACCGAAGCAGGTAAGCTATCCTACTCACAATTTTAAAAATTAGTGTTCGCTTGCAAGGTTTTGTTAGCTTTTGCTACACATCAATCGATCAGTGAACTTTCCTTGTTTGAAGGGGCCGTGGCGGTCACTCAGCGGTCAAGTAATCTCGGAGTCAAAGAGGTGCAAAAAACCATGAAACTACTTTAGAAGACCTGCAGTTAATCACTGATTGATTAACAATGCAGGCAAACGAGAATTATCTCAGCTAAAATAACATTAAAATAAACTTGTACAATATCATTTCAGTTCATACTTTCAGCTAATAAAATTTACAAGGACCCCGCTCGGTTTTCCGTTTGATCTTAATTTAGAAGTTTTTTCATTTTGTAGTCATCCGATGGACTGTTAAAGTTTTTTTTATAAAGACCCAAAAGGACATATGTGAAGGTGGAAATGCAAAATAATTTTGCTTGAAGAATTTTAAGGACATCAAGAGAACATTTGATGTTTACAAACATTGACTTTTTGGTTATTAAAATTTGTAAAGCAAGAGTCTTGTCTCATTAGCCAATGGGCCTCTTGTTGCCTTATTTACACCAAAGGATTCCTTGTTGGAATTAACTCAGTTTTGTATGATTTCATTTGTGTTTGTCACCAGCAAAGTGTTTTTCCCGTCAATTTTTGCCTTGCATAATCTAAAACTACCTTAGTTTTTTGACAAAAAGGTTGGTTATGTTTTATAATTTTATTCAGGGCAGTAGAATCCTGGTATTAGTTCTAAATAAAATGGTCTGCGAGCATCTAAAAATCAGTATCTTAATTCACACGCTCACACACAATATGAAGCATCAAAAAGCAACTCGACCGTTACTTCGCACCTCAGTTATGAATCGACTAATATTAACAGCTTTATCCCAGGAAAGTCTTGCTTTATCCTGATTGGACAATTACTATGCGTAATTATGCTTAAACACTACAAGGGCTCCTACTGACAGTAGATGCTTTGACTTCTGAAAGAGCTACCCTTTAAAATTTTAAATAAAGGAGTCTAATTTTAATGGCAACAGGAAGCCTTAGGTTATGTACACAGTTAGCACGTATCATAGTTTCCATCAGTCTTTAATACCAGTCTTGAAAGCTTTTCTTTCAGGAGATTTTAAAGAAGACCAGCACCCAGTAACCTTGGATATAAGTTCATGAGCTTATGTTTGGGCTGTTGATTTATATTCTTAGAAAATGTTTGTGAACCAAAGGATTTTCATGTAGTTGTTGTCTTGTCAGTAAGTTTTCAAGTAGCTGACTCCACAAAATACGTTGCAGGTGGTTAGAAATGACAAGTAAAAATTGGCAACTCTTCACTTTAACTGGTAACTTCTTATTATGATAAACCTTTCTGTGGAAAGCTGCACTCATTTTTTGTTCCAGTGTCTGATGGCTATGATCTTTTATCCTTGATCAAAAAATGACCTTATGATATTGCCTAAATAACTCTTTTCTTTTTAAGTTACAGTTGATTTTGCAACTTTTCATTACAAATGTCTTAAATTTCAATCAATAAAGGGACTGTTCACTTTTTATAGGGTAGAGGAATAGTGGAATTTGATGGGGGGAGGGAAGAGGGATGCAAAAGTGGCTTGACAATACAGGGACGCCCTAGAAAGGAGTCTGCAAATAATATGGTTGTTGTCCTCCTGAGTTTGTTAAAGGAAATAAAGGAACTTGCCTCGTCTTATGGTCATCCAAAACAACTAGTCCTCTGAGGGGTCAAAATTGATTTTGGGTCCATAACATTTCATTGCCCTCCCCCCTGCTCCTTTAGAAAACTGACGAGTCCCTAACTGGTCCCACATACTCTAGGTTTTCATTTTAGCAGATTAGGAGTTTAATTTAATGGAAGACCATGGCAGCTGTGTGTGCAACTTAGGCAACTGCAAAATAAGTCTGAAAAAATACAGGTTTGGTTGGGATATACATGTAAACCCAATGATAGCAGTGCAGCACTCTTACCAACTGAGCTATCAAGCCAGCTTGGAGTTGTTGGTCTTTGTGTGAATTCATACATGTTCCCAAGAAAGACAAACCAAAATCATGTGCTGTATTCTTTTTCATACACTGGGAGTTCATGTTACAAATATAGTTATTAGTATTTTTGGTAAGAAAAGAAAGAGCGGCTTTTCTACAATTTTAGTGATCTTCTAGATAGGTTATGTGTTTTTTTTAATAAAAGAAAACCAAAATGTTTCCTTACTTCAAGCAGGTAAATTAAACACAAAGGAACTGTTACTGGTTATTTTGATGGGTTTTAAAGGTAAATGATTTTTTAATTATTTTCCTTTTAAAATTCAAGAAAAGTAAAGAGTAGGACAAGTAATTTATCCTCAAAATTGTTCTTTCTAGATCTGTGTGTGCTGCTTTTCAAACGTGATATTTTGTATTTTTAGTAGATGCTATGTGTACATTTTGTGTCTGGAATTAAACTTTTCTAATTGGAAATGTATTTATATGAATATTGTTTAGTATTAAACACAGTGTACAATCATTAAAATTAATACAACTCACAATGTACTTTAAGCTTAACATATAAAGAGCACATTCTACACATTATGAATAGATCTGTTTAAAAGACATGGAGTTGAAATTTCTATGTATTGTTCCTTAATAAACTTCAAACAGTTCCTAGAGCATCACTATAAATTGGGTAGTTTTCTTTAGTATTATAACTAATTCATAGGTTTTTCGTGGAGTACTGATCACTTTAAGTTTAAATTTCTCGTTCCGCATGCTTTTATTGATAACAGCTGCAGCTCTTGTTCTTGTTTGTTTCATCTCACGGAACTTATTTTGATGTTCTTGTAGCCTCACTTTCCCCGTTCCTTTCCGCACGCCTTGCCACTTTTAAGTTAACACTGTTTAGCCTAACTTATTCTTACCTTATTATCCTATTTTCGGTTGAAAGCGATCGCTGTACCAAGCCCTATTGTGGGATATATAGCCCAAACAACACCTACCTGGCGACAAGATTCGAGTTATTTTTTTCACAATTTTCTGCTGGCGCGTCATCTTATTGGCTTTCCTTTTTACAAATCTTGGCAATACCATTAAAAAACCCCTGAAAAGAATCGATATTTCATACTTTTACATAGCTGGAGTTTTTAGAAATCAAAGTAGCCAAATGAATGAACGAAACAAGGTAGACTAAGGTGCGACCGTAGCGCAATTTTAACCGTATGTCGTTGACAGTGATACACACCTTGACGACTCTCTGTTGAGCCCTGCCACTTTTATCAATATCTTTTCTTGAAAAGTCGCTTCCTTAATTAATAAACTGTTACCGGCAAAAGGGATTTCGTGTACCAAAACCCACGACAAAAGTCTCGGATACTTGAAGCAAAATATTTGTTTGGAATAAAATGAGCTTTTCTATTGCAGTTGCGCTGTTAACTGCTTGCGTCTTGGGCACAATATTTTCGCTTAAGCAGCAAAAATCATATAATTCCTTTATCATATCGATTTTTTACTTTTGCCTCGGCTATATGTTCCGTTTTTTTAACGTCAGAAATCATTCACAACCCCAAAACATGTAGTTTACGAGGCGGACGCCACTTTTTACGTCCCTCTTGTCAATGAATTTGTCTTTCTGCCCCTTTCAGGCACAAATTATCCTTCAATGCGACAAACATTACTCATGTCCATTCAAGTTCAACTTACTTTATTGTTAAACAGTACTTGGTCTTGCGTTGAAGTCTGTTATGATGATGAAGAACAAAGACAGGAAGGCAAAACTTTCGTCTGCTTATCACGAATTTTCAATTCACCGTCGCCTTTTTTGACTCCTCTCATTTCTCAGATTTGCAATCCCTTGCTGCGATTTTCCTCACGATGAATTATCTTTACGGCAAAGCTGAGTTGATAACCTAAATTTGGAAGTTATTCAACAACTATACATTCTTACTGCGTCGTTTGCCCCAGAACACACGATAAACGTTCAGTGAAATACAAAGCTATCATCGCGACCGCCGCCATCTCCAGTTTTCCCGCGTTTCGAATGAAATTCAAGGCATTTCAAATAGAATTGTGCGCATGCGCGACATTAGTCTCCTTTGTTGCATCGAGTAGCATCGAGTGGACCTTGTTGTTTATTTCGAAATATATTGGGAAAGTTTTACTTTGAAATGACTGTAAAGAGGAAAAGAAGCTGTAATCGGAAAACAAGGAAAAGAAAAGGATTTGGTGGAGCTCTTAAAAGTCCACAATCTTCTAAGGAAACTCCTTCGAAAGAGACTGAAATCGAATCGAGACCTGGCACTTCGCACGATCTGTCTGATCAGTCAGATTCTGGCGAAGAGAGCGATCAGCCACTTAGTTCTTCAAGGAAGAAAATGAAGCTCCAGAGCTCTGAAGATGAGTCTTCAGATTTTGCCCAGGAAACAGAAGAAGTACACGAGGGAAATGGATACAGGCTCATTGATTTGGAGGGTTTATCGTCCGTGCTCTCGAATGTACACAAATGCAAGAAAGTTACATGTCAACTTGAAGCAAGTATATTGTGTTTAGTTTTCAGTTTTTTACTTTCATTTTTAACACATATGTATTGTTATGCATGCAAGTACTTCCTTGCTGAAGGACTTAAAATATTCAGCTGTAACTATATAGTTTAATTATACTGGAGACTAATTAGACTCTTTATGTACCTTGACACTGATATTGAATAAATACTAATTTATGCATTCAACATTGTTTTTGTTAAATGTGTGCGTGTTCTGTTTCTGTAGCATATGTTTCTTATTATTTTTTAACTCAGGAAATCTAACTATTGAAGAAAATTCCTCTAGTCGTGCAGGATTGAAGTCAGACCTTTCTATTCACTGTAGTGCTTGTGATGAAAGCACTCCTTGGCAGACATCACCAAACATCACAAAAAAAGGAAAATCTTTTAATGTCAACAGGAGAGCTGTATATCATGCAATAGAATCGGGAACTGGTGTTGAGGAAAACTGGTTTTTGAGGGAACTGGTTTTGAGTGATGGAAAGACTTTCCATTCCTGGTGGTGAAGTTACTGGCCACTTATTCAGGCTCAGGGACAGGCAACGACTCTGAAAAGCTGATAGCCAGGCAACAGCTAAGGAAAAAAAGACTGCCAAGCACTGCAGCTTGTCCATATCCGCAGAGAAGAAGCGCTTAGAGAGAAAGAAGGCATCACATATGAAGCTGGGGCTTTCTAGATTTACTCTCCAGTATTAGTTCTATTAAATAGGGACTGTCTTCTACTCACAGACTTTATTATTTGAATACAGCTGTTATTTAATTTTCTTTCTTAATTTAAGGGCCTTTTTTCTCAATACGCAGTTTTCTAACACTTGAGAAAAGATATCTCAAGAAGGATTAGAGCAATGGACCTCAAATTTTCAGTGATAGTAGTTCTCAATGAGTTAATTGGGATGAGTGGAGGAATTTGTCATAGGATTCTTAGTGAAGAAATGGTCAACTGAATAGTTACCATGTTCTGGACATGTAACTTGAGACATATGCTATTACGTCACATTTTGAAATTTTTCAAAATCCTTCGCTCATCCCAAGAAGCATTCTGTATGCTTTAGAATGACAGTAAATTGTTGTTATTTGGTTGAATCTACATGTAGAAGTCTTTACTCAAGTGTGTATGTGTCACGCACAGCTTGAGGTCTCTTGGAGTGCCCGGTGTCAGGTTACATTTGCCGATGGTACTTCGTAACATCAATTTTTGACATCTACGGTTCATGAGCTTTGCAACGATATATAGTTTGTTATGGTTTTGAATAGAAGTCTTTTTGTTACAGTTATCTGAAAAAATGCACATTTTTCAGGTAGAACCCCCCCTTAAGTCACATCTATGCACTTGTTTCCTTTAGATCGTTCGACTGGAAAATTTCCTGGAGAAGGCAGTTTACAGCTTGTCCGAAAACACTTTTCTCACCAGATTCCCAGTCACGCTCCTTGATCTCAAAATGATCCACAAACCCGTGATCTTTACAGAACTGTTCCAGTGCTAACTCGCTCTCAAATATCTTCCCGGGTCCAATCCACGGTTTTTTTGCAACGTTATCAGTGATAAGAACGCATGGAGTCGACGGAAGAAACTCCTTAATGTTTGCCATCCATTTTGGAACCCCATCCAGGGAAGATGGATTTCCAGTTCCCCAAAATATCAACGCGCCATGACTTCCCCTAAAGTAAACCCTTGTACTCTTTGTTATGCGTTCTTGTTCCGCTATTTCCCATAACTGTACTTTGATGGTAATTGGTTCGTCGTCTTTGGTTTCTTTCCATCTGATTATTTTTAAGTAGAAATCTACGCCGATTACCGGAAGTTTCGGCTTTGAAGGCCTCCTTAGGAGATAATCCTCGATAAATGTGCCTTTGGTTCGCCACCCACCAGTATAGCCACCTACACAAATAATTTTTACCACTCTATCCTGACCAGTTTCGCTAAGTTCTGCTGGGACGTTTGTTTTAAACGTCTTCAGCTCCACTTTCTTTCCTAAAGGCCCCAGTAATTTCTCGTTGACCTCCTCCGGCAATTCATATTTTGCAGCCATAGAATGTCGACTTCCGGCTTTATCAACTATTCAGCTGGCATGGGTGCTTTCTCCAAGAAGCTTCAATCCGAATCTTGTTGTTCTCAAATGTAAAATGCTGCTAAGACCACTACCCGGTTTCAGTTTTCTATCACAATGTCTCTTTTAGCCTGAGAACTACAAGGAGGTCCTTGCAAGTGCAGGATTGTCAATTCAAGCTCTAGACTTGACCACAGTGTGTGACTCGTCTCAGTTCTGAGTCACGAGACAGACTGGCTGATCAGTGAATTGAGGAAGGGGGGGGGGGGTTGGGAGATGCTGGAGGAAGAGGGGAGGGGGTGGTGAAGGGGGATAATTAGCTCCCTAAAGAGACCATGATTCTCGGCTTCGATCATGCTCAACTGGGAAGGTGACAACAATTGTGGCTCACATTTTTTGATAGTTCCCCGACTCGTTTCTTCTGTGGACTAAACTTGCCGAGTCAAACACCTCAAACGCATGCGATGTCGTGAAAAAATTGTTTGACTCGTTTGGATTGAAATCGAAAGTTTTTCGAAGAAAGATTACGAACAAGGGATCGTATGTGTTCGAGGGGTCGGTTGCATAAAGTTGTCGTACGACCAACCAGTAAGCTGAACATCATTAATTATCGACAACAACAACAAGCTTTATTACCAAATAGAAAAAGGAAAAAAAGTTAAACTTTACAATACGACGTACACATTCCGACGTACACATGCACGTTGGACGTACGCCAGCTGCCATTAGAAATGGTTGCATCAGCTTGACCAGTCAGCCTTCATAAACGCATGAACTCCAAATTTGCCTGCTTTATAAAGGCCAAGAGAAAAAGGAAAATTTTCGAATTTCTAGACCGGGAAATTCTAGTTGACTTAATCGGTGAAAGAACCTTATTCACAAGAGAAAACCACTTTTTGCCTACGGCCTATTTACTGAGCGTAGAGGCTGACCTATCCAAGCTGATGAATTTACTGCTGACGTCAAATTTACACCTGAATTAACGCTCGAGGTCAGTGCCTACAGTCTCGGAGGTTCCTTTATGCAACTCACCCCAGAGCTCTTTAAAAATGGCCCTTTTTCAAACCAAAATATCATTTTTTCTGTAATTGTCCCCCAATATCAGATCAAAGGGCATACGGTCGAAATCTATGCTCTAATTAAAACGGCTCAAAACCGTTGCCCTTGAGCTCTGTAGCCGCACATACCCTTGAAGCTTGAGGAAAGTACGTCCATATAAATACCCCATATAAACGATACTCGTAAAACGATACTCAAGACACTTGACAATTATTCTACGAGCGCGCGTTGGATGATGGGAAGACAAAAAACCAACGACGAAGACTTGGCTTATTGGGTTATTGGCTGATGACCTGTGTGTCGTGAACCAGTCAGAAAGCTAGAAATTCAATAACCGAGACTGAGAAAATAGTAATGTGGAATCCTTCAGAAGAAATATTTTGGTCACTGATGACTCTATGACAAGAAAAGAACGAAGGAGATAACATCAAGGTTCATCAAATGAAAGCAGGCCAACACTTGAAAGAGGTACTAGTCGTTCAACGAAGCTTTAATTAGAGATTTGGGAGGCCTCTAAAATGTCTACCGTCATGTTTTCAAAACAAGCTAAAGAGTCAACAGGTCATTTTCTCGATGGCATCAATTTACTAAAAGAGCAGGATAAGATAACATTATTTAAGAATATCAGACGACATAGAAAAAAAACACACTACATGTGGATGTACTACCAACTACAGGATCCTTCACTTTGCTGTTTTAATACACATAGGGGCTGTTGTTGTTAAAATTTACTGGAGTTACAAACTTAAGTAAGAAAGGGAAAACAAAATTCATTCTGGTAGTTGTATTTATACAAGAGAGGCAACTGAAAATTTTTGTCTGTACTCTAGCTTGCGTTATACCGAAAAAATCTCTGACAGTATTTCTTTTGGGATTAGTTTTGGCTCATCTATATTTTGGGAGTAAATCCCTCCGAGAGGATAAAGCAATGAGTACGTTTACCGTGGATTTCATTACAAGTGTTTACATAGGATTATATTATTTCTTTGTTCATTAAATGGCTGTTATTTTAATCTAAACACATTTGTACAATGTCGTTACATCCAAGTTTTGTCTTCTTTTTTATCGTTCTCCAAAATATCATCAAGAAGGCAGTTTATAGCTTGTCCGAAAACGCTTTTCTCTCCAGATTCCCAGTCATGAGACTTGATCTCAAAATGATCCACAAAACCGTGATCTTTACAGAACTGATCCAGTGCTAACTCGCTCTCAAATATCTTCCCTGGTCCAATCCAATGTAGTGGATTCACACACGAATCCGCAACATTTTCTGCCACTAAAACGCAGGGAATCGGAGAACAAACTTCTCGGTTGATTTTTTCTCTCCACTGCACGGCTTCTGCAAGCGACGAAGGATTATGTGGTCCCCAGAACACCAAAGCACCTTGACTATGCTGAAAGAAAACCTTGGTCATCGCAGAAAGTCGATCCATATCGGAAATTTCGCATAGCTCGACGACTATCGAATAATGACTTTTCAGGTTTCCTCTGCGTCGCCAAACCACTCTTTTTAAGTAGAAATCAATGCTGCTGGAAGGATGGATTCTAAATTCAGGCTTAATTCCAAGATAGTCCTTGATGAAGACACTCTTTGATCGCACGCCCCCTGTAAAACCCCCGACACAGATGATTTTCAGTGGGTCGACCTCGGTAGTTTCTTCCAAGCAGTCGTACTGTGATAACGAACAGACGTTTCTCTTGAATGTTTTCATTTCCAAAATAGTCACTTGCTCCTTAACTACCATCCCGTCTACTGACTCAGTTGCATCAGCGAGTTCCATTTCAACAGTGTGCAATATTTCCCTCCCATCTTCTGGGTCGGTTGAATCTGCAACCTCCATTTCAAAAGTGTGCAAGATCTGCTTTCGGTGTTTGTCTTCTGAATCGTTTAAGCCTGCAATCGGCTCCATCTGAGCCAAATGCAAGACATTCTGCCTCTCTTTTAAGCCATTGGAATGAGTCGATACTGCAGTTGCAACGTCCATTTCCAGCGTTGCGTTGAAGTGATTATAATCAATAATTTCTCAGTAGCTTAAATTTAAGGTTCAAAAACTTTGCTGATTGCGTTTCTCGCGATTGCACCACTTCAAACAACTGTTGCTGCAAACGTCGTATCACTTCTTCTATGTTTGCGTGTGCTCTAAATCAGGATAGAGCTCATCGACAACCTCGAGTATGACGTGATACAACGTGATCGTAAATCCCACTTAACCCATTGTTCTACATTTCATTGAGTGTGATAATAAACAGTAATGAAAGTACAAAGGCATATGCACCTGTCACTGTCATTTATGTTTTGGCATTTATGTATCATTCCTTGGCCGACGTTTAGTCGAACGCATAACTCTGACAATGTTGACTAAAGTGTTACTATATTATAATCTCCCTTCTCACGTATTATAGAAAAACAAGGATTCGAAACATTTCTTTAGAGAACACGTGATTTGAAGTGAGGAAATCTCTCATCGCAGGTCTATTGCCTCCGGGGTATCCCCTTTGGAATCCTGGTGGGAATGCGGCCAATAATACGAACTGGCCTATAAATAGTCTATCAACCTTATTTTTATCCTCTCTTGTTTAGGCTTAACTGGAATTGTGTTTCCGTCACGCCTGTTTTAGACCTCCCCCGGGTCGGGCCCCCCTCAAGTCTTTCACGCTTCTCGCAGATGAACTCTTCCTCAGAGATACTTCACAGAAACTATAGGGGCGCTAGAGTACTCACGACTACTCTGGGTGCGAGAAGTGACGTTTATCTGCGAGGTTTTCCTCCGTGCAAATAGCGGCCGGCTCGAAGGACCGCGGGTGAGAAACACGGAACATGTACTTTCCTGGTGTGCCCGACTTTCTACTTTAGATGAGTGGAATTTTGATGGTGAAAAACAAGAAGGTGCTATGGAGATGTAAAAGTAGAAATTTTCTGTTGTTAGATCTTTGGATGCTATGAACGGTTGACTATATTTGCGTGGCGAGATCATGTGGTTGCGTGGCTGCTTGTTTGGTCATAGTTTGACGGGTTTCGCGCGACGAGCGCGAGGCGCGCGTGGAGAGAGGAAGAATTTCATCCAGAACTCTTAGCAGTCATTCTTTTCAAGCAGTCACACGATCTTTCGATGTGCAGTTTAGCTGGAGAATTCGTCCCTAAAACTCAGTAAGTCCTCTTCCTACTTAAAGAGTGCATAGTTTATCAATTTTATGTAGTGAATAATAACACGTGGGAAGGAATGAGTCTGTTTCCGCCAAAGTTCAACCCTCCAAGTGAAGTGAAGATATCTCAATTAAGGACGTGAACTAATAATTTAATTTAAATTCAATCTAGAATTATGCTGGACCTTTTTGGGTTATATATTAGCATGACTGGGCTCACACGTTTCGTCCCTTGACTGCAGTACGTATAGTTACTGCAATATAGTAATGAGGCCCTTCTAAGGCGTGTATGCACTTTCAAAACGCGTTTTTACCCCCGTTTCAGGCCAGTCTCCGTCAGAATTTCTTCCATTTCAGTTTTCTGCTTAGTTTTGTCTGAGTGCTGCTATATCACGGCAGCAGTCTTGTCGGCAATTTTATGGCAGCAGTCTCGTGGGTAATTTCAGGACAACAGTTTGTACAGGGTGGTAAAGAGGGTGTTTATCACGAATTACGAGGCTATTTTTCTTCAAATCACGGATCACGCATTTATTTTATTTTCGGGTATTTCACGCATTTTCCATGCAGTGCAGAAAACCAGCATCACTGCTTATTTGATTTGCACGAAAATTAGTTTTCAATAGCAAAGTATTGAGGCAATTTCTATCAGGCTTGCGCAAAGTGTGAACGGATGTCCTGGAAAAGCTTATAGACGGGACCAAGAAGATAAAATAAAAGAGAAAGGTCAGTCTCAGGCAGCATAATTTGTGTTGCTTGGAAGAAAGAACTTGGACGAGTGTCTTCAATAGTCCGAAACAACATGTAAAGCGGTGATCAAACTTTTGACTTCATTGATGTTCATTTTCTAGCTAGAAGTTTGGCCAGACTCAGTATGCCGTTGATCAAAACCAAAATCCAAACGATTTTTGTTTTGTTCGGTTCGTTTGTTTGCTTGTTTGTTTTTTCACCTCTTTATTGCATAGCATTAGCGAGGAGCCCGGTTGTTGCACTTGCAAAGTCCTCTATGAGGTTTGAAGACACGAGCAGAGTTAACGATTAGCTAGATGCAGAAATATTATAGAACGCAGTTGACCTTTAGCTACCACGATCTTATCGTTGGTACACAAGAATCGGTGTGTTTAAGTTAATGTTTGTCATTTTCACTTTTTAAAACCAAACAGGTTGACACTGTGCGATAACTGGCAGTTGATGCGAGAGAGTTCAAATACACTGCCACTTTCCTCTCCACCTCAACAGCCTTCCGCATCTTTGTGTCTTGCTTTTCAAGCTTTGGTCTCAGTTCCTCAACAATAAAATAATACGTTTAATTCGTCGGGAGAAACGAAAGTTGTCATACCATTCCTGGTCCGTGATAGTGTTCATTGGGAGGTGAAACCAAGCGCTCGTTCTAGGCAGCTGCCGTATGCCTTTTTTTCTACAGCACAGTGGCCGATTAGCAGGGAAAAGAGAACCATCGACCACTTCAATGTCTTCTTAGTCATTTTTCTTCGAAAACGGTTGATTTCTACTGAGTTTACTGCAGGGGCTAGCAGTTTGTTCTTGAAAGGAAACAACAACAAAAACAACAAGAAGCTTTATTTGCATGACTATAAGTACATACAGTATTGCAAAAGCGTAAAACTTAACTAAAGCGAAACTTATAACAATCATAATCATGTAATAGGAAAAAAAGCAATTATGTATGCGTTACATTACTTTCATTCGATAGAAGATTATTTCGTAAAGATAAGCATCTCAAAATGAACTTCATCAGTTGAGTATTTAAATAATAATTATCAGAATTCATTAATTTTTTGGTGGCTTGCATAGGAGGTAATTGTGTTATGTTTGGTATTTGGTTCTCTATTTTTTTGTAAAATTCATCTCTAAAACTACAGTATTTAGTACAATGGAAAAGTAAATGAATTTCATCTTCAATTTGGTTTGATTTACACGTAGGGCAGAGTCTATTATCCCTTGGGATTTGATCATATCTGCCAGTTTCGATCAATAATTTATGATTACCTATTCTAAGTTTCACTAATTCTTTCCTGTTATTTAGTTTTCTTGTAAGATCTAAATAACAGGAAGGCGTATATTCGTCCTTAAAAGTGTTATAGAATTCTAATTTCTTAGAGTTTCGAATAGTATGTTGCCAGTGTGAAATATACTTTTGTTGCATAAGACTTACATAGTGTTTAATCTTAGCATCAGTTAAGAAAGTAGGGTCAAAATCAGGCAAATTATAATATTCAGACATCCTCATAACATTAGAGTAAAAACTATTTTTGCTGGTGTTATGAAGATCAGATGACATTAAAAATATTTGTTTAACAATAGAGTCATATTCCTTATTGTGGAGATATAAGGTGTAATTAATTATTTTTTGATTAATAGCTATTATAAGAGGAAACGTTCCAAGCTCAGCTCTACAAGCTACATTCGATGCCTTACTGCTTACTTGCTTACTTCTAAGTAACGTTTACAGTACTGGAGATAAGCTTTTTCAATCTGTGAACTCTCCCAAGACTTGAAATCAGGTTTGGTATATACTCCCCAGATTTCACTGTTGTAAGTTAAAATTGGAGAGATCATAGCGTCAAAAAGTTTATTTGCAAGGAATGGGGACAGATTGCTGATATGTATGTGTTTTCTGAGGCTGAAAAGAGCGTGGAGAGCCTTCTCTTTCAATTTGTCAAGCGCCAATGAAAAGTTTCCTGTTGAAGAGATTAATGTTCCTAAGTAGGTGTAAATTTGAACAACTTCAATGTTTCCACTGCCAATATGAAAACTATACTCAGTGCATCTTTTTGCGCGTTTTTGGAAGATCATAACTTTAGTCTTTTTAGGATTGATACTTAACATCCATGAATTGCAATAGGAAGATAACACATTTAAGCAATTTTGTAATCCTATTTTGGATCTTGATAATATTACTAGATCGTCTGCATATAAAAGAGAATTTAATTTCGTGTCGTTTGGTAAGACAAAGGGGTCAGATAAAGTTTCTTCGAAAGAGAAAGGTATATTATTAATAAAAAGGTTAAACAGTAACGGACTTAAAATGTAACCTTGTTGTACACCTCTGGCATATTGAAAGGGTCGTGTTTGATTTTGTCCAAGCTTTATAGAGCATGTAGAGTTTGAGTACAAACTCTTAATCAAATTGTAAAAGTACCCTCCGACATTTATTTGTAACAACTTATATAAGAGACCAACATGTCAAATTGAGTCGAAAGCTTTTTTGAAATCTACGAAACAAGCATATATTCTCTTGTTGTGGTTATGCACATATTGTCGCAGGAAAGGGTGACAACAATCCAGCTTGCATTGATGGCATCTTTCTTTCCTTTCGCGCATCCTAAACGGCGCACTTACAACTGCGCCAAATAGAAGTTACAAAGGCAAAGAGAGAAAGCCAATTTTTCGCTCAGTGAAATTCGCCACGTGTTGGCTTACAGGAGCAAGACAATCGGTCAAACAACCGTACTCACGACAGAAAGACCACTTTACGTATGCCTACGACTTAGTTATTGAGCGTAGACCCTGACTTACGCTTGACCGGTCCGTCAAGGCTGATACAAGTGAGAGTAGACGTTAAAATTTACGCCTAAAATAACACCCGAGGTAAGTGAATATAGTCTCGAGCGCACCCACCTTTACGCAACCGACCCCAGAAACTAAGCGGCCCTATTTCAGACTAAATACGATTATTTTGTGCCCAATATCAGATCAAAGCGCATACGTTCGAGAACACTGGCCTAGAGCTCTGTGGCCGCACATACCCTTATAGGTCTTATAGCTCGAGGAAAGTACCTCCGTATAAACTGACCCCCATGTAAACGATACTTGTATTATTCCACGAGCGCGCATTGGATGATGGCGAGACAAAAGACTAACGACAGAGACTACAGTACTGCTTCATGGTGAAAACCTTTGCACCCGAAGTGGTACTCAATAAAGTTTTATACGTGGAGGCTCCGCCCGGAGGCTCAAACCCTTTCCCTTTAATATACTTATTTTTACCAAAATGGCACCCCTTTCACATACCTAGAGCAAAATTGTACCCCTTTCTTATACCTCAAGGATAAGTCGAAGCAATAGAATTTCCTATGATTGCCACATTTTTCCTGAGCTTTCACTCCTTCTGGCTCAGTTGCTCAACGGTTTCAAGCTTGTATGTGTTTCGCGTTGTTATTTCTGCCAAAATTTGGTTCCCTTTTCTACAGCTCGTTTTAGACGCCATCTCCATCACTTCGCAGCGGATTTTGGATTTTGTGACCCTATCACATACTAAGATGACAATTTGCCCTACCCTTTACAGTAGTTCGAGCTTACAAAAGGCACCCCTTTAGGGCGGAGCCTCCCCTTATAGCCCACCATATAGCCGGGAGTACCCACCTGCGGCCTTTTAACGCCACGGCTCTTGGCATATGGCAATAAGCTGGGTTATTCGCTGATAACCTGAGTGCGGTAAAACAGTCAGAACCCTAAAAATTCAATAACTGAGCAACAATTTAATAATGTGCAATACTTCGGACGATATATAGTCACTAGGAGTCTATGATAAGAAAAACGAAAGAAAAAGGATAAAATCAAAGTTAATCAAATCAAAGCAGGACATCACTTGAAAGGGACACTAGTCGTTCAACAGGACTTCATAAAGGTTTGCGTGGCCCCTAAAATGTCTACCCTCATGTTTTAAAAAGAAAAGAAAGGCCGAAGTCAATAGGTCATTCAGTTCTCGATGACATCAATTTACTGAAACAGTAAAATAAGACAACAACTTTATTTATGCAAATTGGGGCTATTGGTGTGAAAACTCACTAGGAAAGATTACAAATCTCAATAAGAAAGGAAAAGCAAAATTAATTCTGATAGTTGTATTTATACAAGAGAGGCAACTGAAAATTTTTGTCTGTGCTCTAGTTTGCGGTATACCGAAAAAATCTGCGACAGTATTTCTTTTGGGATTAGTTTTAGCTCATCGATATTTTAGGAGTAAATCCCTCCGAGGGGATAAAGCAATGAGTAAGTTTACCATGGATGTCATTACAAATGTTTACATAGGATTATATTATTTCTTTGTTTTTTTTTAATTAAATGGCTTTTATTTTAATCTAAGCAATTCGTTACATCCAAGTTTTGTCTTCCTTTTTATCGTTCTCCAACATATATCATCAAGAAGGCAGTTTACAGCTTGTCCAAAAACGCTCTTCTCACCAGATTCCCAGTCACGAGACTTGATCTCAAAATGATCCACAGACCCGTGATCTTTACATAACTGATCCAGTGCTAACTCGCTCTCAAATATCTTCCCTTGTCCAGTCCATTCCAGTGGATTCACACACGAATCCGCAACATTCTCTGCCACTAAAACGCAGGGAATCGGAGAACAAACTTCTCGGTTGATTTTTTTCTCTCCACTGCACGGCTTCTGCAAGCGACGAAGGATTATGCGGACTCCAGAACACCAAAGCACCTTGGCTATGCTGAAAGAAAACCTTGGTCATCGCAGAAAGTCGATCCATATCGGAAATTTCGCAGAGCTGGACGAGTATCGAATCATGACTTTTTGGGTTTCCTCTCCGTCGCCAATCCACTCTATTTAAGTAGAAATCAATGCTACTGAAAGGATGGATTCTAAATTCAGGCTTAATTCCAAGATAGCCCTTGATGAAGACACCCTTTGATCCCACGCCCCGACACAGGTGATTCTCAGTGAGTCGACCTGGGTGGTTTCTTCCAGGCGGTCGTACTGTGATAACGAACGAAAGTTTCTCTTGAATGTTTTCATTTCCAAAATGGTCACCTGCTCCTTAACTGCCTTCCCGTCTACTGACTCAGTTGCATCAGCGAGTTCCATTTCGACAGTGTGTAACATTTCCCCCCCATCTTCTTCTTTGGTTGAATCTGTGACCTCCCAACCCCTTTGGTTGAAAGTGTGCGAGTTCTGATTTCGGTTCTCGTCTCTTGTGTTATGGCATTCGGTGTGCAGCCCTATGTTGACCGTATATAGGGTGCACTTGTGATTTACATGTATTTGAGCAGTTATATTTCACATAATGAATATTTGAAAGACATATATATAAACTGCGGTATTGACATTAAATGAGTGGAATGATCTTCACAGTGCATAGCAATTTAAGCAATTTCTTTTTAGCCTGTTGATCCTGTTGTACCTTTGAAATCGTTTTTTGTTTGTTTTTGTTTTTGTTTTTTTTTTCAGGTCAAACAGCAATTGCTTAAATGCTGTGCACTGCAAAGATCATTCTTAACTCATTTAAAGTTCTAATACAGTTTGTTTTAAAATTGGTTTGTGATTTGTAAAGAGCTATAATGCGACTTTAATTGATTCTTTAAGAAGACCCAGTTTTAAAACAAACTGTATTAGAACTTTAAATGAGTTATAAACCTCTATAAATCACAAATTTGGTAATGTGACGAACACAATACCGGTCAAACATCACACATTGCACATAGTTCATTACTTCTGGTTCCTAAAAAACAGAGATAAAAATCAACGCACTGTAATTAATTGATACTGTTACAGGAAAGTATGTTTATTTACTACACGTGTTGCCGTTCGTACACGTTCTCTTTACGATTTTTTACATAACGCGTTAAGACTGCGTTTTATAGTCTCTCTCCGGAGTCTTTACGCAATATCGTACACAATTCGTTAAGGCGTTCTGTACGTAATGGAAAAGAACCTCGTAAAGATACGTAAACCGGATCCTTTCGCCTTCTTTACGACATCATTACGAAACCGTAAATTTAAAATTTCATGCTGTGCTGTGTATATGAAATTGTACCTCGGAGCTGCCTGTGGCAGAGATATTGTCACCGAACCTAGCGCCACGAACTGCAACTCAGACCGCGGTGTAATTACAGCGACGACAGCACTGCGACGATTACTTGTCTTACTTACATCAAAGGCACTGCTGAAACTAGTGTACGTAAGTGTTGGTCCCAAACCGGCCAAGAGATGATAAACCTTTATCCTCTCCGGTCACAAACCAATCACCACAGCCAAGAACTACTTTATTTGGGTAGTTTGTCGGACTCCGTTAGATACTTGACAATTATTCTAATCTACGAGCACTCGTTAGATATTAGGTGCTAAAAACCTGCAATGAGTTCTTATCTCAAACAAAAATATCCAACAAGAGGCGCGAGTGGAGTAACTGTTTTATTAAATTCTTAACTTTGGTAATCGTCGCCGAATTTCTTGCCATATATTTGGGCAAAAATTGCCCCTCGCGGCGAAAGCGTTTGAAAGTTGCAACACCGTTGACATGGCATCCAACTTCCTCATAAGGCTAAAGCACCGGTTATTCGCTCACAACCTGCGTGCGGGGAGCCAATGAGAACACTAGAAATTAAGATAACCGAGATTGAAAATTTAATAATTATACATTTATTATATTTTTCAGCGTCAATTATTGTTTCCTCTCTTTTGTTGTAAGGAGCCTTGACAGTTGTTGCACCTTGAGGTCTCAGAACCATTTCTACAGGCTTATCCATAATTACAGGTGTATCTGAGAGATGGTTACGCACATAGGTTTCAAATCGGTTGATTAAGTGACTTAAACTAACAACGACGTAAATAACTAAAATTTCGTTGTTTCCACTTCTTCTTGTTTCTGATTATGTTTGTTTGTTTATTTGTTTTTTTCAGTAAAAGATGTTTTCAAGAAGGCAGTTCACACCTTGTCCGAAAACGCTTTTCTCACCAGATTCCCAGTCACGCGCTATGATCTCAAAATGACCCACAAACCCGTGATGTTTACAGAACTGATCCAGTGCTAACTCGCTCTCAAATATCTTCCCGGGTCCAATCCACTCCAGCGGTTCCATAGCAGAGTTATCTGTGATAAGAACGCATGGAATCGACGGACAAACTTCCCTAATCTTTGCCATCCATTTTGGAACCACATCCATCGAATATGGTCTCTGTGGTCCCCAGAATACTAATGCTCCATGTGCACCTGTAAAGAAAATCCTTGCTATTCTTGTTAAGTATAACGCATGCTCCGCCATCTGCCAGAGGTATAGAGTGACCGTGACTGGTTCGTGTTCATCACTTTTTTTCCACCTTATTAATTTTGTCTGGAAGTACGGCCTAGGCCTCTGCATTGGCGGTCGTACTTGTAGATAATCGTACATAAACACGCCGTTAGTTTCTGCTGCGCCAGTATAGTCTCCTACACAAATAATTTTTACCACCTCGCGGCCAATCTTGCTAAGTTTTGCCGGGACGTTTGTTTTAAATGTCTTCATTTCCACTTCCTTTCCTAGAGTCTCCAAAAGATTCTCGTTGACCTCCTCTGGCTTTTCATACGTTGTAGCCATGGAAGAAAGAAAACAGAGTTCAGATTTCCAGGTTTATCAACTATTCAGCTAAATGCTTTGCCCAAACAGTCCTGTTGATCCCAAATGTGAAATGCACGATGTGTCACTTTTCAATCTTTGATCACGGTGTCTTTTTTAAAATTATAAACTGAGGAATTACTGTCTACACGTACTTCCTGTAGATGCACAAAGATTGGAGAAGCTCGTTGTTGCTTTACAGTACTGTGGTGCGTGACTCGTCTGAGTTCTCAACAGTTTCCAAGTCACGAGACAAGCCGGTGACCAGCAACCTCGTCCCGAGGATCTTCTCGCTTTTCAAGAATAAGGCCATACTGAAAAGCGAGAAGATCCTGGGGACGAGGTTGGGTGACCAGTTCATTGAGGAAAGTGGGCAAGAGGGGTGAAAGTCGTGAAGGGAGCGGAATTACCTCTCTGTATAAACTATGATTTCTTTCTTCTATGGCTACAAAGAATGAAATGCCAGAGAAGCTCAACGAGAAATTATTAGGGACTCTAGGAATAGAAGTGGAGATAAATACATTTAAAACGACTGGAAGGTTAAGGAAATGGTGGTTTCATATTTCTGATAAAAAAAAAACAGTTTCGACTCGGCTTTGCTCCAAGAGCAAACTTACTAAAATTATCACATCTTAGGTCAAAAGAAAAGAAATGACTTCATTGGATTGAAATCGAACGTTTATAAGGAAAGCTTACTTTATACAAGGTCATTAGTCATTTATAAGTTCTTGGTATAAAGAGTGAATATCGCCATGTCAAGTTACATGAAATAATATCATTCGTTGTTACCATTGGTAAAGGTCACTATCTGATTCCACGCTCAAATTTAATACTAGTGGGGAAAATACCCGATAATCAAAGTCGGGTACCTGATGGAAATTGTGGTAACACCTTGTACACAGCGACATTTTCGTAGAGTGGATGATTATATTTCGTTTAATGTTTTTATAACAGCATCGCTTTATTTATGTGGTTTGATTGACTTCCATATGTGTGACATCCAAGTTTTTGTTTGTGTTTGTTCTTTCTGTAAAATCTCTTCAGTATTTGTTTGTTTGTTGTGCAAAATTTCTTTAGGTTTTCTCTGTTCGTGCAACAAAATCTCTTCTAAAAGGCAGTTTACAGCTTGTCCGAAAACACTTTTCTCACCAGATACCCAGTCACGAGACTTGATCTCAAAATGACCCACAAACCCTTGATCCTTACAGAACTGATCCAGTGCTAACTCGCTCTCAAACATCTTCCCCGGTCCAATACACTGTAGCGGTTCCTTTGGCTTAGCAACGTTATCTGTGATAAGAACGCATGGAATTGACGGACAAACCTCCTTAATCAATGTTAGCCACTTTGGAACTCCATCCATCGACGATGGATTGCACGTCCCCCAGAATACCAAAGCCCCATGGCTGTCCTTGAAGTAAACCTTTGTCACGTTTGCAAAGCGCTCCTTTTCGTGTATTTCCCAGAATTGTAAAGTAATCGAGATTGGTTCATGATCTTTTTCTCTTCTTTGCCATCTTATGTTCTTTAAGTAAACTGGCGGAGGCCGAGATGAGTTACAACAACTTCTAGTCCTATTTTGAAGATAATCTTCGATAAAAACGCCTTTGGTTCCTACACCGCCAGTATAGTCGCCAACGCAAATAATTTTTGCCAACCAACCATCTTCGACCGGGATATCGATCACATTTGTTTTAAACGTTTTCATTTCAACTTCCTCACCGAGAGTCCCCAGAAGTTTCTTATTAACCTCCTCTGGTAATTCATCCTTTGAAGCCATGGCCTGAAGAAAGAATTCTTGAGAATATTACCGATGTAGACGGAAAGAGATGCACACTTCCGAACTTATTTGCTAACTGTGAAGTGTTGACTTTAAGACTGAGCTATATCGTTCATCTTGTTGCTCCTAAATGTTAAATTCAGGTACCCTTTCCTGTGGTCGATGGTGTCTTTTTGGTTAATAAGATGCAAGTTTCCTCCCGCTGCATAGATGGCTGGGACGCTTTCGTTACGTTACAAGCTCTCGATCTGCCAATGCGGTGTACGGGCAGGTCAGTCACGTGACAGGTACGTGATAAGGTCATTGATAATTTCGTGGATATGATTACAGTACTGACCTGCCAAGTCCCTGAGAGTAAATGTCAGCATTTCTCGTAATTGCGTAAGCTGCGTTTCATTTTTTTTTGTATTCTGTTCTCGACCATTCTGAAGAGCCTATCGAGCTGCTGCTGCATATGCATCGCACAACATACGACGGTACGCACGAGAAAGAGAGATGGGACGGTAACGTGGAAAAGGGGAAATCCCCTCACCCCTCCCCCACATGTTCGTGATTTGCGCTAAAGGAAACTTCCCACCTCCCACCCCTTTCCCTTCTCTTCCTCCCGTTTTATTATGCATCTGTCACGCAAGCTATCGAATTCCTGGGTGTGAAATCTGGGAGAGGAATTAGCCTCCAAAGATAACATATATTATTCTCTTCTGGGAAGTTTGAGGAGAGATGGTTTCATGTTGTTGACATATAGTAACTTAATTTCGCCCTGACTTCGGCTCTTTCTAATACCGAAAACTCCCCGTTGCTAAAGCCCATCCACTTACAATCCCGCCCGGTTATTGACCACACGGTTATTGGCCCCAGTCCTCAATTAAAATACGATTACGCAGTGTACTGGCTCCTAGATATAAGCATACCACATCATCTAAAATATGGTTTCACCATACTTGCCGAGCAAAAGACCTTACGAAGTTGGATAGGACAAGCACATGCCACCGGCCACGATTTAAGGTAACCGATAAAAGTTCCACAAGGGCATCAAATCTAATGTCTTAAAATTTTTCTGGATTTGTTTATATTGAAATCGAACGTGTACCGTGTATGCAATTAAGCATTAGTCATGTTACCAGCTCTTAGGGAAGAGAGTGAATATTGCCATGTCAAGTTGCGGTAATCACCAAGTTGATGAGAACAATGCAGTTTGTACTTCTGTCAGTTCACGTTCATCTTTTATGTGAAAAGTAACATTTCAGGCACAAATATCAGTCACCCGAAAGCTCAACGTTGAGCTTTTAATGCCTGTTCTAAAATTTTGATGTGAGTGTTCCCTGTGGCTTCTCTGCCCTGATTGTGTGTGAGGGTTCCTTGTGGCTTCTCTGACCTGGTTGTATGTGAGGGTTCCCTGTGGCTTCTCTGCCCTGATTGTATGTGAGGGTTCCCTGTGGCTTCTCTGCCCTGATTGTGTGTGTTGCTCGTTTGCAGCCCAGCTGATGTGGGGAAGTTAGGTAGGAGGACAACGGGAATAGCCGGATAATCATAAGAAGCTAGACACTCATTTGGCTGGCGGTGAGCCAGCATAGTTCAGTAAGCAGGTAAATATTACAACCCCGTCGTAAGGTCGTTACAGTTAACGACAGATTTTGGGCTTCAGTTAGTATTTTATTGGTTAATATTTGAGTTCTATGTACAATAGCTAAAGTCACCAGGGGCGTTCCTGCCTTTACGCGAAATACGCAAATGTGTACCAGAATTTCTCGCTCTTAAACTTTGCACTCTAGCTTGCGTTATACCGAAAAAATCTCCGACAGTATTTCTTTTGGGATTAGTTTTGGCTCATCGATATTTTGGGAGTAAATCCCTCCGAGGGGATTGAGCGAGTAAGTTTACCATGGATTTCATTACAAGTGTTTACATAGCGTTATATTATTATTATTTTTTTTCATTAAATGGCTGTTATTTTAATCTAAACACATTTGTACAATGTCGTTACATCCAAGTTTTGCCTTCTTTTTTATCGTTCTCCAAAATATCATCAAGAAGGCAGTTTACAGCTTGTCCAAAAACGCTCTTCTCACCAGATTCCCAGTCACGAGACTTGATCTCAAAATGATCCACAAACCCGTGATCTTTACAGAACTGATCCACTGCTAACTCGCTCTCAAATATCTTCCCTGGTCCAATCCATTGCAGTGGATTCACACACGAATCCACAACATTCTCTGCCACTAAAACGCAGGGAATCGGAGAACAAACTTCTCGGTTGATTTTTTCTTTCCACTGCACGGCTTCTACAAGCGACGAAGGATTATGCGGTCCCCAGAACACCAAAGCACCTTGACTATGCTGAAAGAAAACCTTGGTCATCGCAGAATGTCGATCCATATCGGAAATTTCGCATAGCTCGACGACTATCGAATAATGACTTTTCAGGTTTCCTCGTTGTCGCCAATCCACTCTTTTTAAGTAGAAATCAATGCTGCTGGAAGGATGGATTCTAAATGCAGGCTTAATTCCAAGATAGTCCTTGATGAAGACACCCTTTGATCGCACGCCCCCTGTAAAACCCCCGACACAGATGATTTTCAGTGGGTCGACCTCGGTAGTTTCTTCCAAGCAGTCGTACTGTGATAACGAACAGACGTTTCTTTTGAATGTTTTCATTTCCAAAATAGTCAATTGCTCCTTAACTGCCTTCCCGTCTACTGACTCAGTTGCATCAGCGAGTTCCATTTCAACAGTGTGTAATATTTCTCTCCCATCTTCTGGGTCGGTTGAATCTGCGACATCAATTTCAAAAGTGTGCAAGATCTGCTTTCGGTTCTCGTCTTCTGAATCGTTTAAACCTGCAAACGGCTCCATCCGAACCAAATGCAAGACATTCTGCCTCTCTTTTAAGCCATTGGAATGAGTCAAAACTGCAGCTGCGACGTCCATTTCCAGCGTTGCGTTGAAGTGATTATAATGGCAATAATTTCTCAGTTGCTTCAATTCTAGGTTCAAGAACTTTGCTGATTGCGTTTCTCGCGATTGCACTACAGTATTTCTCCACTTCAAACAACTGTTGCTGCAAACGTTGTATCACTTCTTTTATGTATGCGTGTGCTCTAAATCAGGCTAGAGCTCATCGACAACCTCGGGTATGACGTGATACAACGTGATCGTAAATACCACTTAACCCATTGTTCTACGTTTCATTGAGTGTGATAATAAATAGTAATAAAGTATGCACCTGTCACTGTCATTTACGTTTTGGCATTTATGTATCATTCCTTGGCTGAAGTTTAGTCGAACGCATATTTCTGACAATATTGACTTCAGTAGTGTTACTATATTATAATGTCCCTTCTCATGTATTATAGAAAAATAAGGAAACATTTCTTTAGAGAACACGTGATTTGAAGTGGGGAAATTCTCTCATCGCAGGTCTATTGCCTCCGGGGTCTCCCCTTTGGAATCCTGGTGGGAATGCGGCCAATAATACGAACTGGCCTATAAATAGTCTATAAACGTTATTTTTATCCTCTCTTGTTTAGGCTTAACTGGTATTGTTTTTCCGTCACGCCTGTTTTAGACCTCCCCCGGGTCGGGACCCCTTCAAGTCTTTCACACTTCTCTCCGATGAACTCTTCCTCAGAGATACTTCACAGAAAGTAGAGGGCCGCTAGAGTACTCTCAACTACTCTGGGTGCGAGAAGTGACGTTTATCCGCGAGGTTTTCCTTCGTGCAAACAGCGGCCGGGTCGAAGGCCCGCGGGTGAGAAACACGGAACATGTACTTTCCTGGTGTGCCCGACTTTCTTCTTAAGATGAGTGGAATTTTGATGGCGAAAAACAAGAAGGTGCTATGGAGATGTAAAATTAGAAATTTCCTGTTGTTAGATCTTTGGATGCCATGAACAGTTGACTATATTTGCGTGGCGAGATCATGTGGTTGCGCGGCTGCTTGTTTGGACATAGTTTGACGGGTTTCGCGCGACGTGTGCGAGGCAGCGTGGAGAGAGGAAGAATTTCATCCAGAACTCTTAGCGGTCATTGTTTTCGTGAAGTCACGCGATCTTTCGATGTGCAGTTTAGCTGGAGAATCCGTCCCTAAAACACAGTAAGTCCTCTTCCTACTTAAAGAGTGCATAGTTTATCAATTTTGTGTAGTGGATAATAACACGTGGGAAGGAATGAGTCTGTTCGCTGTTCATTGCTTCGTGATTTTTATCTGGTTTCTTTGTTCTTTGTTGCACTGTAGATTACAACGAAAAGTAAAAATCACGGAGGAATGCGTCGCGCATTACTTTGAACATATCAGCATTTACTTGCCAACTGTGAATATCTAACGCAAACTTTTCCATCGGTTCATACGTCCTCTTCAACGTTAAATTTAAAAGTGTTCCAGTGAATCAATGTTAATGAGACTCAATACTAAGATTGGTCACATCGTCAAGCATGCGTGTTTAATGTTTTTAAAAATCTATCGAGCTGTTCTTAAGATTTTTGCAAAAGTGCTCAAATTCAAAAATTACCACAAAATTATGCAACCGACCCCAAAATCTAAGCGGCCCTATTTCAGACCAAATACGATTTTTTGTGCCCAATATCACATCAAAGCGCATACGTTCGAAGTCTATGCTCTAATTACGGCTCGAGAACATTGCCGGCCTGGAGCTCTGTGGCCGCACATACCCTTATAGGTCTTATAGATAAACTGACCTCCATGTAAACGATACTCGTATTGAAATTATGAATATATGAATTTCATATATTTGAACTGCGGAATAAAGAAATAAATCTAAAGAAGATCCTCGCAGTTATTATCGCAACTTATGTAGCTGCGAAAAGAAAGCCTGAAAAAATCAAGCTTGCCGGGATTCGAACCCTGACCTCTGCGATACCGGTGCAGCGCTCTAACCAATTGAGCTAACAAGCCAACTGGGAGCTGGTCATTTAATTGGTTCGTAATATACCCGGGAAAGATGAAGATGAAATTATGAATATATGAATTTCATATATTTGAACTGCGGAATAAAGAAATAAATCTAAAGAAGATCCTCGCAGTTTAGCTCAATTGGTTGTTAGCTCAATTGGTTAGAGCGCTGCACCGGTATCGCAGAGGTCAGGGTTCGAATCCCGGCAAGCTTGATTTTTTCAGGCTTTCTTTTCGCAGCTGCATAAGTTGCGATAATAACTGCGAGGATCTTCTTTAGATTTATTTGATACTCGTATTATTCCACGAGCGCGCATTGGATGATGGGAAGACAAAAAACCAACGACAGAGACTCCTGCTTTATGGTGAAAACCTTTGAACCCGGAGTGGTACTCAATAAAGTTTTATACGTGGAGGTTCCACCCGGAGGTCCAAACCCTTTCCCTTTAATATATTTATTTTTTACCAAAATGGCAACCCTTTCGCATACCTAGAGCAAAATTGCACCCCTTTCTTATACCTCAAGGATAAGCCGAAGCAATAGAATTTCCTATGATCGCCACATTTGTCCTGGGCTTTCATTCCTTCTGGCTCAGTTGCTTAACGGTTTCAAGCTTGTATGTGTTTCGCGTTATTTCTACCAAAATTTGGTTCCCTTTTCTACAGTTAGTTTTAGACGCCATCTCTATCATTTCGCAGCGGATTTTGGATTTTGTGACCCTTTCATATACTAAAATGACAATTTCCCCCTACCCTTTAGAGTTGTTGTAGTTCGAGCTTAAGAAAGGCACCCCTTTAGGGCGGAGCCTCCCCGTATAGCACACCTTATAGGGAGTACCCGCCGGTGGCCTTTTAACGCCACGGCTCTTGGCATGTGGCAATAAGCTGGGTTATTCGCTGATAACCCGTGTACGGTTAAACAGTCAGAAACCAAAAATTTAATAACTGAGCTGAAGAATTTAATAATGTGCGATACTCCGGACGATATATGGTCACTGAGGAGTCTATGATAAGAAAAAAAAAAAAGAAAAAGGATAAAATCAAAGTTAATCAAATCAAAGCAGGACATCACTTGAAAGGGACACTAGTGACGGGGACATTGGGGTTTGCGGTAACGCGGTTTTGGGCAATTTTTCGTGCGGTGTAAAGTGGGGGTGACAGGCCTGCACGACTCCCACACACGTGTATTAGCCTTGATTATAGTTTTGCTTTGACGAGTATATCTTTCAGTGAACGCGCCCTCTTGTAAGATACTATGGGCGGTTCTCTTAAAATTTCGTTTAACTGTGGTTGTTGTTCTATAAAATGCCAGTTTTTCATGAGTATTTGTTTCAAGTGTGGCACTGATGGGTGGTATTGTGTGACGAAAGGCAAGATTCGTTTCTCTTGGTTGGAGGTGCCAGGGACTGCAAGGAGACCATCTTCTGTGAGAATATTGTCAGGCATTTTTGTTTCTGAAGCAATAAGTGGCAGGCAAGATCGCGATTTCGATCCTTCTTGGGGATCTCGCCAGTTGCCGATAATAAAGACTGCTACAGGGGTGGATTCCTGGTAGCAATCTGAAACAATCCTGGTTTTTTTAGGTTTTTATACCCATGGTGAGGATCGAAAATACTCTATTTCTATTGAGTTCTCGATCCTTTTGTGCTCAACTTGATACTGTGTTTCTTGTAGTGGCTAGAATGAGAATTTAAACCAATATACCGATGCATTTTGTGAGAAGAAGTTGAGGTAATTATGAACAACATGGCGAGATGCGGTTTCGCTATTCCATGGAATTTCGATGCGGTATTGCGGTTTTTGCCATTTGTTTGCGCGGTATTGCGGTTTTGAGTACCCCCCAATGCCCCCCCCCCCTCACTAGTCGTTCAACAGGACTTCATAAAGGTTTGTGTGGCCTCCAAAATGTCTACCGTCATGTTTTAAAAAGGAAAGAAACTAAAAGAAAAGAAAGGCCGAAGTCAATAGGTCATTCAGTTCTCTGAAACAGTAAAATAACACAATAACTTTATTTATACAAATTGGGGCTATTGGTGTTTAAACTCACTGGGAAGGATTACAAATCTCAAGAAGAAAAGAAACGCAAAATTAATTCTGGTAGTTGTATTTATACAAGAGAGGCAACTGGAAATTTTTGTCTGTACTCTAGTTTGTGATATACCGAAAAAATCTCCGACGGTATTTCTTTTGGGATTAGTTTTGGCTCATCCCTCCGAGGGGATAAAGCAATGAGTACGTTTACCATGGATTTCATTACAAGTGTTTACATAATATTATATTATTTCTTTGTTTTTTTTTAATTAAATGGCTGTTATTTTAATCTAAGCAATTTTGTACAATGTCGTTACATCCAAGTTTTGTCTTCCTTTTTATCGTTCTCCAAAATATCATCAAGAAGGCAGTTTACAGCTTGTCCAAAAACGCTCTTCTCACCAGATTCCCAGTCACGAGACTTGATCTCAAAATGATCCACAAACCCGTGATCTTTACAGAACTGATCCAGTGCTAACTCGCTCTCAAATATCTTCCCTGGTCCAATCCACTGTAGTGGATTTACACACGAATCCGCAACATTCTCTGCCACTAAAACGCAGGGGATCGGAGAACAAACTTCTCGGTTGATTTTGTCTCTCCACTGCACGGCTTCTGCAAGCGACGAAGGATTATGCGGTCCCCAGAACACCAAAGCACCTTGACTATGCTGAAAGAAAACCTTGGTCATCGCAGAAAGTCGATCCATATCGGAAATTTCGCATAGCTCGACGACTATCGAATAATGACTTTTCAGGTTTCCTCGCCGTCGCCAATCCACTCTTTTTAAGTAGAAATCAATGCTACTGAAAGGATGAATTCTAAATGCAGGCTTAATTCCAAGATAGTCCTTGATGAAGACACCCTTTGATCGCACGCCCCCTGTAAAACCCCCGACACAGATGATTTTAAGTGGGTCGACATCGGTAGTTTCTTCCAGGCGGTCGTACTGTGATAACGAACGAAAGTTTCTCTTGAATGTTTTCATTTCCAAAATGGTCACCTGCTCCTTAACTGCCTTCCCGTCTACTGACTCAGTTGCATCAGCGAGTTCCATTTCAACAGTGTGCAATATTTCCCTCCCATCTTCTTCTTTGGTTGAATCTGTGACCTCCATTTCAAAAGTGTGCGAGATCTGATTTTGGTTCTCGTCTTCTGAATCGTTTAAATCTGCAATCGGCTCCATCTGAGCCAAGTGCAAAACATTCTGCCTTTCTTTTACACCATTAGAATGAGTCGAAACTACAGCTGCGACATCCATTCCACCTTCAAGGCATTGAAGTGATTACAATCAATATTTCTCAATTGCTTCAGTTCAAGGTTCAAGAAGTTTGTTGATTGCGTTTCTTGCAATTGTGATTGCCACACACTATGTTTCAACGTCGAACAAATATTTCCCAACGTTGCTGCAAACGTCGTATCACTTCCAATGTTTATGTTTGCGTAAATAAATTGAAGCGTGCATTAAATCAGGCCAGTAGAGTCCATCTCGGCTCTGACGTCATACAACGTGATCGTAAATACCACTTAACCCACTGTTCTACGGTTCATTGAATGTGATAATAAACATAAAGGTCATTAAAATAGTTCGATGTTCGTGACAAACTGAATTAAAACGAAAGTATGAAATATATGAAAAAAAAAAATCACATGCATCTGTCCCACCGGCCGTTACGTTTTGGCATTTATGTATCATTCCTTGGCCGAAGTTTTATAGTCGACTTCATACCTTTTGAAGTATTTCTATACCTAATGTGCCTTTTGATGGTATTATAGAAATATAAGGAAACCTTTCTTGAAAGAACTCGACCCTTGAAAATGAAGAAATTGTTACAACGTAGGTCTTTTCCTCCCGGAGTTTCTTCTTGGAATTTTGGTGGAAATGCAGCCAAAAGCGATATTAGATATTAGATTTCTCTCGATAGATTATACGGACTGGCCTGTAGCCGGCACTGTTCTGTAGAAAAGAAATTACGGAGGTTTCGTCGTAGTAGTAGGTTGTTCAAGGCCACTGGATGATTGATTGGTTGCTTAATGATATCCTATTGGTATAGGGAGGCCCGAGGGCCTATGTTTTAACCGTGGTTTTCTTGAGGACAACTTGGTAGGTGAGTTGCAAGGCCTCCACCAAGCTTATAATCGGGAGGTTTTTAATAGGGGACACCAGGAACTATTTTCAGTCGATCAAAATTACATGTTTTGCGCAAAAATGGCCCGTGGCCCGACCGATTATTGTGTGCAACAATTTTCAAAAGGTTTTTGGACATCATACGGTTCAGAATACGCCATTTTAAAAGTGAAAACAAATGGGAAATTCCTGGAGTAAATCTTCGGCGCGAATGAGGTTGTAGGAGAATTCAGAGGTTTGATTTTAACAGCTACGGTTTGGTTTGAAGTCAGCTATTTATATTTTTTGCTACTTCGAAAACAGAGAAAGCCATTAAGAATTCGGTAGCTCTTGAGCCTAATGGCTTACAAATAACTCCAGCTTGTAAGTGCTCGTCTTTGATAAATCACAGGTTTTCTTGTTTTAGACTAAACATTGTTCCTCGCGCCTGTTTTAGACTTGAGAGTCTTCCCTTTAATCTTTCACCCTTCTCACCACAACTCACTCTTCCCCAGAGATCGAGAGACACCTTACAGAAAGTACAGGACCGCTAGATTAGTCTTAACCACCTTGGGTACGAGAGGTGGCGTTTAACTACGAGGTATTCCTCTGCGGAAACAGTGGCCGGGTTAAAGGCCCCCTCCGAGTGAGAAACACGGTACTTCACAGGTTGTCTGACCTCAGTTACTTTAGATGAGTCTTAAATGAGCGGCATTTTGATGGCGAAAAAACAAGGACGGGCTATGGAAATGTAAGAGTAGAAATTACTTAAGAAAAGATGGAATATTCCACATGTCGCGAGCGTGGGACAAAGAAAAAATCTGAGTCCCCGACGGGAATCGAACCCATGACCTTCCGTACACCTGTCGGACGTTCTAATCACTGAGCTACTGCACTTTGCGAGAGTCCAGAAAGGTCGCACGTTTCTCTCACTAAGCGAACACCGCGCCATGTTGTGTGACCGCTTATGCAAATTGGTGTCGATTTCCATGTCTGTATATAACTCTCAACGCCTTATGCAAATTTGTGTCGGCTTTCAAAACATCGTGTTGTAGACTTGCTCCAAGTCGATTTGTTTGATTGGTATTAATGTACCAGTCAAATTGAAGCTTCAACATCCCCTCCGGGCAACCCCCCGGGCATTTAAACTTTTGAAGATTGGCTTGTTCAAATTCCCTCCCCTCGGGGCCAAAAGGCTGTTCAAATGCCCCTTCAATTAGTACTGAAATACGTCTCCTCAAAGATAAATTTCGTCTTCAATCAAACACTTTTCACGCTTTTCAGAGTGAGATATGCCGTAATGACACCTTCAAACTTCTTTTAAAGACCCTTTTGAAAGAGTTATTCACTAACAAAGGCGAAATTCTATCTTAGAAATCCTTCAAACCTCGCAAAAACCGAAAACGCACGGGCGTATTACGCTAGAACAAGAGATAAATCTGGTTCAAATTCCCCACCCTTTCAAGGCAACGTTCAAATTCCACCCCTCCCCGGGCAAGAATTACAGTCAAATGCCAGAGGTATGCCCGGGGGGGATGCTGAAGTTTCAATTTGACTGGTACATAATTCACGGCCCTGTGTTTTGCGAGTAAAGTGAGCGAAGCGAGCTTCAAAGAGGTCGAGAAGCGACCGAGCGAGCGACGAAGTCGCGAGAGGCCTACTGACCTGAAAAACAATAATAACAAAATTAAAAAAAAATAAAGGACTTGGGAAAGTCTAATCGTCAAGTCCACCTCTTCGATTGATATTAATTTGCCCTGTGTTTTGTGAGTAAAGCAAGCTTAGATGAAGTCGCGAAGCGACCGAGCGAGCGACGAAGTCGCTAGAGGCCTACTAACCTGAAAAAAAAATCAAAGGACGTGGGAAACTTGAATCGAGTTGTTGAGTAGTGAATTGTTCACGGGAACCAGCTAGTAGGTCATATTTACTGAGTTCGTGGTGACTGGAGGACATACTGCTAGGACCAGAATGTCGAAGTGCACCTATAGGGCACTTCGACATTGCTGATCCTAGCAGTATGCAGGACGAGTGTCACCACGAACTCAGTAAATATGACCTATACTTGCCACGAGTCTCCCAGTAGCTCAGTGGTTAGAGCGTCCGACCGGTGTACATGTACGAAACTGTCATCGGTTCGATTCCCGTCGGGGACTCAGATTTTTTCTTTGTCCCACGCTCGCGACATGTTGAATATTCCATCTTTTCTTAGAAATTACTTGTTAGTACACCCTCCGATGCTATGAACAGTTAACTATATTTGCGTGGCGAGTTCATGTTGTTGCATGGCCGCTTGTAAGGACACAGTTTGTACGGATTTCGTCGCGAGACGAGTGCGAGACGCGCGTGGTGCATAGGAAAGAATTTCACCCAGAACTCATAGCGGTCATCGTTTCACGCGATCTTCGTTTATCAGTCCTTCTGGGGATGTCCGCCAAAACATCAGGGCCCTCTGATGTCACATGATATTTTCGGCAATGTTGACAGATGACTGTCAACACGTAATTAGAGGAAATTAATGGCTCTAACCTTTTTTCGTCCATAACTTTGCGTAGAAACAATCTTTTTTCCTGAAACTTTTTGTAAAGGAGAGGTTTGAATAATATCTATCTGAAAATGACAAAAGTGTATTTTTTGAAAAAGTGGTAAATTTTGGGGTACCATGATACCTTAGGGACGGACCGTTAGAAAAGTGATGGGGGGGGGGGGGGGATTTTTAGCTTGCCAGAATTTTTTTTTTGGGCCCATTTCCTGTGCAAGAATTTTTGTTTTTTTGGCTACAGCCCTATGCATGAATTTTTTTTTGAGAAAATATTTTCCTTATGCACAATTTGCTATTGGATTAATTATAAACAATGCAACTTTGTTTTACTAAATACATAGCTTGTACTGTTACGTTACTTTACATTTTTAAGTTCATTTTATTACAAAACTTTTTGCTAGTAATGTTCACTTTAAAATTTAATTTACTGAAGGAGGTTTCAAAAGTAAATAGCGATTTACAGTGCAAAATTGTGTAATATTATTGATATACATGTATGGATTTTTTATAAAAGACGTATTCATATGAAATGATTTGATACAAACAGTGGTGTCCAGAAAGATTAATTTATAAAATATACAGTACATACACTGTTATTTCCTCAATTTAAAAACAATTCTTTTCAAAAACGTAGCTCATAAATTTCCTTTAAAACTTTTGATATAAAATACATACAGGTACCTTCTAACCCTTTGCTGGGAAGTTAAGGGTTATAATTTAACGTAACAGCTTTTTGAGAATGTAGACACAGTGGGAGAGTGCCAGAGTGCTATAATGTCAAAAACGCAGCATATACAAACACACGTAAGCTTCAAACGGATAAGGATCGAAAACCACTTTTGACAGTTGGCCACCTTTGATTAACCAATAGAAATCCTGGATTTTTGATCCACACAGTGGGTATAAATACACAACGGGAAACGTTTGCCAAACAGAATGCCTTGCCATTCTCAAAACGTACATGAGGTTGCATAAGAGCAACTCGCAAAACCAATCCCGGCAACTGATGAGAGCCATGTGGAGGGTCGAAACCATGGTCTTGCCTGTACAAATCGGCAGTCGAAAGACTTGCTTACAAAAGGAGGAAACATATCTAGCTCCATGGACACGAAACTCACAGTTTCGAAAGAGGCTAATTGTTACACATTTGACTGAACTCAATGTCAACAAACGGTGCCAAAGCTCAAACACGTTTTAATGGCACTTTATAAAACCAAGACAGTCATTGCAACGACAAATCTTACGAGCCACTGTTCATATCCTTTCTTAAAAATCGCATACTTGTCAGTGCAAAAATATTAAGAGGCTACATTATCTAAATGCTTCCATTGTTAGAAGTCATGCAGGCCTGTCGCTCCTTGCTACTCCCAGCTTAAACCAATTTCCCTTCGGCTTGGATTTGCCCTTCAATCATTTACTATCGGTTATTTTGGACTCCCGCTATTTCAAACTTTTTTTGTTTCCTCTGACGGTTCAAAATAACGGGGTTCAACTGTATGACTATGACTATAAAAACAACAAAAAAAATTGTTCCAGGCGAAGGTATCCCCCTCCCGACAAAAGAAATTTTAATTATGAAAATATTTTATAGCATCCTGGCAGAGCCCCAGAAAATTTCCAATTTTTTAAACACTGGAGACACTACTTGAGCACTTTGGCAGAGCGAATTATGGTTTCATATCAAAATGAGGCCCATCTAGCCCTTGTGCATGAATTTTTTTTCGGACATTTTCCCTTGCATGAATTTTTTTTTGTTTTTTTCACCACCCCCCCCCCCCATCACTTTTCTAATGGTCCGTCCCTTAAGCTTTTTTGCTGGAACTTCTTTTTCATATCTTTGCCCCGACACAGTAAGTCCTTTTCCTACGTACAATTGCAAAGTACACAATTAGTAGCAAAGTAAAATGTTCATAGTTTTAATCACTGTTCGTTGTGGAGAGTATTCGAAATTCGAATCGGTTGATTCGATAATCGAATCAACTGATGGCCTTGCACGTGTGGAAAATAAAGAGCCTGTTCGAGTCTCTCATCTTTTAAAGAAGGGTTCATAATTGATATAGAGGGGGGCTATGGCGAATTTTTTGGGGGCCATAATTTTTTCCTCTTAGGTTTTGGGGGGCTATCGAAATTTTCTTCCGATGTGAAAGAAGGTATAAGTGGGCCATAAAAAAAATCCGGCCATGAAAACCGCTACCATCAGTTTACTCGTATTTAGCAGAAGGATCTGTAACTGAAATTCTAGTATAGCTGGAGCTTACAAATAGCAGTCGACGCCAATGAATAATAAACTCACACTGATGCTTGCTTTCTCAGAACATTTATTTGACTTATTTATAATTCAGTGTTCCTCTCTTCCCTGCACAGGTCTCTTTGCGTCACCAAGAGGCGGGGACGGGAAAGGGGATCTTAAAACACAAGGACTCGGGTTTTTTAATTAAATTAGTCCCTCATGTTAATCCCTGCTGTTGTTTCTGTTTCTAGTGACGCAGGATGTTAAATGACCGCTCAATGGCCCTGTTAAACAGACATTTTGTTGACTACCCCCCCGGGCCAATGTGTTGTTAAATGTCCGTTAAATCCAGGCCGAGTTAAATCCCCACTATCTCCTGGCATGTCCCAGGGAATGACTGGATCGTGTATGCTATAGGTACTTGTCTGCAGTACAGTAGTGAGGCCCTTTCAGGGGGTGCATGCATGTCTGCTGTCTGAATTCCAAAACCTGTTGTGTTCCATCGTCGAGTGATTTGCATGTCCCTGGGAGAATTATTACCCAGTCATCTTGCTTATTTTGTCCTTTTTGCAACGTCATGCTGGCAGCTAGTCTAATTAGCAGTTTCATGGCCTAGTGTTTGTTCTTTTGAATAGCTGCAGTAAGATGGCGGTCAGAAAGCAGTTTAATACAGTCAATTGTGGCCACCTCATTATCATCAGCTGACCACTAATTTGTATGGCATAAATATTCTTATCTAGCTTTTTCATCAATTATAACATGTCTGTTTGATCACTGTAAATGTATGGTGGCTTAAGCGACAAAAGCAAAACAAAAATTCACACGGAAAAGCTCCAAGTCCCTTCCCCCTTCTTATAAGCCCCCCGTCCCCTATTAAAGTGCCCACTTCATCGCCAGTTGGTGTATGTTCATAAGGGCTGGTTAAAAAAACAAAGGTCTTTGTTGTTAAGACGTAAGTTAACAGCGTTTGAGTTGCTGCCTGTCCACGAGGGCCGATTTTTAAAATGGTGTTATTTTCCAACAACTTATGCTATAATCAAACAACTTTGCCTAATAGTTAATACACGAGTTAAACACGTAAAGGTGTCGTAGTTTGTAAAAGCACAAACGTTTCGGGCATAGCCCTTCTTCAGTGTGCAGGAATATGCGCGTTGCGCCATACAGAAAAGCCTAACTGAAAGATGCGCACATAAAGCGCGCCCACAAGAAAAGAACAACCAATTAGCGCGTGCACGTGGAATGAACAAACTTATATAAAACTGAAATTAATATTGACCATCTCGCATGATGAGGCATTGTCCCCAACGCGTCTTAATGTTACCAATGTTAACAGAGTACCTCTAGTACTTACTTACCATCCTTTCAACACTGTAACGAGAAAGATCCTTTTAGAGAATTTCAACATCCTGTCATCTGAGGTATATTCCCTGAGCCGCCCCTCGTCTCATATCGGTAGGACAAGAATCTCCGGGATTTCCTATTACACTCTACTAGCGGCTCTCAGAGGCCCTTTGATGCTGGCTCTTTTTCCTGCCGTCGTCCCCGCTGTCAGACATGCCAGTGGATTATGTCTCAGACTGTTCTACATAGGCCCAAGAGCTCACACACCATCCATAATCACTTTACCTGTCAGTCCGAGAATGTGGTGTCATCACTTGCCGCCGTTGTACCAGCATGTACATCGGTGAGACCGGAAGGCGCCTACGGGAACGCTTCAGTGAGCACCTGCGTGGTATCCGCAACCGGTCTCCTGGGCTTCCTGTAGCCGAACACTTCAACTCCGCCAACCACACCATAGATGATATCAGGATCTGCGGTGTCAAGCAATGCAGCGGCAGCGACACCAGTCGAAAGCGGAGTCCGTTTTATGTAGTTTGTTCAGTCTACGTGCACGCGCTTTGGTTGTTCGTTTCTTGTGCGCGCCCTTTACGTGCGCATTTTTCAGTTATGCTTTTGTATGGCGCAACGCGCATTTTCCTGCACACTGAAGAAGGGCTACGCCCGTAACGTTTGTGCTTTTGCAAACTATGACACCTTTACGTGTTTAAGTCGCATATTAACTTTTCTTTATTGTTATTGGTGTCACGCATCGACTGAGCTTTGTCTCTTCCTTTCTAAGCTTTGCATGAAGCCCACTTTGAGCTGTATCAAAAGGTTTATTAATTTGGTATTCCAGACTAACAATGGCCTGTGCTGTGCCTGAAGTGGATGGTAAACAGTTGACTTGTGCAATCTGCATTGAACAGTTTAAGGAACCAAAAGTTCTGCCATGTCTACACACTTACTGTAAAGGATGTCTGGTAAAGCTGGTCAAGAAACAAGGACTTGATCATTTTATAACTTGCCCTGAGTGTCAGTAGGATACAAAAGAAAGCTGGAGCTCTCAAAACTTGTCATTTTCACGGTCTATGACAAACGTGACGGTTTGTCTTGACGAACTGGCATGTTTTACGCTTGAACAAACGCGGAAAAAAGTTAGCTGTTCACGGTGGAAGTATCCATAGAAAGTTAACAAATGGAGAGTTAACAGCTGAGTGAGCAAAAGCCCTTCCCCCAATCTTACTAACCTCGGGGCAGGTTTATGAGTTATAAAGCAAAAAAAAAAAAAACGGGGAATGAGAATAGAAAAATGATGAGTGGAATTTTGGAATTTCTTCGGGTTGAGAAGGGCTTCAGGCAACCCTCTAGAACATATGCATGTAGATATTGGGGCTTAAAGGGTTATTATGCAGTGAACCGAGTGCTAAAATGGAATTCTTTGTACGGAGAATGTCGGGCCAATAAAATTGACGATGTCCACAGTCTCCTAAAGTCTGCATTGACACGAAATTTTATCGCTTCTCAATTTCAGTTACATTACCTTCATGTTTAGAATTATTTTGTTTAATGGGTTTACAGCGCTAAAACTTGTATTTAAGAAAGTGATGCCATCTGTTCACTTAACCACACTCAATTTTAAATTCTGATTTAGTCCTCTGAAGAGCAGATTATTGAAACGGATAATGAAGCCAATTTTGCTGTAAAAAACTTTTCCATTTTAACACCTGGGAGGAATATTTGACCTGTTTTGACTGTGTAAATAGGATTAGGTTTTGCCCCTCATTGGCCATCAGTGCCCTTGATGACAATGGGTTTTGTGGGAGATGGTGCAAAGAACGGTCCACTGATTCTTTGACCAGGAAACTGTTAAGTTTGAAGTTCTCTTTTTGCAGTCTTCAGAGCTTTTCTTGATTTCAAAAATACTTTGACGAACCTTTGGGCAGATATCGTGATATCACTGAAATGTCCTGGACATTTTTAACTATTTGTGTCTTCATCTACACTGTCACTTCTTGAAAGGGAAACCTTGCGTACATTATGTCTATAATACTCTTCAAAATAATATTGTCTGTTAAATTTTCAGGATTGTCCAACACACTCGCAAAAGTTGGAAAAAAAATAAATGTCCTTGTGGGGAAAAACTTTCCCCTCAGTTTTGTTTACGGCCCCCTGCCAACGAATACAGTTTTTCGCTACACGGACCTCCCAGCCGGTAAGTAACATATATTTATTTTGGTTTGTATGCAAGCTTATTCAGTAATTCTATTCAGTGTTTTGACAACAACCACTTTTTATATGGTCCGTTGGTGTATCGGAAGAACCGACGTCCACTGCACCTAGTATTATATTTCTTTGAACGTCTCTGTGTCATACAAGATAAATCACAAAAATGCGTTACTACAAATCCTTTAATAAAACTTTCTTTCAAATACAGGTGCCAGTTTAACGGTCAAATGCAAGAACATCATCGCACCCCCAGCTTCACAGCGGTCAAAAGTACGTCACTTCCGGTCTTTCGGAGCCTTGAATTTTGAATCCGTTCAAACGTGTACAAGCGCTCGAAGTTCATATAAAAAAGGCCGATACACACGAAGGGTTTTGCTCCCGGAGCATGCTCCAGGGTCAATTAGCACGACCAGTACACACGAGGGCGAATACTGCGGGAGCTTGCTCCATATTATAGTACACACGAGGGAGCATGCTCCGGGAGCAAATCCCTTTGTGTGTATCGGCCTTAACAAGCCCCGGCCGAAACCATAATTTACGCCAGTAAAACATGTACATGACACATACCACCTGTGCATGACACACTCAAATTCAAAAGCTCCAGTTTTCAGAAATGGTGATACGTTTTGCAGTTAAAGTGAAACTTTCGGCATTTGTCTATTTTTTCCTTTACGAAATTTAATATGGCGGGAACTGCGCACGTGTCGTACATTTGACCGCTGTGAAACTCCCACCGAATTAGACAGTTGTTCTACTTAAAACGACGGTGGAATGCCAACTTTACTTATGAAGATGACCGGCTTTACACTAATATATATAGCTATTTTAGTTAACATTGTCGATAACCTACGCGATAAGACTGCAAGGAGTATGGGTAATGTATTAACAAATATACCAAACTTAGCTATGGCTCAAACCTATAGGAAATACAATGTAAATCACATAGGCAAGTGTTTATGGTACTTTCACCCATCCTATGGCAGTGACAGCCGTGAATTACAGCCAAAGTTCAAGAGATTTACCACTACCCATACTACTTTTCGGTCTTGTCGTGTAAGCTCGAGGTTTTTTATAATCCGACAGCGTTAATTGAAATAGCTTTATACGATAATCAAAGACAAATAGAAACAGCAATAAATACCCGTGCAAATGCAGGCAAATGTCATGACCGGTATTGAAAGCCGATTTCGTAAATGTCGTGACGTGAAAACAAACCCAGCATGCATCAGACGTTGTAAGCCGTCATAAACCTTACATGTCAGCCCATTAATTAAAACTATTTAAAGTGGTCGTACACTCAGTTTAATTTTACTCCCTTCATTCCAACCGCCCGATAAATCAGGCAATCGGCCTTTAAGACCTGGAATGCCAGATGTTTTACTCCTAAGACAGTCTACGCTTTGGCTTTCTCTCTCGTTTTTGTTCGTGTTAAAAACCAAGAGGCTTACAGTCTGCAGCAGTCAAACGGCACGCACAAAAACGGCTCTTTCGGTTTCCAATGACACAATTGTCTTAGCACAAAGCTCGTACCCGATTATTCCTACGAGTTTAAATACATAGCAAAATCGTTACAGGCCTAGGAAAAGATTGCAGGAAATGCAGGCTGTTCATGGCTGAAGCCGATATTGCTAACATATACTGCACACATATTTTTAACGTTTCTTTTCATAAGTAAAAAGGCCCGTATATCTGGGGCCTTTGCCGCATATTTGACCGCTGTAAAGTCCGAAGATGTGCTATCAACCACTGATCTTTCTGGCTGTACCTCAGACTGGAAATTTTATAAGTAAACGATTTTACTTGACCTTAAAGCTTACCAGATAATACTACCAAATGCGACTGCGCATGCCGCGAAAGCAGACCTTGTGGATCACCTAAACTGCTATGATCTTTAGCTGTGTGCACAATACATGCGGTTTCTCCCCGGGGGGGGACTCCCCTATGACAGTAAAGGAGATGCTTGTCGTCTCGCTTAGGGCTGTAAATTGCAGTTTTTGGTCTCACTTAGGGTAGGTATTAAAAGACGGAAAGCCAATATTTTTACCCATACAGGAATCGCTTAGGGTAGGTAGACTATGAACGAACAACTTAAGATTTATGACTTTAGGGTTTTATTTCTAACTTTCTGACGAGTATCCCCGTCCCTTTCGTATGGGAGCCCCCCCCGGACCGATGTTTCTGATAAACAGCAGTGCACTAAAAACAACAAAAACAGCAACTATCCCAACTATCAGATCCTCTAAGTTCCGAACCTTTTTCCCAAAGCGTTTCCGATTTTTCTTCTTTTTTTTTTTTAACAGCGGGAATCCCTCAAAGTGACCACTTTAATTTAATTCATATTATCAGTGAACTTGAACGGCTTCCTGGCAGCTGTGATCGAGTTTTGTTTGGGCAACTGATCTCTTAATAGTATGTGAATTAATCAACCCTTTGCAACCTGAAGTTGACCAGGCCAAAAACATGGAAAAATTCTTAAACTCACTTTGTGAAAGGTTGGTAAATAATGTCTAGACAGTAACATACGAAAGTGCTGCTCGGCAGCTTTCATTTGGTCGGTTGCATGTTGAGACTTTATCTAAATACTCAAAAGTCAGTGTCGAATAAACCGACACGAGAAAAAGTGTAAAAAGTGGTTACAACTGAGCAATTCTCGCAGAAATCATGGACACGGTCATTAAATACTGCAGAACGGCACTGCAATCGAAAACAACAAAAACTAATCTATTTATATTGACCTGAAAAGGTTAATGTGTGAACTTAGAACGATAAAAACGTTATCCTGCGGACAAAAACCTCTCACCGTTCGAGCAGCAGGGAGAAATGAGAGGCAACCATATCAATTAAGGCTATAAACAGGAGCACCAAACGGACCAGTTTGGTGGAATAAAAATTCGGATTTAATTGTGAAGAAAAACTAGAGTTCTCTAAAATTGCCGAAATGTCACTTCAAACTTTCGCAAAATGGAAAAAATTACCTTTTACCGGCCGACAGATAGAAAAATGACTTCCTTTCCTTTTCGGAGGGGCAATTTTGTCGTTTAGAGCAAGAAATAAGGTTATCTAGCATTTTGGAAAAGGAATACGATTCCGTTCCGTACACTGGGTTTCGGTGACTTTAATTTTCAGCTGAAGAGTCCGAACGGATCAACGGAGTTAGCTTACAGAATATCCCTTTTGAAAAGGCGCTGAAACAATCCGCGGCTGAAAAAACAGAAAGCGACATTTAAAGAATTGCCCTTAATTTTCTCGTTGGGTGGTCCTGCATCAAAACCTAAGAGGTCAAAAGCTAAATAATCACTCTTGGATTCACTCAGGCTCTTAATCAGCCGCGATCCAACTTACAAACAATATCATAAAACAGTAAATAAATGTCAGATTCATATAACTGGTCACGGTTTAGGTCACTATTTTTCAACATCAGGTTAGCAAACAAAGAATATTATTATCTTTATATGGTAAATGTGTTCGTTTCTCGAAAACTCTGAGAGTTGCAATAAGAACGATATTGCACGCATCAATTTGACAGTCCAAAACGAGCACTTTCTGATATGTTTATGTCCAAACTAAAACTGTGACAAGTGTTATCTCTAAACCATGGTAAGTTTTAACCGTGCTTCATATACGATTGTAAGAAGCACCAAAGTAACTAACTAAATATATCGAAAGTCACACACAACTCAATCACCCTCCGAATAAGCAACTGTAGAGTAGTTTTCTGATAACTGATACTTGGAAACGTTTAATTAAGTTTAGGAAGTAAATTCATAGTAAAACTAAAATCATGGCCGATGCATGGCAACTGAAATAAAAAAGCAAGTAACAAGGGCAAGCGCGGGAAAATGCTTAGCCAAGTAAGTATGGTTATAACTTTGTTTCTGATTGGCTAAAATAACAGCACATTTGTTTTGACAATGCATGCTACACACTTTCTTTATCTCCCAGATTGTTATCATTTTGGATTGAGTTACCACCAAATTCACTTCTACGCCACCTCAGAAGTAAAAATCTCGACGCCGAATTTGAAGTACGCTTCCACCAATTATTTCTCTATTACACGCGGGCGGTGTTCATGGTCTAGCTACCAACCTGATGCGGCCACTGCGATTCGAAATGAAACTTTGTAAACAGAAAACAAATATATGACTCAATTGCAAATCAAAACATGAGACACGTTCTTCGTTTTCTTTCATCCAGTGACATCTTCTTAGATTTATTTTAGAAATTTCTTGCCTGTTTCTCCTGCTCAGCATGTTCTTCTGCATAAGCAAAAAGAGAATAAGCGCATCAGAACGCTTTATGGTTGCAATTTTACGCTTTCACGGTGAGTAGTCTACACAATGAACACGAAAATCATCCTATCACACCTAAATCACACCTACTTTAAAAATGCGTTTCCAAAAAGTCCTCCGACTACACAAGTGCGTTTCCACTCATTCTTGCTCTTCACTTGTAAACGATTGAGCGTTTACATGCATCAGATGGTGGTATGTTCGATCCTGTTACAATTACGTCATCGTTTTCGGATCGTTTACGTGTGGAAGGAAGGACAAATCGTAGAAAAAATCTTCGTGTTGGCCATCTTTGCTTTCAAAAATTCTCAGTTTGGGTAGCGTTTTTAAGAATCTCTATTTTTGGTGCATTTTGGCCTAACAGTAAAAAGTTTCCATTTTCACATGTATAAGATTGAAGACGTACATGCGGTGGTCGGGTTCTGAGATATGATTGATGAAGGTGTATTGCAAATTCGCAGTCATTCAAAGGTCAGTTGCTTAACTTGACTCTTAACTCTGCAAAGTTCAGCTGGAAGTGTCGCAAGACTAAAGAAAATACGCGCACGCTTACTATTGACAGATAATTACAAACCGCTATATTTTGCTTTCAGTCCCACACTAATCGATTCCCTCTGGATTTAGATGGTGTCGCCTGATTTCGACTTGGCCGGGTTTTGCTTTTGTTGGCGGAACAATGTGGGCAAAGGAGAACTGAAAGAGATAGAAAGACAAGTTATGTAAATAAATAAATAAATAAATAAATAAAAAAGGAATTACGAAGTGACGAGAGCGTCACCTAATCTGTGTAGAACGAATTAACTAAAATGCCGCGCCTAGGATATTTCACCACATGGTTCATTCGTGAATTTTCTTCAAACTCTGCAGATCTAGGAAATCAAAAAGTCAAGGAATCGAAGTGGAAAAGCAATACAAACTTTTTTTCCGCTTCACATATTATCCATGATATTTAAAGAGTTAGTCAGAATAACTCCTGAAGTGAAATTATGTTAACTCAGTGAGAGTGAAGTTACTTAATTGGGGGTTATTTTAACTCCAAGAATGAGTAATTTACGGTTTTAGTAGAGTTAGCTTAACCCATAAAGGGTGAGAGTAGCTCCGGCATTTGTGGATTGGAGTTAATTTAAGCACCCGATTTGTAGCCTGCGTCCGATTTGTAATTTAATTCAATATCCAACAGCGGAAACAACCCACAAAAGAGGATTATTTGAACCTAAGATTTTGACTCCATCTTTGAATTCGAAGTTACCATGTATGTGGGTTAAAACGTTTGGTGTTAACTGCTCAAATAAAAGCGTTGATGAACACTTTTTCTCGGGGTTGGTTATGCTGCATATCGGCCACGTTCCAACGTCTGATTATGCCCCATTCACACCAAAGCGTAAACACGTTTAAAAGCTGTTTAATTAAACAAGGTTTAAAATTGTTTTCTTTATAAAAGTTGTTTGCTGACTTTTTTCTACTGCAAATTTAGTGCAAATGAAAAAACAAGTAAAAGTTCTCTTGAATTCTTTGTTTAAAGTAGTCATTCAGCTTTCTGTTGCTGAATTTCATTTTGGTAAACCTGGTTTAATAAAACATGTTTTGTTGGTGTGAATGGGGCATGTTCTAAAAAGTCGTTAGGTGACACATTCAAATGAAAAACCTGATTGACCAGTATAATCCTGTGGCGCTGTTTATTATGCTGTACAAGGTACAAGGTGGCGAGGAGGAGGGGGGGGGGAGGGGAGGGGGAGAGGTAGTTCTAACTTACGAGTTTGTGGACGAAATCTTAAGTGTTCCGGACCTTTCATAGATCGAAAGCTACTTAGCGGTACTTTTCTGTGGTGGTGTTTATTATGCTGTGGTAGTTGGTGAAGTGATAAAGAAATCATAACGGGTGACCATTTAAATAAAACCACTGTAAAATACTTAGTTTTCAGTTCACAGGGAGACTCTGGGTTTTCGTTCGTTTTTCAATTTAGCCCTTCTTTTTCTTCTTAAACAAAGAGTTTAGTAAAATACAACAAACAAACAAACAAAAACAGTACTTATAACAACAAGAAAAACAACAACAACAACAGCAAAAGGCTTGGCTATACGTACATCGTTTGCAAAATCGATCCAGGTTCCTGTGTTGAGATAGAAGACATCTCCGTTCTTGGTGCTTTGAATTTCATTCTCCTTCCAAGTGTGGGTGTGTGCCAGTACAACAACATCCTCTTCACAGCGCGACAGGAAATCACCAAATTTTCCCATGGACCCCTTGAGAAGACTGAAAGCATGGCTAGAACCGTACTTTTTGGTCAACAAAAAAGAAAAAAAAAGAGGAAAAAAAAAGAAATCACAGAGGTAAATAATCTTTGAAAAGCGCAGTAATACTGGTAGAAAAAGATAATCTTAACTGAATCCGAAAATATTAACCTGAACTTGTTCAGAGATAACTTTGTACTTTTAAGTGGCGTAACCTAAAAGTCACGATAATTTTCATTTAAAGACAGGAACCTCTCGAGGAGATCTTCTCAGATTGAACAGATCAGTTCAAAAGGAACATAGCAGGAGTTGATCAACACTTTGATTTTGACATTGACATTTCTATTTGCGTAACTACCAATCAGAAGCGAAATAAACCGCAAGAAATGGAAACATAGGTTCCCGTCAAGGTGTCCTATCACTTTACTGTTTGTTTGTTTGTTCAGTTTGTTCGTTTGTTTTATTGGGGGGGGGGGGGGGGGGGAGAAGGCAGTAGGGGAAGAACGCAGAGCCATAAGAATATATCAAATTACTCAACTGAAGGAGTAAAATAAAAGAAATGTCAGGGTATTTTATGAGGTGGGGGTTCTCTAACACACCAACAGATCGTTTCGCTCAGTTTTGAGGGAGCGGCTTACAACGCGATTACCGTCGACTTAAACACCACTGATCAACCAGCTTGAAATTGCATCACCATTTGTCGAAATAGCTGAAAGGAACAACGTTACTCTCTTACCTTTTCAACAGCACGTTTGAAGTAAGGGTACTTGAATACATTTGCCACCTTTATCCACTTCCCGTCATTCAGGTGAATATACTCATGTTCAGAAATGTTTCTGCCCAACGCTCTTTCAATAAGCGACTTTGTAAACTTTTCCTGCACAAGAGGACGAGCCAAGATTTCCATGATGAATGACTCTGCTAAGTGGCATTTGAGCGAGCTGAGGAGTTCTGCTGCAATGTTCGTGACCACCTGCCGAATCAAATCGGATGAAACAATAAGAAACTAATTAATAATACTGATTCTTGTGGAAATTGCAAAACGTATCTCCTGCTAGAAAATATCGCCAAGCTAAGATAAGGAGGAGTTCTGCTGCAATGTTCGTGACCACCTGCCGAATCAAATCGGATGAAACAATAAGAAACTAATTAATAATACTGATTCTTGTAGAAATTGCAAAACGTATCTCCTGCTCGAAAATATCGCCAAGCTAAGACAAAACTATGTTCAATGCATGTTTTGAAATATCACAAAACGTAACTGCTGTACGGTATTTACATAACATTATTATTTTAGCTTGATTACTGTTGCATACCACTTCTGTTTCATTCTCGTGTTTGTCTGCTGTCGCCACTGCTCGGGTAACGTAATACCCAATAGGTCTTCCACCCAAAGGATCATTTGGATGAGATAAGGAATACGTGTTGAAAATATCCCAGTCATGACCGTGTGCAAAACGGATTCTGTACGTCTGCCCATCGTCACTTTTGATCACATAAATCAGGGAACCTTCAATGAACTCAACGTTGTCTCCCATCAGATTTTTGACGGTTTCGGCGTCCATTTCATGGTCGTGGTTTCCTCGGAGATAAAACACTTTGACGCCATCTTCGTCCGTCATTTTACGGACGCTTTGGAAAAGCAGACGGCATGTGTCATTTGATTCCCATTCTTTGATTCGTTCCTTGATCATTCTTGGTGTGACGTCAACCCTATCCAACCACATCTCCAGCGTATCTCCAAGCAGGATTAAAGTGTGTAGGGAAGTCTGAAAAAAAAAGTGTTGAATTAATGATTAGTGTTCTTGCATAAGGATTTTCAATGCTGAAAAAATAGCAGATCACACATAGGTTATCATGACATTTGCGATAGCTTTGCATGTGACACTATTGATAACGTCACAATTCATCAATCCTCGAGAATATTAAAAAATTCAGGAACAATGACTGAAAATATTGGTACAATCGTCGATTAAGTCAAAAAGAATTTAAATTTCCAATGATAATAAGCACACTAAATCTTAATCCGAAATTCACACTAACCTTTCAAGGTAATTATAAAATCCCGAAAGATACGAACCTCTGAAAGCAACGATAAAATAATTTGACGGTTTATATTAATAGACCCTGAAAGTTGTTTGATTCAGTATGAACGTCGAAAATAACGAGCCGTCGCAAACTGATGTAACGAACTTGAGACTGAGTCTACTGTCCGTTGGGTAAAATGGATGTAGGTGGTCTTTAGTTACAGGGCTTAAAACGGCAGACTCTCATTTCCAAGGTTCTTACAGAATTGTTTTCGTTGAAATCTTGAACAAACTCTTGCTGTTATAAACAACAGACATCCATCAATACTCGGTAGTTCCGAGCAAACAGCGAAATTTCTGTTTACTCGGCTTACAACGATCGCGACCTGACAATGGGAGATAGAGACAAGCTCACAACGTCTTTAAGATGAGAGAAACCAACAGACCGGGAATGTATTTTAGTTTATTTTCATTTCCGTGATTTAGGGAGTCCCTCACTAGCATTACCGTAGTAAATTTAAGTGATTTTTCTTTTGTCTATCTCACCTTTGCGATCTTTGACAAATCCTTAATAAAGGTTTGAATTCTTTCATTTTCCTTCTTACACCAGATACTATCCAGATGAAGATCACTCATACAGATGATTACGTTCTTTACTGGATCGTTGGGGTTGATCATTTCCCGAACAGTGATCCTTTCACTGAGCCCGTCACCTTGCGGGTTGTACCTAAGAGAAACATTTTATTGAACAGGTGTGAACCACGAAACATTGTAAAAGAAGCAAAGAAGAAGACACAAAACAAACAAACAGAAAAAAAAAAAACGGAAAAGGGAAGACAAAGAATAAGACCAATATTTTACAACGTGGACTGAATGAGCTTGTTTGATATTTTCCATTGTTATGGCCCTTTTAAAAAATTTTCCTAGACAAACGCAAACGGCGATCGCGTACACCAAAATAATATATTAAGTACAAAAAAATACCTGTCCTTCTCATTTTCTCAGACGTTTCGCCAAAACTATAGGTCAAACATGGCGGGTAAAAGTCCCTATTTAACGAGAAAATGTTTCCTTTTCTGCAAATCCTGTTCTAAACACACAAACCTGTGAAAATGAATGAAGGCATCGGTCTGGACCAATTCTAGTCACTTGCTTGTAAGGAGACGACCCAGAGTAAAAAAAAAAGGGGGGGAGGGGAGAGACAAATGTCGTAAATAAACTTTGATGCTTTGGACGTTGATTAATCACCAAGCGGGTCTCTGAGCTCCTCCCTTTTGAAAAAGGAAAAGGACATCATCCCGAATGGGAAATAGATTAAAAAGAGTAGGGTCTGAGGACGCAAAAGTGAAGGGGAAGGTTGAAAATTTGTTAAATACGAACCTTGGTTCTTTCTTCACTGGAACCTTCTTATTTGGCTTTGATGGCCACGTTTGAATTGACCCCAGAGGCGTCAGTGCATTTATCTCGTCCCAGATACTGACCAGGTCCTCATAAGAAGCAGAATCGTCTTCGTCTAAATCATCAGGGAAATCAGTCATGTCTCTTGGCGCGTCGTCGACATCCGGGAACATCATTTCATGCTCGGATGGAAGAGATTTTATCGCGCTGTTAAGAGCCATGGGTGCATCGATCTCATCGCTGTTTCCTTCAAAAAAAAAAAACAGAAACAAAGCGAACGAAACGTGGGCGACTAAGAAAACCACAAACAAATCGTTTTTTTTTAAACTTTGGTAAGCGTTATTAGACTATTGAACGACAAGGATTTTTTGCGGGAAGTTTGCAAAACTTTTCCTTCGCACGCAGGCAATTGTTGATCATTTTTCGTTGATTGGTTTTCTTCACTATAAAATCTTACATTTGTCTTTTTATGACTAACAACCGTACCTGAATTAAATTCCAGAGACTTCACTGCCCTTAACACGTGACGACGAGCTGTATCGTCAAGATGCAAATTGTCTTGTGCGTGCCCATCCAAAGCTTTTAAAATGTGTGGATAAACGTCGTGAACCGCATCTCTTCCATAAATGCAGTCCAGATGGCCATACTCAGGAATCTGGATCCAAGAGTACTGTTGACTGGGGTGCGCTTCTTTCACAAGGTTGTAAGTACTGAAGGTACTGTCTGGCAGATAGCAACTGTTCTTCTCTCCTACAAAGAGGCACAGTATATTGTTACGCACCCACCAACCTCACTGGCCGAGTAAACAGCCAATAAAAAGGTTATATGTGCAAAGGACTTTGTTACAGTCAAAAGGCCTTTCTCCCTTAAAAATGGTCGGTAATGTTGCTGTGACCTCGTTTAATAATTTGTCGAAATACTTCAATGTTGATGTTGTCTAGAGAACAAGGAAAATGATACACGCTTGCTTGGATATGGAATTTTCTTACTTGTCGATTTGATTATGAGAAATCAGTGTATTATTATCTTTAACTTTTTCGTGGTATCTCACCAACAATGAAGCAGATTGGCATATTCAGTCGATTTATGTGCTCTCTGTAAGCCGGTGACTTCAGTCGGTCCTCCCTATCCACATCGGGCAAATAGATGTCTTCTCCAGTGGCCGAAATCAACTTCTTCTCTCTCATGGTCAAAGCCAGCTGGGCACTTGCCTCTGCAGTAATATAGCCAAAGAACTCGTGCAGAGTGTCATGTGTCAGTGGGGTAAGATTTTCATGTTCCCATAACAAACCATAAATGAAGCTTATCCTGTGAGAAAGATATCAAATAAGAAAACATTACTAGCCCAGCTGGATCGTTGTTTCGCTGTATAAGGAAACAACAACTCGCGAGGTGGCTGAGACACAAATGACTGTAGTATTACACCACTGCGTCCTGTGGTTTTATCGACTGAAATATATAGAAGCTAAAATAACCCAAAGTTTGAACGCAGTCCCATGATGAATCCTTTGCCGGGCCAAGCAGCCATTTCTCTAACTGCTCCCAAATCGCGTAATATCTCCTAGTGTTTAACAATCAAATAAAGTGCTCGAAAAGGGATCACTTTTTGGACGGGTATAACAATTCCGAAAGCCAAGAATTTCCCTTATTTCTACATGTCCCTAGCGATAGATTGTGATCCTGTTACTCTAAAATAGTTTGCCAACTGGTTTCAAATAGCGAGAGCATAGATTCCTAGTTTCAATTTTGGTATAATAAAGTGTAACGATTTTAGGATTTTGGCCTGATATGGTGTGTGAACAATCACATTTTGTTTCAGTTAAAACACGCTTAGGGTTTAAGCATTGGGCGACGTACGAAAATTACTACAGTGAACGGCACATTATTTCCGGCCACAGTTTGACAGGATTGAGTTTTTTTGGAGAAAATGAATACGTAATCTTTAGTTCGGGCCACAATAAAGTGACCAAAATAACAAGGCGGTCGTATTAACAGGTTGGCCATAGCGAGGGGATGCAACATACATACATGAAAACGTAGGGAGACTTTATACACATACACCTTATTCGTCATAAAGTTAAGAACAAGGCACCACTCCAATAGTCATCCTGAGGTGAACCTCGGTAGGATTCGCTACCCACCTGTGACAAACGGGATTTTGGCACAACTCGTCATAAGGCAAGAACACATAATCAACGCCTTTGACAAATTTGTCAAAGAGCCATTCAGTCCAAGAAGCGTGGTCATCAGTATCGACTGTCATTCCTTTAATGCCAAGAGCCTCCATTACTCCTGGGATGTGCAGGCCAGCTTTCAGCTTGTTGAATGAGCAGGGGATCGGATTTGCAGCCACCTGGCTTGCCACCACACTTCTAACTTTCCCTTCAAGTGCTCCGGACAGGAGAGATGCAAAACACACCAACGATCCAGCACAGTGGGCCATAATTTGAACATCTTTCTGCAGAATAACATTAACCAATTAACATTGCGTTAATTAATTAAGAAGCAATAAATTGCATGTAGGCTGTAGCAATATTAATCTGTTCAAAGTCTTGTAGCAATGTTCCAAGTCTTCAGAAGATTAATTGCTTCATTTTTCAAGTTTTGCTGGTCTACGTCTTATTGAGACCTACAAGGTTGATCGTACTCAACAGAAAAAAAAAGACAGTCGTTTTTGCTGCCTTTTTCTCACAAGCTGTGCCAAGAATTAAGATTGCATGTGGAGAGCAAAGAAATATGGCATGCGAGGAAAACATAATGTCAGGGAAATAGCTAAGAAACCTCCTCTGCCCAGGTAGTTACTCCTTTTCTGCTCATAATGTTTTTTTTTCCGTAGGCCTTCTTTCTTCTGCCCCTCATAATCTGAACGCATAGAAGATGCTTTTACTTTGACCTAATTCGTGATCATGGAGCAGCTCATAAGGCACGTATCGCAGGCTTGTACCTTAAATGTTACCTTTACGTACTTTACATACGCTTGCATGAAGGTGTGCCTCCGAATTCACTTAATGCAAGAGAGCCTTATTTTACAGCACTGAGAACAAATGATGGAGCATCATGGCTTCTTACCCTGAATATAATGTCTTACGCAACTAATGTGGTCAGTTAAGGACGGTGGCCCCTAATAGCAAGGTATTTTTTTCTATTTGTGCCCATATGGGATTTGTTTCTCGTACCTGGGGCTGTCAAAATCCAAAAAGAAAATGAAGGGTCACCGCGCATTTTTCGGAGATAACTAGGTACAAATATGGTAAAAAAAGTGCTGACGGAGCATTTTTATTAACCACACCCTCAAGAGGAATAGGATAAGCTTAAGAGCAAAATAACTTATAACTGTGTAAACTGCCACCAGCAGCCTTTATGATTAAAATGCAGTATCAGTAAGACTAGAGATACCTTTTTAGTGACCTCTATGACTTTGTTGATAGCCGCTGGATAGTCATAGGCTGCACAATCGTCCAATGTGTAGTCTCTGCGTGCCATCGATGGAAGGTTACACGAAGTACGCCAATCGACAAGCCAAACGTCATACCTTGTAATAAAAAGTACGGCAATTATTAATGCAATCCAGGTTATCTACTGAATGTCAATGTTAATCGTTTGCCGTGCCTCTCCCGAGCTGAGAGTACGTTTCTTCGAAGGGTATTATTATAAGTTTCTTAATGCAACATTAACAATCAGTCAACGGGACAAACGACGTATTTTTGCCACACTTATCCCGACAGGTGCATTTTCAACCCGAACACAACTTGGAGTGCGTTCCAAAAGAAAACCACCCCTTTTTATTAGCTCAGCTGTAGGATACGACTACCTATGTGATTTTAAGGGAAATAGACAAAACTGCAGTACTCGGAGAGGACCCACTGTACCACAAAAATATGTTAGCCAGTGTCTTTCTAGTACTCAGTCTCAGGCCCCTCCCTTCCTCCCTCCCGCCTTTAAAGATTGCGTGTTGGTTCAGTGGCCATCCCTCTATCATGACAAAAACTGAGAAAAAGATTGAAACTCAAACTCTCATCTCAAATTTCAAGGCCAATAACGTTTGTCCACGAGGTCCACCAAATAGGTTTCTGTATACCCTCTATACCTAAACAAGGAGGGTACTTCTCGAGTACACTTTTTATGGCCACTTCGCCAATAACTAATTGATACAACGTACTTGTGCTGCACCAGATATTCAACCAGATTTGTGTCAATAGTGTCCAGGCTGAATATCCCACTGCTCACTCCAGCCCCGTGAAACATCACAACCGGACCCTTAGATCCACCATTGTAGCGAGTCAACGCTATTTCAAACTGCAACATAAACATGAAAATCAGCTATCAAGTGATCTAACACACAAGTGTCCTTAGTTGGCGAGTGACGCTATACTATTTATTTTATAGACACGCATGTACGATTTATTCATTACTTAAACTTAAATTTGCATTACTCTGACGGAAATCAAATTTTGATGTTTGGATCTCCTACCCTTCCCAACACCAGTTTTCATTTGAGAAAGGGACATAATTAAATCGCAATCTACCCATATCCAGCTATACATATATGATTCTCTCTGAATCGTTGGAGTATGCATGATTCCATTTAAAGATTTGAAAGGCAAAGCCAGGGTGTGCATGAGATTTCTTAAGAACACTTGAGAAGTTTGAGAACGACTGTACTCGAGCTTGAAACATAATTAGCACCTTAGCACCTCTATCGTGTTCTAAAACTGAAATACATCTATAGCGAATATAACTCAAGCTTGTAGGTGAAATACTATAGTGTGGCAACTCAAAGAACGAAAATCATTTTATAGTAAGCAGTATTATGCCGTGGTAATCGTCATAGAAGTTTGTTTCAACTGTTGAGTCACTCTGTGGATGAAATCATTAAGCGTTGTTATCATTCAAATGAAGGCTACTGAGCAGTACTTTCTTGTAGTACTGTTTATAATACTGTACAAGGTGGTTCTAACTTTTGAGTCTGTGGATGAAATCCTCTAGTGACCAGTACTTTCCTGTGATGCTGTGATGCTATGATGCTGTACAAGGTGGTTCTAACTTTTGAGTCTGTGGATGAAATCCTCTAGTGACCAGTACTTTCCTGTGATGCTGTGATGCTATGATGCTGTACAAGGTGGTTCTAACTTTTGAGTCTGTGGATGAAATCCTCTAGTGACCAGTACTTTCCTGTGATGCTGTGATGCTATGATGCTGTACAAGGTGGTTCTAACTTTTGAGTCTGTGGATGAAATCCTCTAGTGACCAGTACTTTCCTGTGATGCTGTGATGCTATGATGCCGTACAAGCTGGTTCTGACTTTTGAGAACGTGGAGGAAATACTCAAGTGTGCCCATTCCAATATGAAAGCTACTGAACAGTACTTCCCAATAGTGCCGGTTGTTTTTCAGTGTTCTACAAGATGAGATTCAGAATACCTTATAGCTTTGTAATATCGGCGCTATGAGAGTGAGGTTACAAAAAATTCGTAACTGTCAATGTTAGCACTCACATTGTCTTCTGTGATGCAATGATAGACCTCAGGGATGCAGCCACGAAGCTTTAGTGGCCTTTTCTTCCTAGGCGGTGCATCCGGATTGAAGTACTTGTCACACGAAGAAACTGGACCATAAACATCCCAGATGGTTCTTGCAAAGAACGCACCAAAACGTGCCATCCACTGCAGCTTCTCACGCCTGCTGTCAGTGTTTGTGATCTCCATTGTGGCCAGTTGCTTGGCAAAGTTTGGCGCCGTGATGTAAAGTGTTCCCGTACCCGACGGCTCTTTCTTGCCGAATTGGTAAACTTTAACAAACAAGGTTGTGGTATCTTTCAATCCTGTTTCTCCAAAGTGGTCCTTGTGAATGTACTTGACACCTTCAAAGGAAAACCTCTTGCCGCCATCTCCTGTCAGAGTCATTTTGTAAACCATTTCTTTCGTGTCTACCTGGTCTTTACTGGTACTGAACAGCTGGAAGTGACCTAGCACGGAAGAAAGTATAGACCGGGTCTACAGGCGTACTTTTCCATGACAGTCATGTACGGATCAAACATTTTTGACCATTGACATAAGTAATATTTGGACATGATATTATCATGAAACTGAATATTAATAAGTGAAAGAGATTCCTTTTATTTTTTGGAGTGTTTAGTTATTGATTGGATGTTTAAAGATGGCATAGCTTTTTTTTAATTTTTTCCTGGTAGAACCTTTTTTCAGCAAGATGTATATGTATCTGTTCAGCAACTTTTTCTTCCTCAAATTTTGTTTTTTAATTACTCCATCGATCCGAAGTCATGATCACTGTTACTGTCACTGTTAATATTAAACTATTTGATGTTACAGTCAAACCTTTATCGACTGGAGACCGTGAGAATTTGAAACGTATAGGAATATTGCAAGCGATCAGCCAATTTTAATGCCCGCTGAAGGGTTTACTTGAAATATGTTCAAAGAGTGCTAAGACTCATTTTTTTAATTTTAAAAATTGCTAAGCATTTGACATACCTTCAGAAACTGTCAATGGAGCAGAGGACAACGCTAGACATGTCACTGTTCCAACTATCTTAGCTGCATGAGATGGGTCGCAGTTTAGCATTCGCTCCACATCATCAGACTCGATGGTAAGTGTAAATTCACATGGGACTTGCTTTCCATTGTTATTTGTTGATTCATATGTTCCCACCATCTTCTCCGTGAAGCGAATTCCAGGCTTCTGTTTAATAAAGCTAGTCTTGTCTGCAAGCAAGAGGATAGTGCATCAAGATTGGCCGTTGGATAAAATAATGATTAACAAAAGCTTTCCCAGAATCCTTGGTAATTGAAAAACACACGGGAAATGATTTGCCTCAAATATCACCCAGGCCACTTTCAGCATAATTTTTCTGCGACCAACCAACTTAATAACAGCTTTAATGAAAAAAAAAACTAAAGTTTAATTTTGGACATCAACAAAACAACTGGTCAGAAACTGGGCACCCTAACTCGAAGCTGGATGAAAATTTCTAACTCCTATTGTTTTGGAAAGTTTCAAATCTAAATTGAAATTCGATAAAGCTCTGAACACTTGATCTCCTTAACCATGTCATGCCAGGTATCTTGATTTTTTTTCTTGAAAATATGGCATACTACAGACCCTAGCTTGAACAACGGTAATTTCACTGCGCGGTGAAAAGCGTAAAAATAACCCTTAATGATTTACTTATCTAAACAGAACGGCGCATTCTACAAGTCTTCATTGAGCTTTAAAACTTCCAATAACTCGGATGGTTTTTCATTAATTTTCCTCGAAGGTTCCGGTTATCGGGAGTTTACGTATACTACGGTGAGGGCGCGTGATGTCTAAAGCTTTTTAAACTAATGAGATCTAGGGAAAGTTTCAGGGTACTTGTGATCTCTTGTGATGGTCAAATATTTGTGAAGACCCGCATTGAGAACTAATTGATCGTAATGCAGCACCAAACACATTCCACTGAAAACTAATGTTTATACTATTCACAGAGTGTTAGCTTACCAAGTGGTTTGAATGTGTCATAGTCAATGTGCCACCCTTCTCTCTCAGCAAGAAGCCGCATACAGCGCTCAGCAAGGCAAGAAATGGTAAGAGTGGGATTAACACCCACAGCTGTGGGAAGAATCGCCCCATCCACAACGTACAGTCCTTCCAGAACCTGGTCAGAATCACCTAGAATCGAAGAAAAAAGCAAATGTATATCTTATCTGATTCTCACCATATAGGACCAGGTACTGTGTAAAAGAACATACTAAGTTTCATTTTTTAAGGACTTCTGCTACAGAGTACATCATCACTGCTTCCGGGTTTGTTGGGATTCTTTTCGAACTTAATTGGATGTGCAGCAAATACTTAAAAATTACAACAACAAAAAAACACACACACATACGCAGCTTCTTCGTATCCCGATTGCAGATCTCGTTGAATTTGAAAATGTTGGTTCTTTTTGAAGGAGGAAATCTCGAGAACCCTCAAAGCAAGCACAAAACTAGGACTAACAACAAACGCCCACATATATATGGCCCTCTGTGACTCAGAGATTTGCATCCAGGAAAAATTGGTAGAAGAAAAGCGTCCCATTCTCACCGCCGCAGCAAACCTGGTCTATTCTCCGTTGGCTAAAAGTTCTGCACAGTATTCACTAATCCAACTATTGCGTGAAATGATCCGCATATATCAAGTCGTAAGGGCAGGCCTTACAAACAGGGTAAAATTGTTGCAGTTGACGGTGTTTCCTCGAATGTTTCTCGTTTGTGCACGCAGGAAACATTTGTTGCAGAGGCAAAACTTTACGTCAGAGAAGCAAAAAAATTCTTTTCCTGCCGGCGCAACCAAGACAAGATTCTGGGAAACAATGTTTACGCAACAACATTTTCTTCTCTGTGGCCGACGGGGACCTTAAGAAATTTCTTCAAAGTGACTGTCCAGCAACTTGTTAGATGGTTTCCGAGGAGATGTCTAAAGAAAATTTGCCTTCCCGAAATCATCATGATCTCGAAGTGTGGCCCTTCAAATAAAAGCTACTTAGAATAGTTTTAATTGTTGTACTTTACAGTGGTACCGTTTCTTTGTCAATATTATACAAACGGAATTTTTCGTCAGTGTAACATTTTCATACTGTAGCATAAACTGCTTACCATCAAAGACTTGTCCAGCATGATTGACAACAGCTGTTCGCCCAGATTCGCCCATGGGGCAACCACCAAGAGGGTGAGCTGAGATGACGCTTTTACCGAGAGCACTGGTCCACATGGGGTTCTTTACAAACGTTCCTTTCAGCCCTTTGGTGACCTTTTCCAGTGCATGATTGACAGTTTCAAAGTTCTTTTCATAGCCCACTCTGTCCCAGGTGATGTCAATGCTGTCGATGTTCTTGTTGTACGAGATGATACCACTTGCATCATCGTGGCTCATACAAAGGCAGGATAGGGTGTTGTCAATCCCTTTGCCTCTTAATTCCTAACAACAAAAGATATAGACCAAATGCATTAGATTTATGTTGTTCACTATTTTAATATTTTAATAGTAATTGTAAAATTCAAAAATTTTACAATTTGCTTGTAATCTACGTTTATCCTCTCAACACGATATTCAATGTTCAGATTACTGAGATAACATTCTTTTAAGTGTGGATGCAATCCGTAAGTTTCTAGCAAAGTTTTTTATTCGTTTTGAATAATCATTTTATAGTTTATATTACCTATTAAGCGCTTTAAAGCTGAGCCCTGGTATAAAGCGCTCTAGAAATAATAAGTTAGTAGTAATTAGTAAGTGCGGCCATTCAAATTAAAGCTATTGTAAAATGTTTTCTGTCAAGCTGTTCATTATGCTGCACGAGGTGGTTCTAACTTTTGAGTATCAATAGTATCGTTCATTTACCTAGAAAATTTGACATAGACCCATGCACTCTTAGCCTTGACTTTCTTTTACCTGCCAAGCCCTTTCCAGCATTTCTTCTGAGGAGTACTTATCGATTCCAATCAGTCTTGCAGCAACCATCAAACCAACTGAGTAGATTCCAGAAAGGACGGATGGTGGGGTCCCGTCCTGGATGACGAAACCCTTTTTAACGTTTCCATCTGCTGTTTTCCGGAAATCCATTACAGAGGTTATACAGGGACCTGGTGGTTTTGCTTTCTTGTTTTCTGTCATGTGTTTGGTCGTAAGCCCCACCGAGTTTGCTTTTTTGGCTCCATTGTAGCTAAAACCCAGTACATCTCCATTTGTGGAGAAACGCTTTCCTGTCTGTTGAGAAACATTGAGGCCACGCTCTCGAGAGCGCAGTAACAGTTTAGTAGAACCAAGTGCCCCTGCGCCAATAATGACATGCGCAGCTCGAATGGTTTCTTCGTCAACTTTGAAACTTCCTTTGACAAGTCGCTTGTATTTAACCATCCAGTCGCTTGAATCAGGCGCCTTAGTCACAGACATGACCTCCACCTTTGAAAAAGTTACAGTCGGCTTAAATCACACATGACGAACAGCTAGGCGATGCCAAAACTTGAAGATCAGAAACAAGAATAGGTGTGTGTGGCGGGGGGGTGGAGAATAGATGTGGGGGGGGGGAAGGGGGAAGGGAAAAAAGCTGGAGTAACTGAACGAAATTTTTCACAACAAATAACAGTTTTTGTAATAGCCCTTATCATTGAGGTTCCGTGGCTATATATGTGACAACTGGATGACATGCATGTGTCTTATAAGCTGTATGGTCACACCACAGATTTGTCATACATGACCTTCTGATGTGGGATACCGAAACCGAAGACGAAATCCTCAACTGCAAAAATGACATGTCAGAGGCACTTCTTTCCACCTTTTCCGTATGTCTCCAGGGATATACATCTTAAATTAGGGAGACTCCCCCACATAATTTGCATGCGTGTTTTGTTCCCACTAATGATAACTTCATTTGTTAAACAGGTTGTGAGGTGTGTGTGTATTGGAGGTGCCGTTTGACTCCAATTTATTCCATTACTGGAATGATTCGACACTAGAGTTATTTCTTTAAGGAAAGAGACTGGAGTTACCTTCGGTCTGTGAAGAGTACGATAGTGCTTACATTTTCCCTCTCCTTCACTTCTGCCAATTTAGCATTATTTAAAAGGAGAGGACTCTGATTTGACCAAAATTTCCATTTGGATTAAATCTGACCTGCCTACGCAAGCAAGCAAGCTTTTTCCTGCACACTCCTCAACAACCTTGCGTTTTTTTGGAAATCTGGTTAGTTCTCCGGTTCTCAAACTGATCTCCTATAGCTGTGAGTTGGAGTTATATGCATCGAGGACACATATTGGTGTACACGTACATAAGAAAATGCTGTAGTTTCTGTCTTAGGAAGAAATATACCTACCTCTGTAAATATCTCTGCCCCATGGGCCTTGGCATCGGGCAAATAGTTCAAGTTGAGCGTGTTCTTAGCACCAACATTACAGCCACCACAGCAGTTTCCACAGCCGGTGCACTTTGGTTGAGGCACTCCAACGTGGTTGGATGGTGTGTCTTGAAATGTCACGTAAAGAGGAGTTCTGTAAGACATCTTATCAATATCCTCAATGTCACACGCGTGGAACCCATCTCTCATGCGACGGATTTTATCCAATTCAGGATAGTGATCTGGATAAGGAGTGGGCTTCAGCATATCTACCACATGCTTTCGGTCGATTTTCTGTAAATTATCAAAGTCTTCCTTGAGTTCTTTGGGCCATAACTGGTCATCAAACACCCCGGGCTCAGCATCAAGACCAACATTGGCATTTATGAGAGAGCCTCCTCCAAGGCCGCACCCCTGGGCAACACTCAAGTCATCTGTCACGTAAAACTCATACAGATTGGTAGGGTTACCTGAAAGACAAGGAGCAGTTAGTTAACAACTGCTGTATAGTTTTTGAAAGTAACTCGTTTGAATGGTTTCTATGGGCTGGGAGTACGAAACATAATGTGGTCTTAACATCTAGAATTCATATTGGACTGCGAACAAGGCCCAGAACATCCAGTACTAAAATGAAAATGGTCACCATTTTATGGATGTGGTCCATAGACCACCCTGCGGGCTTTTCTTAATTTTGAAGTTGAATTTTATTAGAGGTCTAAGTGAGGATTGAGATGAAAAGGATGATCAGTAGGCCCATTTATTCAAACGTGTTTCAGTCATGTCTTATCTTGAATTTTTGCTGACAAACAAACAGCTGTTGGAAGAGGTTGAGCAAAATATTAATATAGCAGTCTCTAAGTTGTTCTTATACGATAACGTGTAAATGAAATAATTTCATGCGAGCTGCAGGCAAAAGAGAAAAGGGGCATCTCATTTTACTGAAACTGCTGGTTCTCTCGCATTTTGTTTTGTTGGAAGTCCCACCTTCCTGTTGAGCTGACTAGCTGTCTTTTGTTTTTCTTTCGCAATTACTTCACCAAATCGCTAAAATAAGTAGTTAGCTAAACTAAGATTTCAAGTCGATAAATTCAAGTTTCGCTTAAAGTGGCGGGTCTTCAGTTTGTAACTGCAATTTTGTAAATATCATTTTGAAAAACAGCCAATCAGAAAGTGATCAACAGGCAATGTTGCTAGACATTAATGTTGCAGAACGTTTTAAAAGGAGATTCGAATGAATTTCCAAGGGGAGGAGAGGGCAAAATTGTAGAACAACCACGTTTTAAGGAAGAATTACAATCCTTGGAGTGAAATCCATGGGGGGTGGGTGGCGAGTCCAAACAAAAAACCTCGTGCAACCTTGTTCCCAGGACTTTCTCTTTCTCTTTTTAAGGTGTATCTAGAGGAGTGGTCATATAGCAGGGATAGAAATCATGTTTTCTATACAAGAACAAAAATACAACATGGACACATACAAGAAAATGTAGCAGGGAAATGTCCCATGGACGCTGTACAGGCAAAGCGTGCACTCTTTTGCGCTATTATATTGTTTAACTCGCGCAAATGACACATGCAACGAACTTAATTCATCCAGTTGAATGTGAATAACGGTGTCGCTGATAAAACAGAACTGCAAAATGCTTGATTGCATGGTTTTTGTAACACTGCCGGATGTTGCAAGTTAAGCGCACCATTGAATTTTGCGTCCACTACGCAACCGAACACACGAACAACACTTTGAGGCATGGGCGCGTCCGTCAGCCAGTTCTCTGCTCCGTGCCGGCAAAATATTTATTTATGTCAATTCTGATCAACACAAATTACATTTTTCTTGCATCAAGACACTAAAAACATTCCAACCGGTATTACCTATGGTATCTTTTCCACCTTGATGAATTTGAACTTCCTTGGAGGCATCATAGAACTTCTCGGGAAACTCGCCGGGTAACCACTCCTTTCCTCGTTCCAGGACACACACGGACTGACCAGCTCTGGCACAACGGCTGGCAGCAATGGATCCGCCATACCCTGAACCAACAATCACCACGTCATAGGACGGTTTTATGGATGCATGGTCCAGCGACAATCTCGGAAATTCGGGTTTAAAAGCCTCTGGTGCTTTCCTCCCGAAGATCTGAAAGGAAATGTTATCCAAGAATAAACTACATATGACCGTTTTCCTAGCCGTTGCCGGTCTTTTTCTCTTTGTGAGAGATTTAACATTTCGCGTGCAATATCAACTGAAACAAAGGCGACAAAAAGGCTTTAAGCCGAGTTGGCTAAACCACGTGGTATTCAGTTTCATTAATTCGAGCAGTTGTTACGAAGTACCATATTATTTTCAAAATAATAAAATCCTTGATGGCTGCATATTAATAAAAACTCCCCAAATTAACTCAGCAGTTATTGCAAGAAATAAAATAAACATCAGTATTTCATAATGACAAATTTATCCGTAACACTCTTAGTTTCTATTTATAAACTTACTATCAGGTTATCGAAGAAGGAATAGGCATTTTAAAAAAGTGTGTAGTTCGGGAAGAAGGGACTTTGCTGAACTGCCGTCCGAAATGTTATTGACTAGCAGTGGATAATGCGATGACTAAGGTTTTTGAAAGCGTTCTTTATACTCGAATGCAGCTGGTAGGCATTCCTTAACAGTGGATTCGGAATGTTCAAAGGGGAGCACAATATCGAAGATAACTGACTGATGTAGAGAAATAACAAAAGGTACTTAATAATCTTTTTAATGCACTGGAAAAGCAAATTATTTCCAGTTGACCTGATTCAAAAGAGGCAAGAATTAGCTTAAAAATTCCTATGGCTAAGAACACGAAAGCAGGTGAACTGATCCTTTAAAAGTAGTTAAAAATTAATGTATTCAGTGTTGTCAATCATTGAGGAGAGTAGTGAACAGGGACTGCTCCACTGAGTATAAAGTTAAATTGCATTACTCCAGAGCTCCTTAAATATTAGGTTCAAATGGCTGGAAAGTCGAGAAAGTTTTGCTTCGGCCTGCGAGACCCAAAATAATAAAAAATATGATAAATGAAATATAGTACTTCCAATATAGTGCCAAATTTTGCCCTGTTTCTAGTGTATGCCGTTGACATATCGCTGAAAGTTTTCAATCAATAAGTGGGATAAGCTGCGTTTTGGTTTGCCCGTAGATAGATCATTATTTTTTCCCTCTGGCTGGAGAAGCTGATTACAGCTCCGTGAGTAATGCTACATGCTCTGCCGTGAAATGTCTGACGCATGTATAATTAAAAAATACGTACTTCGAAGTCCTTAGCTAATTTAGTCCCTAACAAGTCTGCCACAGTTCTACCTATAGCTAGCCATAATTCTTTCATAGCCTAGCATATATATATATATTTTGTTGCATTTTCGTTTTCTCATAGTATTTGTACTGTGGTTGAAAAGCCGCCCTTTTGAGGGAACCTCAATAAACACATCTACGTAAGTATTTGTCAAATAATTAAGTCGAAATAATACCAGAAAAAAATACATGTCACTAGAAGACAAGCCATAATCAAAAATACTTACACCAGCTATGTAATCTCGAGCAGAACGTAGTTCCTCCGCCATATTCCGGCTTATTTACTGCTTTTGTCCTTGTTTGAGGTATCGAACGACGACCAGGCAGTTTGCCATTCGGTAAGAAAGACACTTGCCCTGCAAATCTTATTTAGTAGCAGTGGATAATGTTGAAGTGTTTAAATGTTTATTTCACACGTAGTTTGCATGCATGCCTTAACATGTCATGGAATACGGAATGTTAAGGAGTCCATTACCGCAGAATACGATACAATTCATTGTTAGAGAAACAAAGGAACTTCAAAATGACCCACGGGAAAAAACCAATTATTTCCAGTTGACTGGATTCAAAAGAGGCCGAGTTTAGCTTACAACTTTCTGTGACTAAGACCACGAAAACAGGTGAACTGATCCTTTGAGTTACTAGAAAAATAACTTCCAAGTTTAAAACGATGACACCCTGAAGGTATTGCAAAAAAGAAATGAGTTGCTATATCTTCGTTTAACGGCAATGTACCCAATAACTAGATATTTTAAGGGGAAAGCGAATTGAAAGTTACAAAGTGTTTGGTTTAGACTTGAATTAAGACAGTTTCCACTAAGATCTACGGCACAATAACTTCCATTCGTGTCAAATTTTCCCTTTACAGTGATTGTTGCTAACATATCTGGTTCAAAGCTTACATACTTCAGGCTGTACTTTGCATGGATAAGCTGCATTTCGGTCTGCGCAGATAGATTTTACATTATTTTATCTCTGGTTTGTGAGGCTGGTTAACCTGCTTTGCTGTTGAGGGTATAGCCAGTATGTCATTTGGCATCGGGGAGAAGGGACAGGGTCAGTTTTGCCCAGTCATCCCAAATGTGTATTTAGGAGCAGTGCATATTAAAATGTTTAACTGAAGCTTTTATGTGATTATAATACAATGCGGAATATTGGCAATGATCAGATGACAGAAATGTTATGCAAACACGAGATGTGTGACCGCCTTCTTAAATTAATAATTTAGAAGTCGATCAAAGCCCTTGTGTTCGGACAATTAGGGCAAAACGTTTGGTTCAAACAAAAAGTATGGTTAACAGATTTTACTTATTATGGCACGGGCAGAATTATTTGCAAACATCAATATACAACACTTTTTGTCTAAGCCGCTATCCAAGGTGGACCAAGAGAATTCCATGCCAATATTCACCGATGAGACATAAATCTCAAGATGCAAATTGGAGACGACATTAATAATTTTTTTGAGTGTCAAATAAACAGGACGTTCGATTTTTCTCTGCCACATTTTTGGTACTGAATTTTACTTTGTACTGGAAGGGGACTTGTTAGAGATTAAGGAGTTAAAGAAAATTCAAAATGTATTCACCAAGGAAACTTTCCTTTTGATAGTTCTTTGCAAAATAATCTACGAATAAATGTAGCCGGATTTATTGAATTACAAGAAAAAGAGCATTTTAGCTTTTTAATATAGGGACCGACTTGGGGACTTAATCTAGCTAAGTCCCGCTGGGAACGCATTTAAGGCATTTCACCGTCAAATTGTTACTTACTGTTTATGAACTTGCTAGGAAAGTATTGAGATCGCAATATATACACAGTAGAGACACTTGCCCAATAATTGCAGGCAAATGGCATTGAGTAGCAGTAGATATTGCGACGTCTAAGGTTTTTGAAAGTGTTCTTTATACTCAAACGTTGCTGACATGCATTTTTTAACTGTGGAAAACAGAATGTTGAAAGGAGAACACAACATCGAAGCTGCATACTAGAACAGACGAAGAGAAATAACCGAGGTAATTATATTGTTTGACACACAGGAAAAACAAATGATTTCCAGTTGACCCGCTTCATAAGAGGCCGAGTTCAGGTTAAGACTTCCTGTGGTCAAGAACACGAAAACAAGTGAACTGATCCGTTTAGAGTGATTAAAAACTGATAAACTTTTTTAGCTTTAAACGATGACACAGTTTGGTGATATAGTCGCATTTGGGTAAAGTGAACAGATACATGGCGAATACCTTCTTGAACACAGTCATGCAGTGTGTGTACTTGTTCTTAATCAGAGTGGTTAACCTGCAGGTTCCGGTCGAAAATTGTGACATGGTTCCAAGGCAATATCGCACTTCTCGATGACTTCAATGCCTCCAAGTAGCCAAAGAGTCTAATTTTTTTCGAAGCCTTTTCGAAGCTCCTGACTGCTAGGTCCACTATAGACCTGAATATTCACTAAATCTCAAGTTCACTTAATTTCCAACCTTACTGTGTGAGCGTGAAGTACAAACATCCGCCAAAAATTTCTAATTAAAATTCACTGACAAGTAAGGTCGCCATTCAGTTTTGAAAAGATATAATACTCGCATTTTTTGTTTGCCCGTGCGCTTAGCTTTTCCTTTACCACCGATGGCTTTTTTGTCCGAGCCGAAATACAAGAGTTCAATAACATGTGCGAATTGCTCCTCGGGGGTGGAAGGGGAATAATGAATAACTCAGTCCCTTAAAGGAATAATGAATATCGCAAGTGTTGTATGCACTCGACTCTATAAAACCTTTGTCGGTGTTTGCGACTATATGTGAAGGCCAGCTAAAACAGTAGTCTGCAATCAATCCTACCGGATAATCTGTATTTAATTAGCACTCCTGGGTGCAAGAAGTTTTTCCCGGTGAATTTCTCATGATAGGTGCGTCTTTTATCAGTATTCGAATGTTTTTATTAAGGGACGGACCACTTAACTTCTGCGGGGAGGAGAGTTGAGAAAAAATTCATGTGCAGCACAAATGACGAACAAAAATTCTTGCCACACACAGTGAGCCGAAAAAATTGCGATGGCTGACACATCATTGTAGCGTTATTTGTTTCAGACTGGTGAATATGGAAGTTAGCATATGTATAGTTAGCACAAAAAGTGAGTTGAATTTCCAGCAACTAAAAGTTTCATATGTTCCTCAGAATGCCGAAAATCGCATTTGCGAAGACCACACTTTCAAAATTTTCGGGGGGAGCATACCCCCGGACCCCTAGACACGCCCGCCTTCGCCAGGCGCTTTTTTGAACCCACTTTCTCTAAATCCTATGGATCTGCACCAGGGTTAATAGTTTTGAGTCTCATTTCTTTCACAGGTTCCATGTAAAAAAGGGTAAACGGACCCTGATTCAGAGATATTTTAGAGTTGGAAGACCTTGAAAGAGCCAACGTGTATTCAACACGTCTTCCTTTCTTTTTTTTTTCCCCTCTTTTTTGCATTGCACTTTTCTGATAATTCATGCTCATTATCCAGGTATGATATGGAATTAAACAATTTGCAGACATTTCAAAGCTTGTAAGCGTTCTCTACTTTTATCTCCTATATCTCATGCACAGACATTGCACCTGAAGTTGTCAAACAAAATCTGAATAGCAGTTGGACACAATAATGAATAATGTTAAAAGAATAATGAATAAGTCAGAAGAAAAGCGAAAGGAATAATGAATAAGTGAGGCACAATTATTCCTCTTCCACCCCCCGATGCTCCGGAATAATCCGTAACCGGGAAAAACGAAACGCAGTTAACATACATTGAAGTGACAGTGAACTAAAATGCCGTACTCATTGATTTATAGGGGGAGGGGTGGTGTAGTGGTTAGCGCGTTGGACTTCAGATCTGAAGGTCGGTGGTTCGACGCCCAGTCCCTGCCATCGTGTTGTATCCTTAGACAAGAAACTCTACCCTGCATTGTCTCTCTCCACTTAGGTGGGTACCGGCCACATACTGCTGGGGGTAACCCCGCGATGGACTAGCATCCCATCCGGGGAGGAGTAGCAATACTCTCAGTTGCTTCATGTTACAGAAACTGGGTTAAACTCCAGCCGTGTGGGCCTCCCTGGCTCGTGTGCGACTTACTCCTTACCAGCCTGCTCATTGATTTATAAGATCACGGCATTGAGATCAGTGCTTAGTACAACTTATCTTTCAGACCATCAGCTGGTACATGGTGCAACAGCTGCAAGTTTTCCACAGTCTGAACACCAATCATGCCAACAAAAAGGTTCCATTGTTCTTGCTGTAATTCAGTTGCTATAATTCAGGTCATTCAGTGAATAAAACACAGAAGCAACAATGTGCAACGTGAGCTATCTTTATTCGCTGTTGAGAAGGATCGCACGATACCGAAGCTTACTTTTTTGAGAGTTTGAAGTTTGCCGAAGAGCTTTAAACATGACAGTGATTTTGTTTACAACGATGAGCTGCCTTAAATGGCAAAACAGTATGTTTAGATCAAAGATATGAAGCTAACATGTAAACTTGATGAATTACTGAAATATTGTAAAAATCGTATGCCCTACCGTCAGCCAGACTGTATACACAGTTGTAGGTAGTTTTGATTGAGATAGAGCTTTTCGAGAAAATTAAAAGGAATATAAACACTAGTAGTAATCAAAGATTAAGAGCGGAGTGCGCTCGACTGGTTGCATTCCATCAGACAGCCAATGCTTCCAGTTCCCAAGTTGTCACCAAGGAGATGAAAGCCTTTGAGTCCTTTACTTTCCCCTAAATGAAACCATGGGTCTTTGAAACGGGTTCTTTGGAAAACGAGCTCGGGTTTACATGTTATTTTGACTGAGATATGCTGTGAAATGATTTGACCATGGTGAACAAATTTTCTCCTGACGACAAATGTCCTTGAACATGAGCTGACAATGTGTTTCAGTCAGTGGAACAGCTAGTGCCAAACCCAGCTAAATCACTTGGTTAGCCAGCACAAAAGCTCCAAAACATGTACTAACAAAGGGCCTGAAACTAAATTACCACAAATCTTTCATGACCTATTTACAAGAGCAAATTCACATGACAAATTTTCTACTGATGACCAATCAAACTGGCACGCCTGTTTAATTAGCAAAAACACTTGTAACGAAAAATTTGACAAAATTTCCTCATCTACACGAGCAAATAAGGTTTGCTATAGGAAATTTGCTGGTGTGCGTGGGGCTTTGGGCTCTACAACGTCGGCATGCATCTCAATATACAAAATAACTATAAACCCTTTGGCGCTTTGTACACGACTTAATGTATACATCAACAAATTTGCCAGTGATATATATGTTTTAAAAGTGAACATCGATCTTAAGGTAAGCAGGTTAACATGAAAATTTCAAACACTACATAACAACGATTAATTAGTATCAAGGAGCATTTTGATGCATCTGCTGATAAATTCACTCACTTGACTCCTGCACCGGCCGTGCCGCGCGCATGTTCCGCGTAGACGACACTTTATCTCCTACTGGGTCCTTTTTTGTCCTCTGAAGCTGTCAATTGCTTAGGAGACATCTAAACCAATCAGAAGCTATCCTCCGCGCATATATTCATACGTTTTAGGGGGTAGGGGAAAGGCGGCTTTTATTAGCGACCGCATGGAGTTTGCAAACGGAGAAAATGGCGCCGCGTGGGTTGGTCGGTCCTAGTTTTTCAAGATGTATTTTTTCTGCCCTGAAAATTAAGATAATTTTTTCAGCTCAAAATGGAAAGAAATCATCCTGAAGAATAACTGACCTTGGAAAAAGAGGGTATGGAGGTTTTTAAAGCGACGAAAAGCCATTTCGCGTTGAGATTCCTTCGATTTGCAAGAGACAACCTAAAGTTTGCTCAAAAATTTAAACCGAACCGAATCGATTTTACAAGACGTGGGAAAACGCCACAGCACGGTAAATGCTGTTTTCGAATGTTGATTTGCTTTTTAAAAATTTTTTAACTGATTGTTTGCGCCAGATTCGTACAATTTTTCTAATTTTGTTCGCAAAGCCGCACCACTTCCGATCAAGCCATCGCCATAAACACAGCTGAAGTGTCTGCAAAAATTACATGCGTGTGTGCACGCACGCAAGAGAATCGAAAGTTTTTTGCTTCTTAAAGCAGATGTATTGCTTATCTGAATAAAATTTTTGGCTGGAAAAGCTTTGTACCGTTTGTTCTGTCTTTTTTTTAAATTGATATTTGAGTTCAGGCTGCAGTGTTCTGTAAACATGGTCTAATTTGCATAACCGGGTTGAAATTTGATATACGAGTGGCTTTCTTCAACGTGCAGAAAATTTTGGCAATTTTCATTTTCAAGGTTGTTTTCTGGCTAATACTTGATTGGTAACCAGTAGTTTCGTACATCAGAATATATTTATTTAACTATACTAGTGTAAAAAGAAGTTAATTTGGAAAGCCTACAATGTTTAGTTATCTACTGCGCATTTAGGTATTTTTTTGTACTCGGACAAATTTTAATTTATGCGAAACACACGAGGACTCGCAGGAGTCAAAGGGTTGTCGTGTCAAAAATAACACGAGGCTAGGCTGCTGCGTGTCTCGAATATATTTATTTAACTATACTAGTGTAAAAAGAAGTTAATTTGGAAAGCCTACAATGTTTAGTTATCTACTGCGCATTTAGGTATTTTTTTGTACTCGGACAAATTTTAATTTATGCGAAACACACGAGGACTCGCAGGAGTCAATGGGTTGTCGTGTCAAAAATAACACGAGGCTAGGCTGCTGCGTGTCTCGACAAATTAAATGTCCTAACGGAACAATTGCAGAATACCCGGCCACTTCATTTACATGTGTCGGAACGCTTTGAAGAACGAGGCATAACACAATAGGCACTTTTGTTATTCAATGAGATGGAAATAAGTGGCGGGGTATTCTGCAGGTAAGCCTGAATTCATGCAACAACATGACCAGTTTCTCCCTCTGAAAGTTAGCAGAAATCTCTCTCAAAATTCTTAAAATTCGGCAACAAGGAACAGCAAAATGTCCGTACAAATAATTGATGTTTCTCGAGCGCTGTACATCCTACCTCCGTCGCTTGTGCTTGTAAGTGGGCTTCAAACTGTGTCTTGTCGACAAACTTGAAAATTTTCCTTGAAAAGTCTTGTGAGAAGTCTGTGAAATCCTTTGTGGTCCTCGGCAGAAATAACTCTCAAAATTCTTCAAGTGTCCGTAAGAATAATCGATGTTTTCTCGACCGCTTTATTTTCTAGGTGCGCCACTGCGTTTATAAGTGGACTTCAAACTGTGCCTCGTTGATAAACTCAAAAACTTTTCTAAAAAACTCGAAGAAAATAACAAACTAGCTCTTGAAACCACGATCAGTATTCGCCTGTACGCTAAATTAACCGTTTAGGGCCTGGGCATCATGAAAGCGAGGCCAGAGTCCATACCAGCTCTCGACCGAGCGTAGGCCCCTGCAAAAATCTTAGCGGAGCCAGCGCGCTAGCGCGTCAGCGGAGCTCCATTGCTAAGGAAATTTGGTAATCTATCAAGCCAAAAAATTTTGGTAGTGACGTAGTAGTCACGTGACCGTCCGTCCGTACATCCGTCCGTCCGTCCGTCCGTCCGTCCGTCCGCACCACAGGGCTACCAATACACTTCCTACACTGGATAGAATCCTGTGCTGAATCCCGTGTGTTTTCGGCGCGAAATCGCATGTTGACCCGCGTTGTAGCAAAACAAGCAAAGACAACAAAAGTCAAAAACAAATTTGTTAGTGGAAAAAAAAAGTTCAAAAGAACACTCAGTTGTCTTTTTGGTGGAAGGGGAAAAGTTCAATCTAGGCGAAAGAAATTCGGCGATAAAGTTCAGGCAAAAAGTTCAAATTTGCCTCGTCGGTTCTGTTCAAACTCGGTCGGCACACCGCTTGAGTTCGCAGCTTTTCGTAGCGGTTTCGACGCCAAATATAGCAGAGCTAGTGCTTTTTGGTTTTTTCTGTCCACAACCATGGTTTTTACGGCGTTTCGAACACATTTTGCCAGGAAAAACACCAGCATTTTCATGCTGAGAGGCAGCTTGTCACGAAGAAAGAAATAAGTATTAAAATTAACTACGGAATCAATGTCAAGCGCCCGTGGCCTAGTGGACTAGTTACCGGCATCTCACGCCGACGAGCCGGGTTCGACACTCAGCGGAACGAAAATTTTTTTTTTCTTTGTTTTTTTTTTTAATAAAACGACTTGGATGAGAGTATTTTCACAAATTCAATATCTGCCAGCAAAAACAAAACAAAAAAACAAGACAAAAAGCAAAAGCAAAAAACAGACAAAACAAAAAGGGGGGCTCCGCTTTTAGGCTTGGCTAAATCTATATATTATTATTATCCACCCATTATAGAGAAAAGTTCGAATTTTTCTGTCTTGTATGACACAGGACACCCAACACACGATTAGGAAAGCGTTCTCCTTCATCCAACGCAATAAGATAGAAAACGTAGGGACGCAATGCGCACAGAGCCGATGACGTTTTGTTTCACAATATTGCTTGAAAGTGAATATATGGAAAGCTCATATATATGTGAACTGTGGACTGAAATATGAAATGATGACGATCGTCGCAGTTATGACATCAATTAAGCAGCTGATAAAAGAAACCTGAAAAAAATTAGGCTTAAATGACACTCGAACTTAAATGACCTCTGCGATACTGGTGCAGCGTTGGTACTGGCTTGATAGCTCAGTTGGTTACAGCGCTGCACTGTTGTTGCAGAGGTCATGAGTTTGAATCTCGTTCAAGCCGCAGCATTCTTGCTTGAAGACAAGCCTGCGGAAGAGACACCTGAGACCCAGGAAGGCGAGTTTTCATGCTCTGCAGAAGAGATCCCAGAGGCACAACATAATGACCTTGATATTCACCCAGTGATTACACAAATGAAGGAGGGGAGATCTCCACCCACGGCTAAAGAACTGCGGACTCACAGTCCCCTTACAAGAGCAATATATGCGCAGTATCCGTTTCTAGACCTGGAGGACAATATATCGAAGCTGAAGCCTAAGGACGAGCCGAAAAGCACTACAAACCTCGAGTCATCCTCCTGGTGCACCTGGTACAACCTGCTTTGAAACGACTGCGTAGTGGAATAGAAGGTAGTCACCTTGGGCGCCTCAAGACACTACGCAAAGTGCGGGAAAGATTCTGGAGACTGGGCCTCGCTAATGTAGTGAAGGATTACTGTGCTGCCTGTTTGACGTGTGCTGACTGTAAAACACCGAGGAAGACTCCAAAGGCACCGCTTCACCCCAATCCTTTCAACCTATCCTATGCAACGACTGCACATTGATATCATCAGTCCCCTGCCTAGAACCAAGCGTGGTAATCGTTACATCATGACGGTCCAGTGTTCGTTTATCAAATGCGTAAAAGCGTATGCGTTGCCTAACCAGAGAACCAAGACTGGCGCAAGGACACTAGTAGACAACTGTGTTTACCGATATGGTGCACCTGATGCCATCCATACTGACCAAGCCCGCAATTTTGAGTCACTTCTGTTCAGCGAACTATGCCAAATGCTGGAAATCAAGAAATCCCGAACGACGGCATACCACCCAGCTGTCGACAGCTGGAGGGGACAGGAGGAGAGTGCTAACAAGACGGTCAAGAGCCTGCTATTGGCGAAGGTTGACAGTGAGCCGGAGACATGGGATCAGCACTTGGGGCCCTGTATGATGGCATACCAAAGAAGTGAGCATCCTTCAACAGGATATAGCTGTACTCGCTTATATTTGGGAGAGAGGTGTAGCTCCAATTAGATGTGATGATGGGTGACTCAGTGACAACCATGGATAATCATGGGGACTATCTATCCAGGTTGAGGAACCAACTCAGCAGTGCATTTCAGGATGTCCGGGAACTGCTTAAAAAGGCCCAATACCGACAGAAATTAACGAATATCTCGACAAAGGTGTGGGAACTTGCCAATACCCGCCCAATGACTTGGTTTTCCTGTTCAATCCTCAGTTAAAGACAGGTGAGGACGGTAAATGGAAGGGGCCTTACAAGGTTCTAGAGCGTACAACTGACGTTAACTATCGAATTAAGAGGCCAAGTGATCCCAGAAGTCGTTCGAAAGTTGTGCATTTCAACAATTTAAAGTTGTATCAACGCAGACAGCGAAAATTCATGCCAGGGGATCAACGTTGTCTTGGACAATCGGACTGACGGGAAGGCAAGTGACGAATTACCTGCGGATCTCTTCCCCTTCCCACGAAATCCCATGTTGGCCGTCAGGGATCCTGGAGTACTCAACGCCCCTGAGGATTCCACCCAGGGTGCACAAATTGAAGAGACCACCCCTGAGAACACCATCCCTAAAGCACAAATTGAAGACACCACCCCTGAAGACACCCCTGAACACTGGTGTTGAAAACCAACTGAACTAGCTACCGGACTGTAACATTTCGTTATCTTGCCATTCCCTTTTCTTTGCTTTGTTTGTTTATTTGTTAAAAAGGGGCCTTAATTCCCACTTTTCTGTGGGGACTAGAGTCACGTGTTATGTTTCGTATCAGCTTATTTACTGTCAGAGCTCTGCTATTAAGTGGCAATGTCTGTAAGAGCGGTCCACTGCATTTCGGATCAGAAAAAAGTTTTCCCTCAAACTTTGTCCAGGAAACCATCTTGGGTCACAAGTAAAGGAAACGAGTTTCGTTTTGGGAAATACGCTAAAATATCTTTTTTTAGAGCCCACAACAGTAAGAGCGGCAAAAGCCGTAAATTAGCGCCTGGCCAGACACGAAAATTGTATATGTTGGCGACCTCACTGCTCAAAAACCACAACACGCAGCAAAAAAGTGTTATTATTTTTAAGTTAAGAGCTCCTTCAAGGGTGTAAAGCGTATGTTAAATTTAATTTGTGTTGAAGTGGAAGCTCGTGATAATTGATATATTAACACTCATCTGCGCGCTTTCTGAAAACTCGCAAAAGTACCCTGTCTTCGTCGGCCTTTATTTCCCGAGTCCAGACCGAGTCGCTCTAAATTCCTATCGAAGTGCGTTAATGAGATGTCAGGGAGTACAGGAATATAAAAATACCTTGCGCTTTTTATCGTCCTTTACCACAGTGACTTCGAACTTTTGGTGATTTTTGCGAATATGACACACGCATTATGCAAATTAGGTTGTTGAGCAAATTCGGATCGTGTGAACTGAATAGCTTCTAGATTTTAAGATTTCTCCATTTCAAGTCATAAATACAGAAAAGCATACACAAATAGAAGTTTTGAACTGTTCAAATTGATGAAATAAGCGAATTACTGAGTCCTGATCTTTGGATGCTAATCCGGAGAATTGCGTGACTCGCATTATGCAAATTAGGTTGTCTGCTAAACTTGGTCCGTTCAGGTAACCGTTGCAAAAAACCTTTTCAACTGTTTGGATCCCACTTTTGTTTTAATTGAATATTAAAGAAATGTTGAGACTACATGCACTGTAGGTAGAAAACGTTGACGATGAATTCAGCAAGTTACAGTACTGACTTCTATTCATGTGTCATTTGTATAACTCTGTTTGCAATGAAATGGACAGCTTGTTGGATAAAAAGGAATCTCTACTTTTTTGTAGTCGGGTTTTGATTTTTTATGTCTTCGTTTTGCTCTTTTGATCTTCCTTTTCCACAGCGCTTTCGAACTTTTGGTGCTTTTGTCCCAGGGGGAGGGACACTTGACCAACTGAGGGTTTGAGGGCCTCACTGTATAGGACAAAAAAAAGCCCTAAATTACCTACTCTGTTTAGGACAGCACCCTCTATTTTAGGTCCCTGTTTAAAGCAAATGATTATTATACCAATTCCCTTGTTTTACACAATTTTAAGTGTTTCAAAGACCAGCAAACGTCCCCGATCTAGGATACCTAAATACTGTGTAAGCCATATTTAATGACGACAATCGGGTCTGACCATACCCTGTTTACGACAAGTTGATACCCTATTTAGGACAGACTCGGTTAAAATTTTGTACCCTGTTTAGGAGAGAGAGGCCAAAAACCATACCTTGTCCAGCGGCACGTCCCCGTATAGGCAGTATAGGGGAGTAACCCCCGCCCTGGGCTTTTGTTCCGGAGCTTTTGTTAAGCGCTTTATTTTGTTTATGCAAACGCTTGAGACAAGCAAGGTTGTTTGCGTGTCAAAGACCGCGGATTATAAGCTGCCGATGGTTGGATGCTTTGGGGCAAAATGTGACGAAAATTATGCCAACTGGATTTTTTGCCAAATAAGCGACGTGTAACTTTTTGGATCTCTCTTTCATCGATGTTTGATTTGAAACGGCTGAAGCCATGTGTTCATGGGATAGTCACCTGGTCACAGATGCCCGTTTTTAAAACAGTGCTCTGGTTCCTTTTCTTCAGTTCAATCAAAAGAATTGGATATCATTGTATCAGTTTTGATATAAAAAAGCTTCAACAGCGAAAACAAAAAAGTCTAATTCTGCATCATTCTGCATCGCGTGTTTTGATTTCATGTCCAAATTCAATTAAGAACTAGCTATTAAAGAACTGGAGGCTTCTTGGAACCGTGCTGACTTCGAGTGGAAGCGCCTCACAGACGACGGTGAATCGCTTAACTTTCGAGCTACTTTCGCACTCTGGTGAAGGTGTCTTTTGATAAGCCATTTCGGAATTGTCTTAAGCCTCTCTATCAAAGCGAGGCTAGGTGCACACCTTTGATATTTAAAAATATGGTCTTATTTACACGTGAATGAAAACTAATTTTCATATGAAAGGTTGTGCACATAGCCTCGCTTTGAAAGGGAGGCTTAAAGCAATTGTGGTCAACCCAAATGTGTTCTACAAGATTTACAACGTGTCTTGAACTGTTCAGCAAGACTCATTTATTCAACAAGTAAATTTGAACATGTCCCACCTTTGCTTTTAAATCTTCACTGGCTTCCTGTTGAACAAAGGATTATTTTCAAGATCGCTCTGGTTGCATTCAAAGCTCTTCATGACGCTGCTCCCAGTTACATCACGGAACTTCTAAGGCCTTACAAGCCTAGCACGCAGGACACTGAAATCATCTAGTCATTATCTCCTTGGTTTCCCAGATTTAATCTGAAAACGTATGGCGGTCGTTCTCCTTTACAGTTGCCGCTCCGACCATATGGAACAGCCTTCCCTTAGAATTAAGAAAATGTGTATCTCTTTCGACTTTTAAGTCTAAACTTAAGACTTGGCTGTTTAAAGAAGCTTTTGGCTAGGAATTTTGATTTATTTATCGTCATGATTAATTTTGGTTCATTTTTATTTGTTTTTTAAGATTATTTGTAGATTAACGTAATGACAACTTTGTAAAACACCATTGAACCATCGGGAAATGGCGCTACAGAAATTTATTATTATAATTATTATTATTATTATTATTATTATTATTATTATTAGTTGGGAAATGGCCTATTTCACTTCTCGCTCACAGGTCTGATTAAATTCTCGACTTAAACAAAGAACTACCCCTAAGTTCCGCATCCTTTGAACAGTTCACTTGAAGGATAATCATTTCTTTTGAATTATTAGACACGATCACGATCTCAGTTTAGCGATCATGTCGTGGAGCGGGTGGGGGGGGGGGGGGGGGTGGTGAAAGCCTAGCTATGACCTTTGTATTTTCGGGGCTTTTCCCGCCCATAGGGCTTCGCCGAGCGAAGAATGGTACTGGCTTTTGTACAAACCCTCTTCACTGGCTTGCTGTTGACGTGCCAAGGTGGAAAATTATCTGACAAGCATTTACTAATTTCAATGTTGGACGTTACTATTTAACTGGGAAACAATAGCTTCTAGTAATTTTTTGCCACCTCAGGCCTCAACCTGAAAATATCATAAAAGCTTATAATTATAACAGCCTGCCTGAGCCTCATTGTTGTTAATTTTCCTGTGATTCTGATATTGTATTCATTCTCTTATGTTTCTCATTATACATTAATTGCAATTCTTGTGAATGCAATAAAACTGATTGAGAGAACAAAACGAACCAGAGCACTGTTATATATTATAAAAGGCCATCTAACCAACCCTGGAAAAGGAACCTACCAAGACGTAGCTTTAGCTGTTTCAAATCAAACAAAAACTTTCAAGTTTCTTATAACCTGATGAAGCGTTTGGCAGAAAATTTAGTTTGCATAATTCTCGTCACATTTTGCCCAAAGCATCCAAACATCGGCACTTTTTAATTCGCGGTCTTTTTATTGAGTTTGCTCCACTGACGCGAACAACCTACACCTAGTTTGTATAAACAAGATAAAGCGCTTGACAAAAGTCCCGGGACAAAAGCACCAAAATTGCGAAGGCGTTGTGGAAAAGGCAGATCAAAGAGCAAATTGTAGGAATAAAAAACCAAAACCCGACTACAAAAAAGTAGAGATTCATTAGTTGTTACAAGTTGTCCATTTCATTGCAAACAGAGTTATTCAAATGACACATGAATAGAAGTCGTCAGTGCTTTAACTAGCTGAATTCGTCGTCTACGTTTTCTACCACAGTGCATGTAGTCTCAACATTTCTTTAATATTCAATTAAAGCAAAAGTGGGATCCAAACCGTTAAAAAGGTTTTTTGCAACGGTTACCGGAACGGACCAAGTTTAGCAGACAACCTAATTTGCATAATGTGAGTCACGCAATTCTCCGGATTAGCATCCAAAGATCAGGACTCAGTAATTCGCTTTTAATTTGAACAGTTCAAAACTTCTATTTGTGTATGCTTTTCTGTATTTATGACTTGAAATGGAGAAATCTTAAAATCTAGAAGCTATTCAGTTCAAACGATCGGAATTTGCTCAACAACCTAATTTGCATAATGCGTTGTCATATTCGCAAAAATCACCAAAAGTTCGAAGTCACTGTGGTAAAGGACGATGAAAAGCGCAACGTATTTTTATATTTCTGTACTCCCTCACATCTCATTAACCCACTTCGATAGGAATTTAGAGCGACTCGGTCTGGACTCGGGAAATAAAGGCCGACGAAGACAGGGTACTTTTGCGAGTTTTCAGAAAGCGCGCAGATGAGTGTTAATATATCAATTATCACGAGCTTCCACCTCAACACAAATTAAATTAAACACACGCTTTACACCTTTGAAGGAGCTCTTAACTTAAAAATAATAACACTTTTTTGCTGCGTGTTGTGGTTTTTGAGCAGTGAGGTCGCTAACTTATGCAATTTTCGCGTCTGGCCAGGTGCTAATTTACGGCTTTTGCCGCTCTTACTGTTGTGGGCTCTAAAAAAACTATTTTAACGTATTTCCTAAAACGAAACTCGTTTCATTTACTTGTGACCCAAGATGGTTTCCTGGGCAAAGTTTGAGGGAAAACTTTTTTCTGACCCGAAATGCAGTGGACCGCTCTTACAGACATTGCCACTTAAAAGCGTTCAATTCAAAGGTTTCTTGCATCTGTCTGTTTTTTATACTACACTGCATTACCCATCAGCGAAGTTTAAAAGTCCTAAAGAAGAGATTCCAGATCCTGATAATGTTCATCTATGGCTGAAGGTGGATGGAGAATTGAAACAAGGTGGTAATATACTCAGGATTTCACCTTCAAGATCCCTCATCTCATAAGTTACATCATCAGTCAGAAGTACATGACAATGGAGGGAGGAGATTTAATTTTGGCAGGCACCACATCAGGTGTTTTGCCAGTCAAACCTAACCTGCAATCGGGCGTTTTTTCCCCTTGCACTATAGTTTGCGGTTTGGTGGACAAGATTGAGATGACATTTCCTGTTATACTCTAAAAACAAACTGTACGTGTCTCAGTGTTTTTATTTGTTTCCTTTGTCTAAATTACAACATTTAAGACCTGCAATTACTAGTTTGGGCAATGAGCGTAGCAATGTGTTGAAATTGAAATAATAGATTAACTTTTTAATGTGTCAACTAGTAGAAAAGTGTTGGCCAATCATTATCATCACCAACATCTACTTGTGGGAAAGGGTATGTCACAAATAAACCATTGTGTGACGTTTTGGAGCCGTGGCACATTTTATTTTCTTCCAAAATGGGTAGAGGCAACATTCAATTTTTTTTCTTGCTGATATTAATTCAAAGGAGTTTTCCAGATCCACTTTTTGGTCAGGATCTTAATCTATCTTAGAGCATCCACAATGTAGATACCTTGTCTACATTTCCTTTCAGAGAACTTAAAAACTTTTATGGCGACTCAAATTTAATGAGCACATGAAAAATATTTTGTTCGTCCACCAAAATTATGTTGCCTTAGGACTGGTCAATAAGTATAGGGGGTGGGGGGGTGGGCCGGAGCATTTGGAAAAGTGGTGGTCCAAAAATTCATAACCCACCCCCTTACGTGGGCATAAATAATTTCTGCTGACCCACCACAAAGTATTGGCTAAAAAAAGAATTCCCCACCCCCCAATTAGTAAATTATTCAAGTGGATTTCACAAGTGAGATATGCACACGTAATCATATTGCATGTTAATCATACACAATAATTTACAATTATAGCTGTGTTGGTTACTATATTAAAATGACCACTTAGATACCAAGCATAGTGCCGAGAAAAGAGTTCATTTTTAACAAAAAATATTGTATCGATATACATGTACGGGGTTTTCAGTAATACTTTAAAGTACCGGAGTCATAGGTAAAACAAATGGATGTGAGCAACGAACTAAAGGCACGAACATGAGTGGCAAAGGCAAGAACTTCTGGGGCCGTGTCAGCGGCAAGGCTCCCCGGAAAATTTTTTGAAATTGGACTCTCTGAAACACCATTTTCTGCATTCGCTGGACTGGACCCAGATTTTATTACAGGAATGATCATTTGTTTCCAGTTGTATGAGTTACATAAGTAAGCAATATAATTCAGCTTGTAGAGTTCTGTTTGCTCAAATGGACTTTTCCTACAAGTTTTATGTAGATTTTGCAAGGAACTTCATGCCCTTAGAGTTACAGAAAGCCTTGGACGCTTGCAGTATTTCAATATACGGGGCTTAAAATATGATGACCCACCCCTTCCTGAGGCTGAAAATAGCATGACCCACCCTATTGGAATGGCTGAAAACATAGTAACCCACCCCCTCTGTGCTCCGGCCCACCCCCTCCTATACTTATTGACCGGTCCCTTAACTAAAAGGATGTTAAAAGCTACATCTTTATTCAGCAAAAAAAAATGACACTGAGTGTAAGCTAAGAGAGATATCATAATCAGGAAACTAAAATAACAGTAATGCAGTTATTGGAAATCATATTTAATGAGTTTGTATCACACTGCAATCCTATGGTGTGGCACCACGGCCAACCAGCTAACTTAATTGTTTATCACTATGTATTAACTTGCATATCTCTTAATGTTCTATTGAAGGAGTTGCAATTCGCTCCAGCAGTGCTTTAATGGTTTTTTTCGGTGAGATTGAGACTCAAGTTCACTCAGCTTCAGCTCCTTCTTAATCTACCTGCAGGTTTGCGTCATTTAGCTTTTGCACCAACACGTCTGCAATTTGATTTTCTTCTCCGGAAAGAGGCACTAATTCATATTTCCCCTTGCAGTCTTGGTGACTATCCAGAATTTCTTTCAATTTTCTGATGAACAGCATGACCTGTCAGAGACAAAGAGAGGTTTTCGAGGAAATACTGTATAATTATGGTCATTTACTGGAAAAAATGATCACTGTTGCAAATGTGTAATTGCCCATCAAGAATCTGTGAAAGGTCTAGGGGAGAGGTCCAATCTTGTCACCTTCCTGGGAAGCTATACAGGTATGTACAACCTAAAAGCTGGTATTTGAGCTTTGTTAACCACAGGGTAATACATGTACTTTCATACTTAGCAGCCTTTTGTTCAGTTTATAAACATGTAGTGTAATGTACCACGCTTATAAATATGTAAAAACATGTGCACAATCTGTGCATAATTTTGGGGGTGTCTAAATTAAATTCAGAACTTTAGTTTTTAATTTCAGAAGTCAGAGGCTGTGCAAGGGGACTGGGCTAAGGGGGTTTTTTAGTTCCCCCATTTTTTGGTACTTCAGAATTCTCTATGCAGGCAAACTTTGCAACTGGGATAGCTGCAGAAAAATCTCTTTCGCTTCTAACAATAAAAGGACAAAATTGGGTGGTCTGGGCAGTCAGGACGTTCTGACAGACTGACTTAATTGGTGAAATATATATTTCACAACACTCAGCTCAGTTTTCTCAGTTGGCCTTATTCTATAATGATAACATACTGTACAGGTTTGCTGGTACAAGTTTGAAGAAAAATGTTTTGGAGATCTTCAGTGTGATACATTTTCAGTTAAAATATGTGTAGAGATGAACGAATACTGATTAAGGGGCATAACTTATTTTGGGACTATCCTGGTTATTCTCCTGGTGCCTTTGAAGGATTTGAAAATTCGCACAATATGGCACAATAAAGTACATTCTGTCATATATTAACTATTGCTTTAGCCATATTAGTTCATGTAGTCTGTTTTGCGTCTCTTCTTCGTGGTTTATTCATGTTTACGATGAGCAAAGTACACTCATCATGACAGATTGATGATCCTTTAAATTGATTCCAATAAATTAGATTTTCATGGTGAGACCAGAAATTAAAACCCACTCCCTGCAGCGAGGAATAACAAAATATATCCTGAAAACTGACTCCCAAAAGAATGCAATTTTGCCTATTCTCAGAGCAAACCAAAACATTCTGACTGCCATAATCTGTTCATTTTGTTATCGTGCTCCCTGCAGAATATTTCATTTTGAAAGTTTCATCCTCCTTCTATCTTATATGAAAGGCTGGGTGTGCCACTCAACGGCCACTGTAACAGACCAGTGATCACCATTTAACTCCTTTATGTTTTGCTGTTTATATATAGTCTTCAAGGTGAAATTTTGTTGTGGTTCCCCCTGAAGAAAGCTTTTAAGTCCTCGTGTTAACTTTGACTACATCTAAATGTTTTGTGAACAGGACCCAGAATATGGGACTCAGAGATAGTAAGTCTCATGGTTTTAGTGTGAGACTCAAGCTTTTTCTCTTTCTTTCCCCCTCTTTTTTGTCTTTCTTTTTCTCATTCGATCCATACAAACCAAAAAACTTGGCATCTATGGGGACTGTGTTCAGAGTCACATAAAAATTATGACATAATTCAGATTATCAGGCTTATATAAAGGGCAAAGGGAGAAATGAAGAGAAGTCTGCCATTCTGATTTAACTTGTGAATCTACATCAGTCATTTAATTTTCATCCCCAAACCCACTCCCACTGAATCAGTTTAATCCACTAATTACTTACAAGGTCAAACTTGGTGCGAAAACTGTACTTTTCTCAATATCATTACCCAAATGAATCATGAATAGAATCCTTGTCTGGGTTCAATGAATAACACTGAAGAAGGGCTATGCCCAAAACGTTTGTGCCTTTACAAACTATGACACCTAAACGTGTTTAACTCGCATATGAACTTTTTCAAGAAATAACACCCTTTCAAAATCCCGGGGTACTCCCTGTAGTGGGCTATACGGGAAGGCTCTGCCCTAAAGGGACACCTTTTTTTAAGCTCGCAGTATCCTAAAAACCTAGCGTAAATCATCATGATTTTAGTATGTGAAAGAGGGTCACAAAATCTGCTGCAAAGTGAAAGAGATGGCATCTAAAGCTAAGTGTAAAAAAAGTGACAAATTTTGGCAGAAATAACAAAGCTACACATACAAGCTTGCAGGAGCCTTTGTGCAGCTTGGAGCCAATGAGCAACTCAGCCAGAAGGACTGAAAGTTTGGGGAAATGTGGCAATTATAGGAAATTTTACTGTTTTGGCTTATCCTTGAGGTATAAGAAAGGGGTGTAATTTAGCTCTAGTTATATGAAGGGGGTGCCATTTTGGTAAAAATTAGTATATTAAAGGATAAGGGTTTGAGCCTCTGGGCGGTGCCTCCCCGTATAAAACTGTATTAAGTAGCCCCCCCCCCCCCTCTCGGGTTCAAAATACCTGCTCATCTCGCTGTTGACGATTCAGTCCACACTCTGCGTTCTCAGACATATCATACAACGACATTAGTGGGGTGGCATACTCTAGGACAACATGGTATTTGTCTATCTTTCCATCTGGGCGTGGCATCTCTATCCGGTGCACTGTGTGCTTGTATGACCGCTTCGATATTCCACCCCTATTAATCTCACGGTCTTTGAGATTGCCAGCACATTTCACTCTTGGGTCTGCATACACTATTTCATCGCACGTAAAGCAAGTTTTAGGCAGCAAGATGAACAGCTTTTTCTGTGAAATCTTGTAACGGAAGTCATCCGTCTTTGCGATCTGGTCTTCAAGATGTGGAAGAACCAACTTCAAGTAGCCGAAATAATAGCTCCAAGCCAGACCATCGGCCACGTTTTTGTTTTCTCTTTCGTTGATCTGCGATACCTCCACAATGGAAAGCTCTCCAAAACCAGCGAGAAACAACAGCTGAGGAACCAAGAAGCAGTTCAGGGAAAACAAGATCGCGTAATCTGAACGATAGAAGGTATCATACTGTTCATACAAGGCGTAGGACAAGATCAGAAGAGAGACAACGGCGACAATCAAAATAGAACGGCCATATCTAAAACTGAAAGTAGAAGTGAAAACCTTCTTCCAACTTCCTTCATACCTTGCCTGCTTGTGATGAATTTCTTCAAACACAAGACAGATTCGTCGCACTAGCTCGCCAAGAACTAAACTCAGGATGAGAAGAGCAGTTCCGAAGACAAGAAAATGGAGTTTATCCTTGCTTTGAGTTTCGTCTCCGGAAGCGTGGACAACAGCCACCCTGACATGCAATGCGCCAGAAATAAAGATCACAAGCAAGGCAGCGAGAACGGCTTTTTTACCACGAGGTTTGGAAAGTGGACCAAAACCATTATTCTGCTGCTGTGGATCCATGCACAATTTACAACTTGAACTATAGATTTCCTCGACTGGTTGATCCTCCCAGAGACGAGTGAATGCTAAAATTGCGACGAAGCTGAGAACGTTTTCTTCGTGGAACCGTTCAGGGGGAATCCCCTAGTTGCTGACTTATGATTGGCCAGAAGCTACGTCATTCATTTGTCATGCCCGAATTCCTGCCCGCGAAAGATGCTTGAATAAGCAGTTTCATTTTCGAGTATCTTTTTCCCGATTTTGGCCGGACAAATGGTGAAATCGCGTTGTCTTCGTTTACCTAGTCAAAGGGTTTCGGAATACTGTAATGCGAGCCTGTGGCGCGTTATTCGGCAGGTGTCGTACGGGATAACACTTCCAGGCTCCTCAGGTGGGACGCCTGCAATTTGGCGCCAAAGCGGTTTTGATGTATGAGATACGCCATGGCTGAAATATAACTGATGGAAGAGAAAATCAAGGGAATAAACCGTCTATAATAGTTACTAGTTTTCCCTATTCCCTATCGTAGTAGCCATAGATTATGAAAAAGTCACTGTTAAATAGGAAAACTGACTGCTGCACTGGGTAGCCCAGGGTACTGCGAGCACCAGTCTCGAACCAGTCCCCGTTTATTTGTACGAACACATGAATGTTACAGGTGTGGCCAGGGAAAGTACAATGTCGGCAATGAACTCTGTCGGATGTCGGATAATTTGACAATAAGTACTCTAAGTTACAACTGCGTGCTTGCTGCCCGTCAGAAAACCCCCTTTTCTTTGGAGGAAACCTGAAGCCTCCCGAATGCAGAGCCAAGCAATCAACAAGTACCTCGAGGGAGAGAGGTTGAAAAATGATTTATATACAAACTGTAAATACATCTATCTAGGTATACAACCTGTAATAGTACGATCTAGTTAACTGTAAAAAACGTGAAAAGAGAATAGGCGCAAACGAGAAAAGTCATGGCATGCAGCGATGTCAGCTTAGAATGGTTAACCTCAGTAAAATCCCGCCCATATAGTCTCGTCTCCATGACAACTGTTAAAGTAGTTGAACCGTGAAAACAATAATTTACTGCTATTCTTCGAACCGCAGCAAACAGCAAGTAGTAATCACAGATTCGTGGAGTGGGTTCGACTGCAACCCTTGTCGACACCAGAATTAGGGGAAGACTAGAGTTTGCTCAGCTTTCTGACTTTCTCGACTTTTCCCCTGGGTTGTTATCAGTTGATAAATTTTTCATAGCGCTGCTGTTACTACACAGCTGTTACTGTTGCAATCCAGTGAACACCCATTCGCTGCAAGGACAAGGTTTCAAAGAAATTTAAAATTCTGATGAATTTCTTAACGAGCAAAATCCTGTTACACATTCGCTGTAGAAAAGTAACCTGAGGAAGCAGCCGACGTTTCGCGAGGTCGCCACTTGAGCCTTCGCAAAACGACGCCGCTCAAGTGGCGAAAGGTCGGCTGTATCTGGACTAACTTAAAAGCAGGAACAAAAAAATACAGCAATTCACTGAGAATATTGGATTATGGCCAGAGCACAACGCCATAACACCACTTTATTAAAGCATTACAAGAAACTTGAGAAAATACAAAATGAGAAAATACAAACTAAAGTAGGCCGTGCCAGGGTGGCCGGAAAAAAAAACCTACCCTAAAAAACCCTGTGGGAAAAACGGATAGGAAATCGGGGGAGGGGGGGGGGCAGGCACGACTTAAGTCCCCCACCAAGACCTGCTAATTAAATAATATACTGTAAACAAACGGTAAGGGAAAACTAAAGAGCAATAGATTTAGCAACTTTCAAGCGATCACTAACCGTGTGCTTAATATAACGGCTTTTAGTAGAGGCACACTTCCAGCCAGCATGCATGTCCAGAAGATCACCAACACTCCTGCAAGCAGGATTTGACGCGGCACCGGACTTGATACTATGTGTGCCATAATTAGCAATGTCATCTACGAATGGTCTAACATAGTTCCTAAACTCCTCCCTAAGCGTAGTATACGAAACTCCTTTAGTTGCATGAAAATACTCCTTGGACTTAGATTTAACAATTCGTCTAACGAGGGGGGGCAGATGACTCACTAGATGAAGGAAGAAGCTTGAGTAACCTCTCGGTAATAGCTACTGGGCAAGTAGACTTATGAGACCTGGCTATTAAGGACGTATGTCCTTCCCTATACTGATCATTTTTGCGTTTAGGGATGAAAACTGACATGTATTCACTGCAAATAGGGACATCCTTAACTGACATATGGCGAATCTCGTCCATACGAAAAAACCCAGCGAAGCCAACTAAGAGAATGAAAAGAAAACAAATAACAGCGAGTGAACTGCTGGAAATATAATGATCAGCGACCCTTAGGACATTGTCAACAGATAAAGGCTCTTTGGGCTGAACGGGAAGAGCAAGATGCCTTCTAGCACCCTCTAAAGGAGGATGACTTAACAAGGGGGTGACTAGTAGGGCATTCTTCTATCCCAGCTAAATTATGTCCCCATTGAATACTGTAAACGACAGACTCTATTGGAGATATCCCCGTATTGTTCCTAACTGAAATTTTAGTAAGCTCACTAATAAAAAGCGCAACATGCAGAGGTTTTGCCGGAATAACTTGAACGCCGATCTTTGAAGCCGCCCAGCCACGCCACTTCAGCCAACCAGATCTGTATTTCTGTACGGTGGCAGGAGCCCTGGACTCTAACTGCAAGTTGACAAGGTCTGGGTCAATCTTAATAAAAAGGTAGAACAGCGTGACATACAAAATAAACAAATATAGTGAGATGCATAACGTGCCAAAAAGTAGCATGGCACGACTTGTACTAAAAAACATCAAACCGGAGACCAAGACTGGCGCTCAACTGATGTTGCCAAATCAGGCAAAAAACAATCACTCAATCGAAGACCGAAAAATACGCGCCAAAATGACGCTGCCAAATCAGGCAAAACACAGATAAATAGTAAACATCGCATAAACAATCGTAGACCAATCTACGCGCTAAAATGACGCTGCCAAATCAGGCAAAACCACAAATCAAAGCGTCAAAAATTGCATGACAACTGCTCACCTAAAATCTACTCGCAAAGCTAACATTTTGAATTTCGGGCAACCGCTGAAGGCCGAGGAACGCGCCTTGTAAATTTGCTTTTGGCCAGGACCTTCCAACAAGAGGTCTTCTATACATGGACTTGAACTGGGAGGGGCGGTCGCGCAAAAAAGGCCAGAAATAGGCTGAGGGCCATTGTGGAACAATCAAAGTGCCGTAACCAGAGCAGGACGAGAGAGCTCTAATAGAGGGCACGATAGCGCTCACAGGAGGGCAGTTCCAGTTGTTCTCGTCTTGCCAATCCTGAGCCAAGGCATCAACGCAGCTGCAGCCGGGGGAGGCAAATTTAGAGTTGAACTTTGGAAGCTGGGCGTTGTAATAGGAAACGAAGCGATTAATTGTGTGCAGGCCCCATTTTGCGTCAATAACTTGGAACACAGAATGATTGATGGACCAGTCGTCCTTGTCAGCAAATCTGCTGAGAAGATCTGCTTTTTCATTAAGCGACCTTGGGATCCATGGCGCTTCTAGAATGATGCTGTTGGAAAGACAAAGATTAAAAATATCCAAAGCTACGGCCTGAAGATGAATTTTGGAGCTTCCAATGGTAACTATTCTGGCGGCAACCTGATTATCAGTAAAAATCTTAACTCTCTTGTGTCTCAATTGAGCAACGTAAGAAAGCAACACATAATAAATGACTTTCAGTTCGCGGAACGTCGAACTTTGGCCAATATCCTCGGCCTCCCACATGCCCCTTACAACGGTGCCGTCTAGAGAAGCTGAAAATCCACCAAAAGCTACGTCACTTGCGTCGGAAAACACAACGGTATGTGTTGCTAATGGTGGCCTTATGGAATAACCATTGAAGTAATCGATATTGCAATACCAAAATTTGAGCTCTTGAAGAAGACTGGGAGAAAAATGAATTGTGCTGTCCCATGAAGACGTGGTTTCAATGGCGAAATACATCTGACTGATCAGAAGATGAGAAATTGGACCGACTGCTAATGCAACTGAAATGATAGAGCGAGTATCCTCGCCAACTCGCGGAATGTAGAACACCTGGCCTGAATCGCAGACTCTAACAAGCCCTTAAGTTTGGAAACTTTCTTCTCGGGAATTTGGAATGACATTGAAATAGTATCGATGACAAAACCAAGCCATTCGCCAATTTGCATTGGAGTCCAATGCGACTTCTCCTCATTACAAAGAAGGCCAGAAGAAGAAAGCTCTTTGCGTTGAATTATACTAGCTGCTGTGGCGGAACATTTGTCTTGTCGGCTTCCGAAACCATCGTCTAAAGAAATGAAACTGTTGTGCTCCATAGAAAGCCAACGTTTAACTAACGGGCGCATTGACTTAGTGAAACAAACACAAGCACTACTTAAGCCAAAAGGAAGAACTGTGAAAGAAAAATATCTGACAACGCCAGAAAAAAGGCCAAGCAAAACCGAGATACTTTTGGTGATCAAGACAAATTTCAACATGATGGTAGCCTGACTTCAGATCCCATGTGAAAAACCAGTGCCCTTCATCTAGAACTTGAGAAAGCGAGCGGAGGTCTTCGTATTTGAATTTAGGTTTAAATAAATAATTGTTGACATGCCTAAGGTCAATAACCAAGCGCAACTTCTTTCCTTCGGCGACTGTTAATGGATTCACGCAGAACGGAGGAACTTCGTGCTCAAAACCGTTACTTAGAAGCTCGCTAATTACTTCAGCCACAAATTCCGGATGCTGCAGTGCAGATCTGTTGTTTTTTAAAAAACACTGTGTGGGGTACTCTGCAAATGGTAACCTGTAACCACGCCTTGTCATGTCAAGCACAAAATCTGGAGCGTCTGAAGTTTCAACCCAGAAGTTCAGTGAGGACTTCAAGCGACCTTTAACGCCATTGCTACCACCCTTAACACTAAATTCATCGCCACTACAAGACGATAAATGCATTAAATCACACTCAACTTGAGATTCAGCAACATCCGTGGTCAATGAACCGCCATCTAGTCAATCACGGCGAGCGTTGCTTTTTGAAGCATCCGCGGCTTTAGTGCATGAGGAACTCAAGGTGTTTCGATACAGTTTTTTGGGGACCATAACTCACTTTCGACGCGATCCAGATTTCACTTTAAAAAGCAAATACCACCATCTTAAACTGTGATGTATGGCAAACAAAATGTACAAGAACAAAAAAATCCTGTATCTTTGTTTTGAAGTAAATCGCAAAAACATTTTCAACCTAAGTTTTTGCGTAGTAATAGTAAATGCACCGAAAAATAATCAATGCTTTGATGAAATGGCTAGAAATTACTGTGAAAATGTGTCTTTTACTTACTAGTTTACGCCTAGAAAGTTTTGTTGAAACTGGTGTTCGCGATCTCGAGAACGAATTGTTTTTCTAAGATCACTCGCGTAATAATTTTGTGGTAATTTTTGAATTTGAGCGCTTTTGCGAAAAACTTAAGAACGGCTCAATGGATTTTCCTAAAACATTAGACACGTGCTTGACGATGTGACCAGTTTTAGTATTGAGTCTTATTAACCTTGATTCACTGGAACACTTTTTAGTTTTAGATTTAACGTTAAAGAGGACATATGAACCGACGGAAGAGCTTGCGTTACATATATTCACAGTTGGCAACTAAATGCTAATATATTCAAAGTAATGCGAAATTCATTTCTTCGTGATTTTATCTGGTTTCTTTGTTCTTTGTTTCACTGTAGATTACAACGAATAGTAAAAATTTTTTTTGTTCTTGTATATTTTGTTTGCCATACACCACAGTTTAAGATGTTGGTATTTGCTTTTCAAAGTGAAATCTGGATCGCGCAAAATTTCAATTTTACTGTTTTCGACGATTTTGTTTATTGTTGTCATGGCAATATCGATTTTTACAAAATGTAAACTACGCTAGAATTCAATCCAAAACCAACAAGTATTGCAAATTTCACGTTGATCCGACAAGATGAAGACTGTCTAAGAGCCGATTCAAAAAGATAGGTGTGGTCCCAAAAAATCTGTATCGAAACACCTTAAATGGCCGTACTCCCCGCACTGAAAACAAAAAAAGGCAACAAAGAACAAACGTTGAAATAATATCCGCAACATAAAAATAAAAAGCAGTGGTGTAGCGTGTGGCGTTTGCAGACCTGATGAAGAACACAAACTGACAAAAGCCTATACAGGATACAACGCAATTAACGCCTCTTACGTAACTTGAAACACCTCATTGTGAAAAACACAAAGAGAATAACAAGTACAGAACGTGCAGAAAACAAATATCTGCTAAACTACGTACAGCAGATATTTTGATATTCTGCACTAACTTAAAAGCAGGAACAAAAAATACAGCAATTCACTGAGAAGATTGGATTATGGCCAGAGCGCAACGCTATAATCGACGAAGCAAAAACAAAGATAGTATCGTGAAAAAGTGTTGGCTACTTATCTTAAAAACAAGGGCGCAACCGACGAGCTGGCTTGGCTTCACGGCGAGAAGCCAAATCGTTTGACGAATATCTTGGCGAAGAAGCAGAGCGGAACGCAATAGTGGACTGAACTATTTCCTTTCTCGCCAGGACGGGAACGTCGACGCTTCTCCTTATTCACTTTCCTCTCAGCCCTTCCCTCCGCCCGGTAAATTCTTTTCTCGTCGTAGGAGTCAGAGGCGAGCTCGTCCGACAGGTATTCATTGACAGTCGCCCATCCAAATTCGCTCTTATCGGCTAGCTTAATTGCTAAAGGTCAAATAGACCCAAATTTTGATAATTCCGCTTTAGCCGTTTAAACGCGTCTTGACACAAAAAGAAATTATTATAAAGCCAAACTGGACCGAAATTTTCCTTCCTGAGACCTTAAAAGGAGTAATAAAGCCAAAAGTACGAAGATATCCGAAGGTTGCACGAAATCGTTTCTGAAAAGACCGCGCGCTTAAATGGAAGGAATGGAAACGATCGCTGATTCTGTGACGTCACTGTTGATCAGCTGGTTGATGAGCAAAGAAAGTTCAAGATCCAAAGGCGAGTATTGAAGAGTATTGTTGTAATTTTTTGGAAAATTCTCTGTTTTCACCCGTTTTCTTTGCGTTGAAAATGGCCGAGTAGCTCAAACCTGTGGCATTTAATGTAGAGCCATACCAGTTTGAGCTAATTGCCACAGAATCGGACTGCAAAATCTCAGATGATATTCGACCGACAGCAATGGCTTCGAAAGTAAACGACGGAATTGGTAAAGTTTAATGGTGAGCGTTTAAGCTTATTTATTCATTAGACTGTAAAAGTTCGCCGTATAATCGTTAATAAATGCGTTACCACTTTATTTGAGGCATTTTTGTTGTTCTTTGCAGCCCTTTTGTACACTTATCATGATCGATGTTTGTTGTTATGCCTTACTGACTAGACTGACTAGAGTAAAGGAAAGCTTCTTATACATGTATCCATTATGGTTCCTGTGTCAGTACGGTTTTCATCCACGCGGCAACAGCGTCAGGAAATCCAGCTCAAATTTTGAACATAGCCGAAAACAGGTTACAGTTCTTGTTGAATGTATTTCAATCTTGTTGAATGTATCTGTCTACATCGCAAAGTGTTACTAGTGACTGTGTTTGTTTGTTGTTTTGCATGTATACAATCTTAGGCTCAAAATTTTGGCAACTGTGTACTAATGTCAGCTGGGCGAGAAAGTGTTTTGCTGTCGTGCAATTCCCAAATCCTGTGATAAGATACCACCTGCTATGTCCTAGAGACAGATGAAGAGAATTTTTTAAATCCAGCTGTCATTGAGACAGATTATAATCAGTATTTTGAAAATGAAGGCCGGAGTACGTTCCTATTAACGTAATTTTGCTTTGGGCTCTTTTTTTTTTGGGGGGGGGGGAGGGGGGCAGAGAAAAAACTCCATGTATAGATTGGTGCAGCCCAAATGAGTATGGTTTTAAAGCCTTTTTGGTTCTGAAAATGGTTGTTGACTTAAAAGTCAGGTCTGAAAATGGTAATTGATTTGGGAGTGACAGTTATGTTTTGTCAGTTCTGAAAATGGATGGGAAAAATTACACATCTGGTTCTCAAGATGGGTAAGGAAAATTACATGTTTGGTCTGACAGTGGGCACACTGAGAGCTGCTTTGTGGTTGAATTTTGTTTGGGAAAAGAGAAAGAAAAACCTCTGGGAGGAGGGGAGGAACCAGGGGACCAATGGGGAGGGAAAATTACATCTTTTGGTCCGAAAACGAATCACCTATAAATTGTGTTCATGAGAAAAGATCCTTCATTAATACATGATGAGATGTTGCAATGCTTATGAGGTTGTGTGCTAAATACTAAGATATTTGACAAAAGGTGACATAAAAGTAGTAAAAGATCAAGGAACAATAATGAAATGACAATTACAAAAACCCTATATACATGAATGAACATGATTACATAAACAGTATACCTTGTTAAGTTCTTAGCAACCTTGTGCACTTTATGACTCCTTTGATGTATATGGTTTAACAAGTATTGGGTTTACAATCAGTTGTACTACCAGTACAACATATAAGTAATATAATTTTTAGTTGAAAGCAAAAAAAAACTCTCAAAGTTTAGCTTAAACAAATCAAATGTGATTTCATTATTTCTAAGACTGCGAAATCAAGTTAATGTTGTTTTTCTACTGTTGTTACTGGTTAGCTAACCTGTTTATTTATTTAATATAGATTTATTTTTGTAGTTGACATATTTATTTAATCCCTTTACTGATGAGTTACCTTTTACTCATCTGTGTATCTTTTTTATGAGTCTGTTGTTTCCTCTTTCGTTCTCAGAACGTATACAGTAATGTTGCTTATAGGCAATACACTTAGTGGATACGTATGAAGCTGGGACGACAAATCCCAGTAGCCATTCCATCTTGTCTGGTTTTAAAAATGAGAGAGATAGAGCTTCTTAAGTAAAAGTGGAAACTGAAAGGGCTTTGAATATGTCCATTGACAGCTTGGCAGTCTTGCTAGATAATATTAACATCATATTTGGTTGACAGTTGTACTACTCTTTGAAATGTTTCTAAACTTTGTATTTTCTTCAATTACTACAGAGTGGTACTTAACCTAGGAGGTGAGAGGGGAGGGGCTCCCATAGTGTAGTGAAGGGGTCACCGTGATTAGAATTCATGCTTTGGTACCACTTAGGGTGTTTGAATTAAAAATGACCATTGTCAGCATGTTTTGATACTTTCTAGGGTTTTTAGGTACTATAATGTCAGAAATTCATGCTGGCAGGAACAACTTTTCAAGAGGCATTAGTACTTCTTGGAGTGACAAGGAACACATGTGACACCCACAAAAGAATTTTTTTTTTGTTTTAAACAACAATCAATCCCTTCAGTTTTTATGGGTCAACCATTTCCCCCTCCTGAAAGTACTTAGATAGCAGCTGTATGAAGGGTGGACCCCATAATTATATTAAGTGATACACCTGTCATAAACTTGATAGGGGCATGTTTGTCTTGATATGATGTCATTTCTGCCTCCCCTAAAAATCATGAACATGGAACAGCCTGGAACGCCTACTTCCCAGGGGGGGAAAAGTATGCAACAAAAGAGCTGTTAAAATGGTTATTTAAATACGGAACGTACAGGGCCACTAGATTAGTCTCAGCTACCGGCTTTAGTGCGAGAGGTGACGTTTATCCGCCAGGCCACTGATTCCTCCGTGGAAACAGCGGCCGAGTCGAAGGGCTGCGAGTGAGACTCGGTACTTTACAGGTTGCCTATCGAGTTGTAAAATTAGAAATTATTTGTTGTTGGTTCCTTGGATGCCATGACGGTAACTACATCATGTTTTGTCTTGCGTGGCTGCTTGTTTGGACATGGTTTTACAGGTTTCACGCGAGACGAGTGCGAGACGCGCGTGGAACGAGAAAATTGTTTCCCAGAAATCCTAGCGGTCATTAATTCACGCGATCTTCTTTGAGGTTGAGGTCAGTCTTCTTTTAACAGTGTTGCTGGAAATTCGCATCTCTGCCACAACACAGTAAGTCCTTTGCCTACTTAAAAAGTGCATAGTTAGCTCTTTGTTTACGTACACCATTGGTACCAAAGTACATGTAAAATGGTCCTAGATTTAATCACTGTTGTGGAGAGTATTCGAAATTTTATTTAGCGAGGAATCAACACGTCTCCAAGTAGCTCCTAGTGTTTCCTCGACTGAGTGTGAGCCTGTTTGATTCTCTCCTTTCTTTTAAGTACTTAGACACACCAAAGAGCAATGGCAGTTCAAACTCTGCAGACAGCAACTATTTTATGACTGGCAAAAGCAGCCACCTTGACTTTAAAATCTACAAATTGATCGGAAATTGAAGCTAAAAAATCTACAAATCATTAACATTATGCACCTATCAATTTGAAGCCGGGGGGGGGGGGAGGGGGGAGGCAGGGCATGGGTGGGGATTTGACACTTTTCAAAAATGTGCCGTCAAATTCCCTGCCACGGGCAAACCATTCCAGTCAAATGCGCAAAAATTTCCCCAACGTGCACCCCAGGCGGCATATTGCTGTCAATTATTCCCAGGCTGGATGCAAGAAAGATGCAAGGAAAACTCTATAATTTTCACTTCTCAATGTTGCTACATACATCGCCAAAGGTACGTGTTTAATAAACATTAAATCTGCGTGTAATACATTGTGTATATCGAATTACAAAATCAGCAGATTCTTTAAGAAACAGTTCATGTTTTCTGCAAAGGCTGCAGAAAGCATAAAATTTGAAAAGAGCAGTCATTGCAGCGACTGGCCCATACACTGATCGTTTGCATTGGCCATAAAATCAACTTGGTTACTCTTTATCCCTGTTTACTTCGGTACTGCAATGTCTAAAAACGTTCAAATCAACAAAACCACTCTAAATTAATCGAAAATACGGAGATAAAACAGTCAAATTCTTTGATGATCTGATTCTCGATCTCGTGGACATCCATTATGATTTCAAGGATGTAGAGTGCATGCGTGACGCGGGAAAAGTAATTTCGGTCTCAGTCTCTTTCGTTCAAATGGACGTTCAAACAGATCCACGTTGGGCGAAGACAAATTCAAATATCCCCTCCCCCGGGAAGGCAACATCAGTCAAAAGACTCACCCCAGGGCCAACAACAACAATCAATTCCCCACCCCATCACCCCATGCCCTGCCTCCCCCCCCCCCCCACTGAATTTAAATTGATAGGTACATTAAACACACTCTCATTTTCGTAAATACATGTACCTTCAAAAATACTGCAAATCTTGTCAAGCCCCTCTTTTGCCAGTCATTCGCTCACAAAAAGCGAGATCTCTGCCTTAAAATTAGTCCACATTAATTAAACAACCACATGCATTAGGTGCCTCACTTTAGAGCTATTTTTAACTAATTGGCACTTTCGTTTCAAGGTCCCCACTCTACCCTGGCAAAGGTCAAATTCTGCACCCATGGGAAGGCCTTTTGCATCAAATTCCCTACTCCCCAGCATGGAAAATAGTCAGATGCCTGGAGTCTCCCCCGGACAGGGGGGCCGGGGGGATGCTGAAGTTTCGAATTGATAAACACATACACATGTACCTTGTTTATGTGACCACTGTAAATGTTTGGTCACAAAAGCAAACAAAAAGTGACAAGAAAAAACTCAGTCATAGTTTAAACAACATTATTTAGTAACCAGTTTTTCAAAGTTATTTCACCTTGAAGTTCTTACTTCTGTGTTTATTCTTGCTCCTCCTTCCTTTCTGTAGGTTATTATGATTTGACACTTCCCTGTTAATATTACCACCCCAGTTGTATTAGCAGGGTTCCACAGCATTCAGTGTCTGTAGTTCTATCTTTGCTTTTAAGCATGGCATGCTTTCAAATTAATTTAGTTTCTGTCTACTGCATAGCCAGCAATATTAGTACTTGAAAGTGGTAGCATATTCTGCAGTTACTCTAAGCCGTTTTTGTTTATGTTAAAAGTGATGGTTGTACAGTCTGAATGAGCTTATCCCATGTACATGACTGTATTAAGACACTTGAGGTCTGAGGTTCAAGTTTATTATGTGGATACAGATTTTTAATGCCAATCTTAATGATCCACCTATGTTTGTTGTGCATCAATCGGATTGCAATCATCGGCCCGATATATATTTTTAACTGACAACCACTGAGGCCATGTCAAGTTACAAGGGCCAATTTTTCAAAATTTGGATATGTTTTCCACGCACTTTATCTCTGAACCGAAGCTGGTGACCCCAACTTTTTTTTGTTTCCGACAAGAGTAACTCATAAACTGAGTGTAGCAAAAGTATGTAGACGTTTTTTGTGTACATAATTATCTTTAACTTGGCTAAAAGGAACACTTTTCAGGAGTGTTGACAATAACTTTATTTTCCTGGCTGGAAAGCTATCTTTAGTTAACTATTGCCTTTTTTGTGGTCTAGACATTCTTGATGGGAAGAGGGGGGGGGGGAGTAAATTTTTGGGTGGAGGTGTGCCACTTGGACTCTGACATATCCGTAGGCTTTGGGCTTTGATCTAAGAACTTTGCATAAAGGCCACTTTGAGCTGTAAGGAAAGGTTTATTCATTTGGTAAATGTGGTTTTATATTTCAGACTAACAATGGCCTGTGCTGTGCCTGAAGCAGTTGATAAACAGTTGATTTGTGCCATTTGCATTGAACAGTTTAAAGAACCAAAGGTTTTGCCATGTCTGCACACTTACTGTAAAGGATGTCTGGTAAAGCTGGTGAAGAAACAGGGACCTGATCATGTTATAACTTGCCCTGAGTGTCGGCAGGATACTAAAGTGAGTTTTTGTCAAATTAAAAAGGGATATCATGATGTAATGTTGTGGGTTAAATTGGTTTTTGTTTTGAAATTGTTCAAGCCTGTCTCATTTTTCTTTTCCATTGTCTCAATCCCTTAAATCATAATCTGGAACAAGGGAAATAAAAATGAAACTAGTTAGAAAATCCAAAAACAACTTACAGTGCAGCTACTCCAGCCGGGCCAGTTGGAAGAAAACTGACCAATCGTGATGCTACCAGGTAACTGAAAACAAAAGATAGTAGACTGCTAGCAGTCGCTTTCTGGATAGTCGAGAGGGCGCGCGAAATAGCCGAGCGAAAAACTGGCCGAGCGAAAAAATGGAGCGAACGAGTCTCTTCTCGTTTTTTTCTCCTCGCACCAGTTTTTCGCTCGGCTATTTCGCGCGCCCTCTCGACTATCCAGAAAGGGACTGCTAGCAGTCTAAAAAGATAGCAAAGTATTTTGTAAAAAACCACTAATGCTGAAGCAGGAAGACAATGCACGTTCGAAAAAATTTGACACCGTGACCTCTGATCATGACTGCTCAGGAAACTGTCACATCTACGGGTGGTTGCTTTCAATCCTAAATGTGCTAAATTTTGAGCAGAACATTGAGATGTCGAATTCGCAATTGATAATATAATTTATCACCCATAAACAACCTTAAACAATACTTTCGCTTCAACAGTACAGCTCATGCATGAGTTTGTTTGTATAACAAACCTTTTCCAAAATGAAATTTGGTAGCGCGACAAACTTGCTTGATTCTGATAAACGTTCGCTCAGTGGAGCGAGTATAAACAAACACAGATCTAAAGATAAATATCGACATTTGCACCCTTTGATCATTCAAATTATAAAAGGAGGATCCCAAATCTCCTTATTCACTAAGTGCTTTTTGAATCAACAGGTGCTTATCATTGATCTATTGATTCTGGCTTCTGCAGCCCTTTCGCTGCCGCGGTCTCAATACTGCAAGGGAATCCAAATCCTTTATGCTGCTTTATGTCAGCATGGTGCAAGTCTGAAATGTAATCTCGTAATAGCTGGGAATGTCAGTGACTGTTGCCGTATATGCCGCCCTCTCGATTCAGTCTCACTTGTTTTTTCTCTAGGCAAAAACCATTTTGGAAAAATTTACATTTACAATCATAAAGCTTATAGTTTATGTGATGTGTAAAAAACAATTCGCCAGATTTCAATTACATCGAGTCAACAGTGCACCGTCATTGAAGCTAACCAATGAAAAAATTCAATTATTTCTCGAGATGTCCGCAGAATGAGACAGTTTCAAATTTATTCGGAGATGTATTGTTGAGATCCTTTAACGTTATTGGTCAGTGTATGGAAAGATTTTGCCTTCTTTTGTTCTCAATTAGCATTGCCATTGGTCAATTTTCTTCCAAGTGGCTCGGTTCAAGTAGCTGAACTGTAAAGCCACAACATAGTAAGCTTATGTCAAAGTGGCAACTACAGCACTGTATGACGTAATGGTAGAGGTTTGCTTTTGATGAGCTGTATCTCTTAACGTACTTACATAATTATGTATTAAAGCTTTGGAGACTCTATGTAGATCTCCCTAGTAAGTAATAATTGAAGGGCCCGGTGGAAAAAGGGCGTAAGTGATGATTTGAGGTTAAAATCGAAATTGCTCCTATTTAGCTCAACATTGGCACACAGGCTGGTTTTCATGTGAGGAACGCTGTTGCGCACTTATTTCTTGACCTGAGATCGAAAATTTGAAGAATTAGCGTATTACTTTTGCGTGAAAAGTTTTGTTGAACTGAACTCGCTCAAGTGATGCGTGAAAGATTTCTTTTGTTCTCTGCCTGAACTAAAACAAAGGAATTCAACCTAGAATCCAATTTCACGTTAAAACTGCAAAAGTTGAAGACCATCTTTGATGTTTGGAACTGCCGGAATCTTACACTATTTGGGAGATGTCTTATAACGAAAAGCCTTGGCATCTCGCAACTGGTACATACAATTTCTAGCCTCGATGTCCCCCGGGAATTCCTGGGGGCGGTAAATTCAACCATTTTTAAATTCATTTGGAAAAATAAAAAGGACAAACTTAAGCGTAAATTGATGATCTTAGATTATGACCAAGGTGGTCTGCGGGCTCCTAGTATAGATGTCTTAGCAAAATCATTAAAGTTAGCTTGGATTTCCAGACTTCTAACCGATGAGCCAACCTGCAGGGAATCTTGGAAGACGATTCCTAATTACTTTTTTGAAAAATGCGGCGGTTTAAACTTTCTATTACGATGCAACTACGACAAACATTTCCTAGATCAGATCGATCTGTCCCAGTTCTACAAATTAATTCTCTTGTATTTTCTGGAAATTAAGGAATCCTTTCCAAACCAGTCCGGTCAGGAATTAATTCTATTCAACAACAAAGATATTCTTATCAACGGTCGCACTATTTTTTATAGGGACTGGTTTGATAGAGGCATTTATCTCGTACGAGACCTTCTAAAATCAGACGGGAAGTTCCTTCCCTACACAGAATTTGTTCAAAAATATGATCTAAGATGCAACTTTCTCATTTATTTTCAAGTAGTTTCTGCAATACCCAGGCATCTTGTAGAACGTGCAATGTCATACCCCGTAGACAGAGCAGGTTTGCTGTCAAGCACTATGTTTCACCTCTCCCCAGAGACCTCCATCAACTTAACCAAAATGAAAAACAAAGACTACTACCAGCTCCTTGTAAATAAAGAAAAAATTGAACCGAAGGCCACCTCTAAATGGGAAAGAGATCTGCAAGTTGGCCAAGCATCTCTACAACCTTTTTTTAGTCGCGTAAGGAACGTATGTAGAGATAATAAGCTTAGGGAATTTTACTTCAAACTCTTACACAGAATAGTAGTCACCAAAAAGGAATTATTTCTTTTTGGTGTGGCAGAGGACGCAAAGTGTCCATATTGTGAATTGAACGACTCCATAATTCACACTTTCCACAATTGTAATTGGAGCCAATTATTCTTCGCAGAGGTGATAAAATGGTTTAATAAAGAAAATGCCACCTCTCTCACCCTTTCCCCAACGGAATTAATCTTCGGTAAAGACAAGGATAATATAAACAAAGAATTACCGGTAGATATTATTAGAAAGTTAAACTTCACCTTTTTATACGCGAAATATTATCTATACAATCAGAAATTATTAAATAGAGAGCTGTCATTAAATGAATTTTTAGCTAATGTAAAATTTAAATACAACTTCGAAAAATTTAAGTGTAGTTGAAGCGATTTACTAAAAAAGAGTGTATTGAAAGACGAGTAATAGTATTGTAATTTGTAATTTTTTGAATTTAGTGTGTTTTTGAATTTAGTGTGCTAATAATTGTATTTGTATATTTTTTTTTGTATATTTAGACGATTTGTTGTGTGCATTTTTTCCTTTTTTTTTCTATTGAAATAAATAAAAAAAAAAAATAAAAAAAATAAAAACCTAGAATCTGCGGTCCTGTTGTTTTCTTTGTGTCAGTTTTAAGCAAAAGTAATACGCTTCAAATTGAAGCTCTCAGATCAAGAAATAACTGCACAACAATGTTCCTTACAGGACAACCAGCCTGTGTGCCAACATTCAGCTAAATAGCAGCAATTAAGATTTTCAACCTGCAATCATCACTTACGCCCTTTTTCCACCGGGCCCTTCAATTGCTAGCCATAGAAAGTTAACAATGGAATGTTTACAGCTGAGTGAACAAAAGCCTTTCCATCAATCTTACTAACCTCATGGCAGGTTTTTGAGTTATAAAGTGAAAAAAGGGAATAACAACAGAAAAATGATGAATGGAATTTTGGAATTTCCTAGGGTTGGGAAGGGCTTCAGGCAAATCTCTGGAATGAACATTCTTTAAGAGTACACACAGAGACTTTCCTGAGTGATAGTATTGAGGTTATCTGGAAGCACACAATAACTGCAGTCATTTCATGCCACAGAAACTCGCTTGAGCTCCTGTAGATCACAATTAACTCTACTGGCTCATCGTGGAAAGTCAAGAACTGCTACCCCTGATCCATTGCCCTCCTTTCTTGCTTGAACTTGTGAATACTTGGGGAGGACTCCAGTGACATTAATAGAAGATATTAAGCTGTGGCTAGATTTACAATATACATATTGTAATGTTGGAAACCAAATTAGAAAAGAAGATAACTAAGATAACTAGGATACTTCTTAACCTACATGTAGAAAAACTGCTGAATTTGGCCCCTATACTCTGCATTTATTTCTTGTTAGATCACTGATGGAGATGTTGGCAAGCTGCAACCAAATTTCTGGGTGAACAATTTTATGACTTTACTGAAGATGAAAGAGAACACTTCACCAGGAAAGCCTGCCATCTGTGAACTCTGTGACAGTGGTGACACTGCCGTTTCACGATGCACTATCTGCAGAGTTTTCATGTGTGAATTTTGTGTTACTGCACATAAAAGGATGAATACATTGAAAGGTCACCAGATTTTAACCCTGGCTGAAGTTCAGGAGCTTGGATCAAAGGCCCTTGTCAAGCCAGCCTTTTGTAGGAAACACGCTGGCGAAGTTTTGAAACTTTTTTGTGAAACCTGCCAGGGGACAATCTGCCGAGATTGCACAATTATTGATCATCGTGAACACAAGTACAACTTTGTAGCAGATGTCGCAGAAAGAGAGAGAAAAGTTGTTCAAGGGGTTCTTCAAGAAACCAAAGCTAAAGACAGTGCTGTTGAATAGGGTTTGAAGGCTGTGCAAACAATGGAAACTCGTGTTGTAGCTAAGATAGCTGAAGTTACCGAAGAGGTGGATGTCTTTTTTGATGAGCAAGTGAAGGCTTTAGAGCATATGAGAGCAAACCTAAAGCATGAAGTGTCTACACAAGGGCAAGTGAAGCTTAAGGAGCTGGGAAGTCAAAAGGAAATGCTCGCCTTATCACTGGCACAGCTGCGTAGTAGTGTTGAGTTTGCTGAAAGAGCATTAGCAGATGGAGATGACATGGAGCTTTTGTCTATGAAGCAAAATCTTGTAAAACGACTTGCACAGCTAAATGCATCTCAGTTACAGTGCAAACCCTGCAATAGTGACTATCTTAAGCTACAAGTGAATAAAACAGTTTGGGACTTTGGTGAAATGGTAAGCGTACTTTACACTCCTGTTGACCCCACAAAATGTGTGCTGAGTATGGTTGGAGGGGAAGAAGGAGTCCTGTACCAGACATTGGCTGGGCAACCTGTGGATTTCATGCTTGTTATTAAGGATAGAGCTGCAGTCAATCAACCAGAGACTGGCTGTGTGGTGCACGCTTCAGTTAGTCATTCTGATTCTAGAGAAGCTACCTTGAACCTTGAACTTCCTGTTCATGACAATGGTGATGGCTCTTATTTGTTTTCTTATCGACCAGAGACTGATGGACTCTGTAGTCTGTTGGTGATGGTTGAAGGGCATAGTGTGTGTGGAAGTCCTTTAACCTGGAAAGTGAAGCCAAAAGTAAAGGAGACAGATGAGCTAAGTTTCTTAACTTCATCTCCAGAACAGGATGAAGGTGGAAAAGGAAAGCATTGTTGGAAATTAATGCACCTGGTGAGAGTCCCATTAAGGAAGGGTTCATGTAAATATGAAATTGGAGTTAGCTGTTGCACACCAGCTGATGGGGTAAATTACTTCTATGATACAGAAACCAAGAGGTGCACTTGGTGCAAACACAAAAACAGACATTCTACGAAATACTCACGTTCTGACAATCCATATAAAGCATCTATTACTGATTGCAGGCATGGTGACATTTTTTCACTTTATCTAAGTCTTGATACAAGAAAACTTTTCATCTATCAACACCGAAGTAAACAAGTTGAAGTCTTCACAGATGTAGAAGGTGAAAAGGTTCGTCCGATCATTTCACATTACCTTACACATGCTGATGTTGAGAGAAATGATTTTACCCTGGACATTTAGTGTAGCAGACAATGTGGACAATGAAGGTGCCATCTCTCTTTCTTTCAGAAGTTTAGTGGTTTTAGGCTTGGTCTCTTGGTCTTGGTCTCATTGGGCAAAAAAGGCACCCTATTGTCTTTCTTTACTTACGTGTAGGTATGTAAATGATTGGGTAACAGCAAACGTTTAATGAGGGAAATACATGTAATACTGTAAAGAGTGGAGTGTGAGTTGCACTTGCAGATAAGCTACACCCCAAGTTTATAATTTTTACAAAAACAAGTCATTACAGGAAGATTTACTGCCAAGCGGTGAGAAAGCTTACTAACTTTTCTTTGATCGATGTAAACAGAACTCTGTTTGTGTCAATCATTCTATGGGGGCATGGTAGCCTGCAAAGCAGGCGGTTTTGCGGGGGGAATGATTCGAAAACAGCGATTACGAACGACCGGCCGCCATTTTGAACGCGCGAACAAGGGAGAAACTGGGGAGAGGAAAAAAGAGAAGGGAAGGGGGTGGGGGAGGGGAAAAAGGCGAGAAGAGGGGGGGGGGTCTGGGGGTATTTCAGCTTCTCCTCCCCAAGCCACTCGCGGCTGCGCCGCTCGCTGTCGCGGCTTCGCCGCTTTTGCTTGTGCGCGCGAAACCCAACAATACCGCCAGCTACGCAGGCTAGGGGCATGGTGGTATAGTGGTTAACACGCTGGACTTCAGATCTGAAGGTCCCTGCCATCGTGTTGTTTCCTTAGACAAGAAACTTTACCCCACATTGTCTCTCTCCACCCAGGTGTATAACTGGGTCCCGGCAACATACTGCTGGGGTAACCCTGCGATGGACTACCATCCCATCCAGGGGGAAGTAGCGATATTCTCAGTTGCTTTATGCTACAGAAACCGGGATACGCTCCGGCCCCGTGGGCCTCCTTGGCTCGTGTATGACTTTACCTTTAGTTACCTAATAGCCTTAATTAAGTTTCCATGTATGTTCAGCACTTAAATATGTGAAGGGTATGTCTACCTACATTTCCTAAAACAGATGATTTGTAGCAATTTATAGCACCTCTCTTGGATCTTTTTATTACCTGATAAGACATAACTCGGATTTTGAACAAGTTTTTGAGGTAAAAAAAGTGTGGCTTTACTTTACACTGTTTCATGGAAACAGGAACAAGAGACCATTGGGATCTTGTTTCTGCCCTGTGTGCCAGTTAACGTGGAGGACGATGATGATGATGACGATGAAAGCCATAAAAACTGATAAACCGTCAAGACATTAGTTAGACGGACAAACACTCCCATACAAATGTCTCCTAACCCTTCAAGCCCCAATAGTGACAAGCATCTATTTTCTCCGTATGATATCACTTTTTAAACAAACGCACAGGTCACGAGAATAAAGGAAGTGATCACCAAAGATGATATTCCTTGATACTTCATTGAATTCATCCAAGAAGTAACATAACAAATATACTGAGAACAGTGAGATGAGAACACGCATGTTGGTATTTGAGCTTAAAGGGTTATGCAGTGAACCAGTGCTAAACTGACGTTTTTGTATGGAGAATGTCGGACCATGAAAAGTCTGCATTGACACGAAATTTTGTCCCTTCTCTAGTAACAGTTTAGAATTTGATTGATAGGTTTACAGGGTTAAAACGCGTAATTAGGAAAGTGATGACGTCTGCACGCTTAACCGCACTCAAGTTTTGATTCTGATTTATTCATTTAAAGAGCAAATTATTAAAACAGACAATGAAGCCAATTTTGCTTTAATGAACTGAAATTTTCATCCCTAGAAGGAATACTTGAGCTTTTTCGACTGTGTAAATAGGATTAAGTTTTGCCCCTCATCCGCCATCAGTGCCCTTGATGACAATGGGTTTTGCGGGAAATTGGGCAGAGAAAGGTCCATTTATTCTTTGACCAGCGAAATGAGTCTTGACCAGCAGGAAGCTGTTAAGTTTGAAGTTTTCTTGCTGCAATCTTCAGGATTCTTTCCAAGTTTTTCTTGTTTTTCAAAATTACTATGACGAACCTCTGGGCAGATGTGAGGAAGGCATTTTTGTTTCTAAACGTACCCTGGAATTAAAATTCAGGAAATTTTTTTTCTTCTGTTGGTGGGACTTCTGTAAATTTTTGTAATATTTGAAAATGCTGCAAGAGTGATCAACTACCATAACACCTTATGACATAAATACTTTTAATATATAGACAAGAGTGTTTTTGTGGAAAATAGACCACTCGTAAAGTTCATACGAAACTCCGGGACTAGAGTGGCGTATTTTCCATATCCTCACTAGTAGGATATCGATGACGTCATTTCCCGCACTTACGCTGTTGTTTATGCAAGAATACTCTTGTCCATATAATAAAAAGAAAATTACACGGTGGCGTGAAGATATGAATTTTATTTTCTCGTGGTAAAAACAATATTACCACTCGAAAGTAAAATTCATGTCGTCGCGCCGCCGTGTAATATCCGCTATATATTTACTGTTTGAATATTGAACAGAAGTGGTTTTTTACATTTTAGGATTTAATTACGATAGTTATGATGACAGCACTGCTAATCTGTAATGGTCTGCCCAGCAGGGCAGTGGATAACCTGCGATCAGGATCTATTTTCGTTTCGCTTGGTGAAACATTCAGGCCAATTTTAGCGAGCGACCAACGTAAGAAAATATAGGAGCGATGAAGATATGAATTTTATTTTCTTGTGGTAGAAAACAATATTGTTTTCACCACTCGAAAATAAAATTCATATCTTGGCGCCACCGTGTAATATCCTCTATATGCAACATTGGTGTAAAGAAAGATAAACTACCATGGAGTTGTTAGCATAATAAAATTGTTTCAAAATATTGACGTCCTCTATCACCTTATGCTAAGTTTTCTGCAACGATGTCCTCCACAACGAACGAATTTCAATTCTCAGTCCATTGGAAGATAAAAAATATATATTCTTTAGTTTGGGATCTTAAATTTAGCCGGTTTAAATCTGGTCCAACAAAAAGGCGAGCGCTTCTTCGAAAACCTCCCCATCCCATCCGCGAGATGTCATTTCAAACCACCTGACCAAGCCATGGCTACGGCAGAACTGTTCCAGAGCTGCCTCGCTTTCAATTGTCTTTCCTTTTCCCATCCATTCTACACTGGCGGAATTAAAAGCCACGAGAACACCTGGGATTCGGAAATTTGCAAACTCGGCAATTGACTTTGTCCATTTTGCTGCCTCAATTAAAGATAAAGGATGCTCTGGGGACCAGAAAACCAGAGCGCCGTGACAAGATTGGAAAATCTTGCGTAATCCTCAGGATCCGGACTGATGCTTGATAACGCATCTACCACGCTATGTGACGATTGCAGCTTTTTGAAATGGATATCCTTGCATACGGGCGGTAGACACGATCCTTTAGGAGGTGTGCGGCGAAAATGCTCTTTGACAAATACATCCTCTTTTCCCGCAATAGTCCCCACGCAAAAAATTACTATGGCCTCGCCCTCTTGGACTGCGTTTGTTTTGAAAGTTTGCAGCTCCCCATCCTTCCCCAGATTCCTCAAAACGTTTTTGTTTTCTTTGTCCGGAGTTTCGTAGTTGGAATCAATAGAATAGAGCATGATATCTTGTAATCGAGGAGCATTTGAATCTCGCTAAGGCTTTGGATCAGGCAAAAGTACACAGCTTTCACTTTCCATTCACTCGAACGTTCATTCAACAAATGCTTCTCAGTTCTTTCGGCCGAAATGTCCGTCCTCCTTGAAGGCGGAAACCAACTGAAGATTATCAGTAGTTCTAACTGAGTCGCAAATGGGACACGTTTTTACAGGCCTGTATTGAGAGATCTTGTGATTTTATAGGCTCGATTACCAGCCGCTGTTCGGGAAATGAGCCCGCGCTCCTAAGACCGGACTCGAGAGAGCGGCGGAAATCGAGCCTAGTGATTTTACAGCTATCACAAAACTGTCATGCCTTAGGTTACCCCAAATCAAGCTCAGTTGCTACGAAATATTCCAAAGTGCGTGGCCTTGGCAGAAATATCGGGGGAAATTGTGAACTCTACAGCATTTTTCTCAAGATTTTGGTGTTTTCTGTGCTCTACTTGAATTGCTGTTTGATTTTCCTGTTAGAGAATAATTTCTGCCATTTAGATACCGAAACGCGAGGGCCGGGTGCATGTTGCAGTGACAAAAATGGGGTGCTGTACACCGCGCTAAGGGGTCATGTAACAGAGACATTTTGGCAAGGACAAAATTGCAGAAAAGGTAGTTGCCGGGGACATGTCGGGCGGTACGCAGCTGTTACAAGGTCTTCTCTGATTTGCTGAGAAAACAATAGAATAAACAACAGAACAATGGGCCCTAGCCCTGAAAACAATAGAGCTGCGTGATACCAAGGTCCAATGAAACTAGAGGTTATAAAGAGCTGGGTGGTATCCGGACACGTCGCAGGCACGTGTTTCAGCGACACGTCTCCCCGTGTGTGAACCTGATTCTCTTAAACTTGTGGAACACGAATCTTGCGGAAATTTTGTCCCCGCGACACGTCGCACGAATTTTATTTAGTTTACTTTCGTGCAACACGTCGCGGAGAGAAAATTTCTGCAAATCTCGAGATGCACACAGGAAGACGTGTGGCTGCAACATGCCCCTGGGACATCTCCCCGCTGTCGTTTTTCTCTGAGTGTACAAGTTGTGAATTTGTTCTTGCAAGCTATTTTTGTGAATTTGTTGTGAGTAAAGTTTGTATCCTTTTGTATTCTTTGCTACATGTCTCTGCCATATAGCCCTGCTTTGCGGAAGTGCCGCATGACCCTGCGTGTGTACAACAAGCGATTTTTGTCGCTGGTGTATGTCGCTGGAACGTGTCCTGAAGGCCTGTGGAGAAGGGGACATGCACAGTACCGTGTAGCACTAAGTTTTTGCGGGAGTTTAATTTTGCGGATAGGTGATTTTTTGTGTTTTGCGGGAACCAAGGTTTGCGATTGGAAAAGACTGGTTTTTCTTGCTGTGGATTAATTCTTGCGATTTTCAGGAAGTCGCATTCAATTGGAAGCATGATATTTTTCTTCTTTATTTGAGTACGCACAATCGAACTCAATCGAAATACAGGCGAAACATCCGCCGCCTGTAAATTCTTCAGAATTTCTTGTTAGTTGTGTTAAATGATTATGGTTAATATAAATTCCTTCAGCGAGACATTACAAAACAGCCACGATTTGAGGGCCGGGAGGGGGGCATACACATACCACGAAGCTGTAGCGATAATGTATATTGGTAGGAAATGCCATCAGTATTCTACTTTTTTTGCCAGTCGAACCTGGGGGGGGGGGGGGGGGGGGAAGGTACTCCGGATTTCAAGTGACGGGGATGATCGAAGGATTTTTTTAGGTTTGAAATTTTCGATTCCGGGATTTTTTTGGGTAGGAAAATTTGGCAAGTATTTTTTGGGGTGGCGTGATTCAAGTGGGGATTTTTTTGGGTATTCAAAACAATCTGAAGATTTGTGGTAGTGCCCGCGAATCCCGGCTGCGTAGTTCTGCGAATAAAGTACAACCAAACTTGTTCTTGCCCGGGTGGTCTTGTGTAGAGTTGTCATTCATAATGTTATTGTTGAAACAGAAGATGTTCTTGGGTGTCCCTAGGAAAAGATAAAGTCAGCTGGTATGATGAATATAAACAGACACAAACATTCAATTTCTAGTGTTTTTTTTGTGTTTTTTTTTTGTGTGTGTGTGATATCATTTAATCCTTTCTGGAAAATTTTAAGGCTCGGAAATTGGGCCTGTGATTTTTTGGGGGGTTAATTTTTGGGCAGGGATTTTTTGGGGTTTTTTTGGAAGCTCTAGGGATTTTTGCCCCCATTCGATCATCCCCGTCACTTGAAACTCGGAGTACCCCCGTGGGGGTGTGTGCCGCCCAGGCCCCGTTTTAGAAGGGTTTTGTCTTCAAACTGATACCCCGTTCTTGAAATAGGATATTTCATTAGATATTTACTAAATTTCAAAACCCGTTTTCAAAAAGTTATTTCTTTGTTTGTTCGACTTCTACTTTCGAAATACAACTGTTACTATGCAAAGCAGGTTGTGTTTTCCCCCATTTACACCCCGTTCTAGAAAACGTCGCAAATATGGATACCCCGTTTTTGATCAGGAGTCCCAAAATCACAACCCCGTTTGGCGACACATACCCATATAGGTCTTATGAGGGAGTATCCCCCTCGGGAGTTGGGCTCGGTTATTTCGAGTTGTGTTTAATGATTGCGACTGAAATAAATTCCCTGAGAGAATATTTTGAACAACGACGAATCACATATCATTGTGTTGTTGTAGTGATGTGTGTATGCCCTGGCCTGATTAATGATAAAAGAATCTTTTTACGTTAGCTGCTAACTCAAACCATTGCAGTGCAGAAAGAGTCACTTTTACAGTTGACAAAAATCTTAATGTAACATTCGCGTCCTCAAGCATTCAATGCCGAATCTGACGCAAATCAGCCATTTGCTGGTCTCAATGGCGAAGTAGGGCGCGCCTGGAGAAGGCGGTTTACAGCTTGTCCGAAAACGCTTTTCTCACCAGATTCCCAGTCACGAGTCTTGACCTCAAAATGATCCACAAACCCGTGATCGTTATAGAACTGATCCAGTGCTAACTCGCTCTCAAATATCTTCCTCTGTCCAATCCACTGTAGTAGATTCACACAAGAATCTGCAACATTCTCCGTCACTAACGCGCAAGGTATCGGAGAACAAACTTCTTGGATTTGCCTCAACTACCTTGGGTGCGGGTGAGGGGTCTGGTGGGGAAGTGGTCAGGGCGTTGGACTTCAGATCTGAAGGTCGGTGGTTCAAGGCCCAGTCCCTGCCATCTTGTTGTTTCCTTCGACAAGAAACTTTACCCCGCATTGTCTCTCTCCACCCAGGTGTATAAATGGGTACCGGCGACATACTGCTGGGGGATAACCTTGTGATGGACTAGCATCCCATCCAGGGGGAAGTAGCAATACTCTCAGTTGCTTCATACTACAGAAAACAGGATAAGCTCCGGCTGTGTGGGCCTCCTTGGCTTGTGTACGACTTTACCTATACCTTACCCTGGGTGCGGAGAGGTGACGTTTTTCCGCGGGGCTTCCTTAGTGCAAACCGTGAAAGGCTCTTCAGCTTGCCCAACCTACTACTTTAGATGAGTGGCATTTTGATGGCGAAAAACAAGAATGGGCTATGGAGATGTAACTAAACTTGTTAGATAATTCGATGCCATGAACGATTAACTGTTGCGATTGACTGTTGCGATTAAGTGTTGCGTGGCCGCTGCGCGACGAGTGCGAGGCGCACGTGGAGAGAGAAAGAATTTTACCCAGAACTCTAAGCGGTCATTGTTTCCGGGGTCCGTGTGGCTTCGATGTGCAGTTTTGCTGAAGAATTCGTCTCTTTCCTACAGCACAGTAAGTCCTTTTCCTACTTGAACAGGGCATAGTTTATCAATCTGATTTTATGTAGTGAATAATAACACTGTCTCCGGGTGTTGTTTCCAAGAGCGGGTGGAAAAAATTGAGTCATTCTGTTTGTTTGTATCTTTCCAAGCTTGAGCACTAGTCACACCACTGAAATCAAGTAAAGGTTTTCAAGTACCGGGGGGTTCCTGTTTCGGGAGAACGGCAAATTTCATTCGGGAATCTGAAGGTATTGCCAGGAATCGGGAGCCTCGAGCAATTACTGGGGAAACTGCAAATAATATCGGGATATTACGGAATATATTCGGGCATGCATCGACCTTAAACTTCGTTTTAATTTGAGGAGACTTTTCCTTTTGTCCGAGCGTGGTAAATTGTAAATTGTAAGACTAATTTTACTCTTCAACTACAAATATTCGCTGTATCATCTTGGAAAAAGCTCCTCAAGCTACTGAGAAACTACAATTTTAATCGGTCAGGAACTAGAATCCATGGTTAAACTGCGCACATCAATGGTGCACAACAGGTTCTGGCGCTATTCGGCTCTGTCGCTCATCAATTACTCTATCCCCCAAATCTGTTCATGATTAAGCAGTACTCTTCTCTGCGCTATATGCCTTCTTGACACTGTTTACTGTAAACGGCATTAAAATATTATGGTTGGCCATACTGAAATTGGTTTTATAGATCGCGTGTTTGATAAACGCCATCTAAACTTCGTTTAATAGCCGGCCCTGTAAGTTTAAGTAGCTTGAAGTATTAAACAATAGTTTCAATCTACCCTAGAGGGACAACTGAAATGCTGTCGCCTGGTTGTCTACCAAAGACAATACAACGATACCTTCTAGAAATCAGGTTTCCTTTGTGGATACGTTTCTAATTAAGGTAATCGTTGAGCCATAAAAATATACGGATTCTGTTAAAGGTGTGCACAGCATGAGACCGGATAGATTCATTTTAAAACAGTGTTTTCATTGTTCATGTACGTGGGTTGTCTTGACCGCTGTATTAGAAGCCGATGTGTAGCCAGTTCTTAGACCTCCATTCCTCAAAAATTTGTTGAGCTTGCTAGCAAATAAAATCCACAGTGTAGCAGACACGCTCGGGAACAAACTTTCATGTGAAACATGACATGGATTACAAGTTTTTGGTTCAGAAATTCAGGTTTAATTCATTGGGAAAAACTTTGGCTCACTGTCATCTCAAACTTTTGTAACATGGGAAAACTACATCTACCGACAAAGTAAGAGGGAAAAAGTCATGTTTGGCCGGAACAGTCACAAATAATTCAGGAAAACACAGTCAGTTAATGGAAGAATGAATTCCTTCATGCTCATGAGCAATTTTCCTCAAGATGGCTCCAGATCAGAGGAAAGGGATCTGAAAAGATAACCTGCTCAGAAACAATTTCATGTTACACGAAATTTAAAGACAGCAAGCGCGGCGCGAAAGGCCTTTGTTTACATTTTGTGTTGGTTAGATGTGTGATACATGGGTAGTGAACACTTGTCACTTCGCAAGGGGCAGGTTTCAAAATTCAATAGCTTTCGTGCAGGCTCACTTCTCTCACCACATTCTTCTCACCGCCTCGCAAATCGCCGGCTCTGCTGTCAAGATACTCACGCAAATAACACACCAAGTGAGGCTGCTCGCAGGCTAAGAGAAACATTACTTAGGGTGGATTCATTTGCAGCATACGCGTATAGCAAAATATTGCGACAATCTGTTTGTTTGCAACGCGTTTAGGTTACGCGTATGGGATGTTACTAAAACGAGGAAGGTGAGAAAAGGAAATTGAGAATGGGGAATGAGGAATGGGAATGGGGAATGAGGAATGGGGAATGAGAAATATTACCGCTGACCACAATTATTGTGGTCAGCGGTAATACCTAAAAAATTATGTTGGAGTCTGCGCAGTACCGCGAAGAGACGACGACTGCACGTGGTAAGCGAAGGATGGAAGGTAACAATATTTATCTGTCAGGTTTTTTGAGTTTAATTTTGCGGATAGGTGATTTTTTGTGTTTTGCGGGAACCAAGGTTTGCGATTGGAAAAGACTGGTTTTTCTTGCTGTGGATTAATTCTTGCGATTTTCAGGAAGTCGCATTAAATTGGAAGCATGATATTTTTCTTCTTTATTTGAGTACGCACAATCGAACTCAATCGAAATACAGGCGAAACATCCGCCGCCTGTAAATTCTTCAGAATTTCTTGTTAGTTGTGTTAAATGATTATGGTTAATATAAATTCCTTCAGCGAGACATTACAAAACAGCCACGATTTGAGGGCCGGGGGGGGGGCATACACATACCATGAAGCTGTAGCGATAATGTATATTGGTAGGAAATGCCATCAGTATTCTACTTTTTTTGCCAGTCGAACCTGGGGGGGGGGGGGGGGGAGGTACTCCGGATTTCAAGTGACGGGGATGATCGAAGGATTTTTTTAGGTTTGAAATTTTCGATTCCGGGATTTTTTTGGGTAGGAAAATTTGGCAAGTATTTTTTGGGGTGGCGTGATTCAAGTGGGGATTTTTTTGGGTGTTCAAAGCAATCTGAAGATTTGTGGTAGTGCCCGCGAATCCCGGCTGCGTAGTTCTGCGAATAAAGTACAACCAAACTTGTTTTTGCCCGGGTGGTCTTGTGTAGAGTTGTCATTCATAATGTTATTGTTGAAACAGAAGATGTTCTTGGGTGTCCCTAGGAAAAGATAAAGTCAGCTGGTATGATGAATATAAACAGACACAAACATTCAATTTCTAGTGTTTTTTTGTGTTTTTTTTTTGTGTGTGTGTGATATCATTTAATCCTTTCTGGAAAATTTTAAGGCTCGGAAATTGGGCCTGTGATTTTTTGGGGGGTTAATTTTTGGGCAGGGATTTTTTGGGGTTTTGTTGGAAGCTCTAGGGATTTTTGCCCCCATTCGATCATCCCCGTCACTTGAAACTCGGAGTACCCCCGAGGGGGTGTGTGCCGCCCAGGCCCCGTTTTAGAAGGGTTTTGTCTTCAAACTGATACCCCGTTCTTGAAATAGGATATTTCATTAGATATTTACTAAATTTCAAAACCCGTTTTCAAAAAGTTATTTCTTTGTTTGTTCGACTTCTACTTTCGAAATACAACTGTTACTACGCAAAGCAGGTTGTGTTTTCCCCCATTTACACCCCGTTCTAGAAAACGTCGCAAATATGGATACCCCGTTTTTGATCAGGAGTCCCAAAATCACGACCCCGTTTGGCGACACATACCCATATAGGTCTTATGAGGGAGTATCCCCTCGGGAGTTGGGCTCGGTTATTTCGAGTTGTGTTTAATGATTGCGACTGAAATAAATTCCCTGAGAGAATATTTTGAACAACGACGAATCACATATCATTGTGTTGTTGTAGTGATGTGTGTATGCCCTGGCCTGATTAATGATAAAAGAATCTTTTTACGTTAGCTGCTAACTCAAACCATTGCAGTGCAGAAAGAGTCACTTTTACAGTTGACAAAAATCTTAATGTAACATTCGCGTCCTCAAGCATTCAATGCCGAATCTGACGCAAATCAGCCATTTGCTGGTCTCAATGGCGAAGTAGGGCGCGCCTGGAGAAGGCGGTTTACAGCTTGTCCGAAAACGCTTTTCTCACCAGATTCCCAGTCACGAGTCTTGACCTCAAAATGATCCACAAACCCGTGATCGTTATAGAACTGATCCAGTGCTAACTCGCTCTCAAATATCTTCCTCTGTCCAATCCACTGTAGTAGATTCACACAAGAATCTGCAACATTCTCCGTCACTAACGCGCAAGGTATCGGAGAACAAACTTCTTGGATTTGCCTCAACTACCTTGGGTGCGGGTGAGGGGTGCGGTGGGGAAGTGGTCAGGGCGTTGGACGTCAGATCTGAAGGTCGGTGGTTCAAGGCCCAGTCCCTGCCATCGTGTTGTTTCCTCAGGCAAGAAATTTTACCCCACATTGTCTCTCTGCACCCAGGTGTATAAAATGGGTACCGGCAACATACTGCTGGGGGATAACCTTGTGATGGACTAGCATCCCATCCAGGGGGAAGTAGCAATACTCTCAGTTGCTTCATGCTACAGAAAGCGGGATAAGCTCCGGCTGTGTGGGCCTCCTTGGCTTGTGTACGACTTTACCTATACCTTACCCTGGGTGCGGAGAGGTGACGTTTTTCCGCGGGGCTTCCTTAGTGCAAACCGTGAAAGGCTCTTCAGCTTGCCCAACCTACTACTTTAGATGAGTGGCATTTTGATGGCGAAAAACAAGAATGGGCTATGGAGATATAACTAAACTTGTTAGATAATTCGATGCCATGAACGATTAACTGTTGCGATTGACTGTTGCGATTAAGTGTTGCGTGGCCGCTGCGCGACGAGTGCGAGGCGCACGTGGAGAGAGAAAGAATTTTACCCAGAACTCTAAGCGGTCATTGTTTCCGGGTTCCGTGTGGCTTCGATGTGCAGTTTTGCTGAAGAATTCGTCTCTTTCCTACAGCACAGTAAGTCCTTTTCCTACTTGAACAGGGCATAGTTTATCAATCTGATTTTATGTAGTGAATAATAACACTGTCTCCGGGTGTTGTTTCCAAGAGCGGGTGGAAAAAATTGAGTCATTCTGTTTGTTTGTATCTTTCCAAGCTTGAGCACTAGTCACACCACTGAAATCAAGTAAAGGTTTTCAAGTACCGGGGGGTTCCTGTTTCGGGAGAACGGCAAATTTCATTGGGGAATCTGAAGGTATTGCCAGGAATCGGGAGCCTCGAGCAATTACTGGGGAAACTGCAAATAATATCGGGATATTACAGAATATATTCGGGCATGCATCGACCTTAAACTTCGTGTTAATTTGAGGAGACTTTTCCTTTTGTCCGAGCGTGGTAAATTGTAAATTGTAAGACTAATTTTACTCTTCAACTACAAATATCCGCTGTATCATCTTGGAAAAAGCTCCTCAAGCTACTGAGAAACTACAATTTTAATCGGTCAGGAACTAGAATCCATGGTTAAACTGCGCACATCAATGGTGCACAACAGGTTCTGGCGCTATTCGGCTCTGTCGCTCATCAATTACTCTATCCCCCAAATCTGTTCATGATTAAGCAGTACTCTTCTCTGCGCTATATGCCTTCTTGACACTGTTTACTGTAAACGGCATTAAAATATTATGGTTGGCCATACTGAAATTGGTTTTATAGATCGCGTGTTTGATAAACGCCATCTAAACTTCGTTTAATAGCCGGCCCTGTAAGTTTAAGTAGCTTGAAGTATTAAACAATAGTTTCAATCTACCCTAGAGGGACAAATGAAATGCTGTCGCCTGGTTGTCTACCAAAGACAATACAACGATACCTTCTAGAAATCAGGTTTCCTTTGTGGATACGTTTCTAATTAAGGTAATCGTTGAGCCATAAAAATATACGGATTCTGTCAAAGGTGTGCACAGCATGAGACCGGATAGATTCATTTTAAAACAGTGTTTTCATTGTTCATGTACGTGGGTTGTCTTGACCGCTGTATTAGAAGCCGATGTGTAGCCAGTTCTTAGACCTCCATTCCTCAAAAATTTGTTGAGCTTGCTAGCAAATAAAATCCACAGTGTAGCAGACACGCTCGGGAACAAACTTTCATGTGAAACATGACATGGATTACAAGTTTTTGGTTCAGAAATTCAGGTTTAATTCATTGGGAAAAACTTTGGCTCACTGTCATCTCAAACTTTTGTAACATGGGAAAACTACATCTACCGACAAAGTAAGAGGGAAAAAGTCATGTTTGGCCGGAACAGTCACAAATAATTCAGGAAAACACAGTCAGTTAATGGAAGAATGAATTCCTTCATGCTCATGAGCAATTTTCCTCAAGATGGCTCCAGATCAGAGGAAAGGGATCTGAAAAGATAACCCGCTCAGAAACAATTTCATGTTACACGAAATTTAAAGACAGCAAGCACGGCGCGAAAGGCCTTTGTTTACATTTTGTGTTGGTTAGATGTTTGATACATGGGTAGTGAACACTTGTCACTTCGCAAGGGGCAGGTTTCAAAATTCAATAGCTTTCGTGCAGGCTCACTTCTCTCACCACATTCTTCTCACCGCCTCGCAAATCGCCGGCTCTGCTGTCAAGATACTCACGCAAATAACACACCAAGTGAGGCTGCTCGCAGGCTAAGAGAAACATTACTTAGGGTGGATTCATTTGCAGCATACGCGTATAGCAAAAAATTGCGACAATCTGTTTGTTTGCAACGCGTTTAGGTTACGCGTATGGGATGTTACTAAAACGAGGAAGGGGAGAAAAGGGAATGGGGAATTGGGAATGGGGAATGAGGAATGGGAATGAGGAATGGGGAATGAGAAATATTACCGCTGACCACAATTATTGTGGTCAGCGGTAATACCTAAAAAATTATGTTGGAGTCTGCGCAGTACCGCGAAGAGACGACGACTGCACGTGGTAAGCGAAGGATGGAAGGTAACGATATTTATCTGTCAGGTTTTTTGAGTTTTCGGAATTATTTAGTTTCTCTTTATTAAAATTAACCACAACTATTGATTTGCAGGCAGTGAGAGTGTCGATAATGTTTAGGATCACGAGTTAATTGCTATCGACAAGTTGGTGTAAAAAGATTCGTATCATGGCCTCTTCGAGTGTTATTATCAAAACTACGAGTAAATGTTCTGTGTATTTTGACGTTTTAGTGACGAAACAGTGGCAGAAGATGATTCTACGTTTGAACCTGGCGAGAATGAATCTTTTTCTAAGGTATGAAAAGGTAGAATACGGCTTGAAAATTTCATCCGACTGCTGCTGAATTTTTAGAGCACTTGCTATCGAATTTTGAATTGATTTTAATGGCATTCATATTTGAGTTACGATCTAGATTCATTTATGGTTTGCAGAAAGAACTGAGTGAAGTGACTAGAACTTGAACTAGAGCTATTCTCCATGCTTCTTCTCTGGGGTATTTTCTTTTTAAGTGAAGAACAACTTAATATTGCATTCACTTTACTCAGTTCTTTCTGCAAACCATACATAAATCTAGATTGTAACTCAATTATGAACGCCATTAAAATCAACTCAAAATTCAATGGCAAGTGCTCTAGCAGTTAAGCAGCGGTTGGTTTAAATTTTCAAGCCGTATTCTACGTTTCGTACATTAAACAAAGATTCATTCTCGCCAGTTGCCAAGAGAATCATCCTCTGTCACTGGTTCTTCGCTAAAACGTCAAAATACAGAGAACATTTTAGTTAGTCGTTGTTTTTATATTAACACTCGAAGGGACTGTACTCAAAGTGATACGAATCTTTTTAAACTAACCTGTCGATAACGATAAACTCGTGGTCCTTAACAGTATCGTCCTCTCACTGCCTGCAAATCAATAGTTGTGGTTAATTTTAATAAATAGAAACTCAATTATTCCGAAAACTCAAGAAAAACTGACAGATAAATATTCTTACCTTCCATCTTTCGCTTACCACGTGCAGTCCTTGTCTCTTTGCCGTACTGCGCAGACTCCAACATCATTTTTTAGGGATTACCGCTGACCACTATTTCTCATTCCCCATTTCCCATTTCCCATTTCCCATTTCCCATTTCCCATTTCCCATTCCCCATTCCCCATTCCCCATTCCTCATTTTAGTAACATCCACGCGTATGGGGTAAGCGATAAATCGATGGCGAGTTCCAGCGTGCGATCGTACTTCATTGGCTATTTTGACGCCGTCGATTCTGATTACTTCTCCCAAAGGAGAGAAATGTCTGCTCAAATACTTGCGAAAGGTGTATTTCCCCATGCTGCTACAATGCAAATGTATCGAACAATGAATGCTTATAAATCGATAAACCATTGATTAATTGGGTAGCCTATACGCGTACCTTGAATGCAATACAAAAATAAACAGGCTGTCGAATTTTAATCATCACGTATTTGCCGGATAACGTAAATAAGTTTGCTGGTACCACTGGTAATTAAAATCAGAAGTATCCTATCAGTGGAGCTATTTCCCCAGCAAAGAAAAATAGAAAAAAGTACATAATCATCTTCCCTTTATACCATTAGATCTCATCTTTCCCTCTGTTTGCACCGGCCATATTCTCGGAAGCTACTTCCACCATTAGCCTCTAAATTGTAGTTAGTTATTACGTTCCTTTTTGCATTTAAGGCAACTTAAGACCCGAAAGATAATTTTCTGACGCTTCCTTACTTTCCGACGTGTTGCTGTACATTTTAATCACGCCTAAAAACAATATGCGTTTCACACAGGTAGTTTTTCTGGGGTCATCGACACGTTTATTTCCAACAACGTACGCGTTAAAAATGCAACAAGTATACGCGTATGCTGCAAATGAATCTACTCTTAGCTAAGTCTTGAATCATGCTGAATAATGATGAATAATGATGTTGTGACTCATCATCAAAATAGCATCTAGAATCCTACGCTCCACAAATAACATCAGAAATATGCACGAGCAACTTGATACCTTGCGTCGCTATGCACCAGCCTGATATGTCACACTTTGTCATGCAATGTCATGTTCGCTATGCATGCATTAGAAATATGAGAATTATTTTGTCAGATGTCCCAGTTTTTGGCAAAACCACCCTATGGCCCTTGCATTTTGAATGCTTCTTGTTTGCCATTTAACAAGTTGAGCATGGTTCAGCAGAGCAGAGCCCAGCAGCCCAGGCTATGTTCCTGCACTCACTGTTGACTGTTCCCACTCCTTCTGTTTTAACGTTGGGATTTTTTAAAAACTTTTTTATGGTTTACATTTTCGAACACAAAAATTTTTAACCAGAATAACGTTTTACAAATACTTGTTATTTTTAATCCACCTGGTTACAGATACATTTTTAAAATCAACATTTCAATTAACATTGTTGGATTTAAAGATTATGGAACTGATAGGTTGTATGGGTGGTTCCATCCTGTGCTACAATAGGATGGAAGGAAAAAAACTAGCAATATTTTCCTCTATTTTTATTTGTAAACTTTAAAGGCAAGGCATTGCTGCATTAAATAGAATTAAATAGTATAATAATTCATAGTTGCCAAGGTTTTTGGTTTATATGGCGCGAGAAAAGGAAAAAAAATGAAAGAGAAAAAACGAGAGAAAAATAAAGATAAAAAGCGTGTCAGTCTCACACCAAAAGCATGGGACTTGGTATCTCTGAATATTATTATTAAGTCTATTCTTTAAAAAAGGTATGACCTTACAGTCTTGTTTCATAGCATTTGGAGCTTTGGTTCCAACAATGACAACGTTGTCTTAATTACACCTCTCCTTAGTTGTAACTAAAGGTTTATGGATAATTTTTTCACATTTCAGACTAACAATGGCCTGTGCTCTGCCTGAAAAAGTTGATAAACAGTTGACTTGTGCCGTTTGCATTGAACAGTTTAAGGAACCAAAGGTTTTGCCATGTCTGCATACTTACTGTAAAGGATGTCTGGTAAAGCTGGTCAGAAAACAAGGAGCTGATCATGTTATAACTTGCCCTGAGTGTCGGCAGGATGCAAAAGTAAGTTTAAAATTAAAAAAAAAGAGGTGTCAAATTGTGTATGCTGTGCTGTCAATTGTTTTGTTTTTTGAAGTTTTTCAAGGGCTGTTGAGCTCTGGTTATTGAGGGCCTCCATATGCTCATGAAGAAACTGCTATCCCATGGTTACATACTTAAATCCATGCTTCCCTCCCCTCCTCCCTTGCTTTTAATTAACTTGTGAATACTTGTTGAGGACTCCACTGGTAGTAGGAAATAGTAACCTGTGGCCATTGTAAGACAATTAAGATAATTCCTACAGTGTATTGCTGGAAAACAGAAGCTGTTATTTGTGATCAGTATCAAGTTTTTCCTCATCAACTTAGTGCATTTTAACACACAAAGGTCATGAGAATTAAGTAAAACAGGTGTCAGAATACTTCTGGAGTGTCAAAATACTTTTGGAGTACAGGATAATCTTCGTACCATGCGCTGTCGTACGGTTATTATGCGTACTGTTCGCGTCACTCCAGTATATTAACCGTAGAATACCGTGTCCTACGTATATTATACTGGAAAGCTGCCACTTACGGTTATTACGCGCGCAACATACGAATAATAACCTGTGAAAGTACGGTTAATATCCGTATGTGACGTAGTTTTCAGGTTGTTATTCGTACCTGTACGAAAGTTTGTCGAGAAGAATTTTTCGAGCTTCAGCCGCCATTACAGAAAAAAATGTTGAGGCTTAAAACTGCAAAGCTGATGAAATTTTCTTCAAAAAAGGAATCTAGTTGAACACATTTCCCCTAAAACATTCCGTTAAGCGAGGTTAAAACCGAACAGTTTCTCTCAACGAGCGGTATGTGCCAAAAGTTCTACTTTCCGCAGCGATCGATGCGAAGCCATATCTGATCAAAGCGATCGAGTTCGATGTTTATGAATTCAAACGCTTTTCACGTTCGAAGTACGCTAGGAAAATATTTCACAGGCTTCAAACACAAATAAAACAAGAACCACGGATTTACTGGTTCAGCGTAGCCGCTGCCTTTCATAATGATACGAAATTAATTTCGATCTATTTCACAACGCGAAATGAACAACTTCGCGGCAGTGCCCGAGAGGCAGTGTGCAGATGTCGAAGGAATAGAATGATCATTAATAAAATTGCTTTAAATCTATTCGCAGTGTTCTTGCGATATAGAGCGTCTAAGGAAGATCCTATTCCAAATGGAAAAGGAAAAATGTGGGGTGTTTCGGAAGGCTGTGTCCAATAAAAGATATGTTTTTCCTTAAGAATGTGGAAATCGACTCGTGTAAACAAAGTGAACGCGCTGCCCGGCCGTCGGCACTGTATTGGATTTTACGGATAAAACTTTTTTAAGAAAACCGCCTGCTTATCAACGGAGAAAAGTTTCAGTTCATTTATTTTATCTCCTGGACTGTAATGATTGAAAATAAAACAAAGTTTCATTGACAAATTCACATTTTCCATCATGAGCAATTCATTCGGACAAACGCTGCAAATTGACTCTCGAACTGAAATTGACAGTCAACTCGGAGATGCAAAGAGTTTTATATTACGCATTTTCAGTTTATTGACCCGAAAATGCGTACAGTGTACGTTTCATAACTGTGCCTAGCTTCGTTTCAGGTTACTAGCCGTTCGCGGAACCAAAGTCGACAAACTGAGTCGCAGAGGCATTTCCCCAAATGTTTATACGGGGAAAAGATCGAGCTAGGGAGGTTTGCAAGCGTGTGAATCCGAACAATGCAAAACAAAATAAACGTGTTTTCAAGGAAAGAGAGGTCTTTCTTTCCTCGGAGATTATTACGTCAGGGGAAATATCTTATCGATTTTCGAAAATGACAAACCAGGAGCGGCAGAGTTGATTCAAAGGCAGCTTGTAATTGTCAATCCAATTCGCGGAAAATTAAAATCTTTACCACAGAGAAGACTCGACAGGAAAATTTGAGATAGTTTCTCGATAGTTTCAGTTTGATGCAGTTTACTCCTAGGGTCATTGCATGTTCTTTGGATACAATGCACATTCAGTAGAAGAGCAAACCGATGTTGCAGGCTTTTCAGTGTCGTTTTCATTGAAAGTATTTAGTCCAGAGATTATGCAAATTTTACTTGAAATTGACTGACAGCCGTGTCACGCAACGAGCGAGGATTTTCCGCCCGCAGTCGATTCGTGACCAGTAGCTTTTGAAACTCGTGGAGTTTTCACCAAAAGAAAAAACCCATCCGGCAAAATCATGTATCTAAAACATTCTGACAACTGCAACGATGCCTTTTTTTCACCAAAGGTGGTTATTTTCCAACCCAGTGAAATGCGAATGTAATCCTCCCAAATATTTACAAGTTCCATTTTTTGTCACGTACGTTACTGAGCACACCGGCTAAAATTCAAAGCTTTCTTCTCTGGAAAATAAGGAGAGGTTTGCACTGAAAAAGTTTTAAATATATATTTTAAGTTTGGAGAGCAAGCGCCAGCTGCCGTCGCCAATGAAATTTGTAGCAAACAGGCTTATTATTACGGTAATACAACTTGATGTGAGGCTTGCTTTACAGTTTTTCGGACTTAAAAAAACACTGTCACAGGATTATCACGAAACCTGCAAGGACACTTTTTACGAACAAATATGCTTAAAGGCTCGAGCTCGAAGAAAAAAAAGCATGGTGCTATAATACGCACGGCCAGTTCTTTTTTGGCCCTAAATTATCCGACACGACCACTTATTCTGAAACTCATGTTGAAACTATAAAAACTGCTGACGCTTTCAGAATAATCATCAGATTAAAATATACCAGACTAATTAACAAATACGTCAAATGAATCAGTAAGCTTATGTCTCGAGCGGCAAATTGTGTTGTGAGCGGGAAAAGTCAAATAGAAATAATTCAGCGGCCTATTAAAACAATATAATTAAAACAGCTTTTAAAAACCCTCAACCGCATTTTTCGAGATAAACTGCAAAACTGAGTACACCACAAACTCAAACTAATTTTGGTGCTTTATTTAAGCTAAAACTGAAGTCGATAAAAATGAGCTCACCTCAGTTTGGTATGTCATAATCAGCGGGACTGCGCATCCATAAATCAAATGAAACCTCCGCAAATAAGCTTGTTTTTCAAGTCTTGTACTTTAAATAGTTCTGTGAGGCTGTGTTGAACTGCCATCAGTGATTTGACTTGATCTGTGAACAAATTCTCTCCTTAGCCATGAGAGGATCTCTGGCAGTAAACCTTGACAATAGATTCGTGGATTGACTATTTTCAACGCAAATGGATTTTTAAAGCTCCATTCATGTACATGCTGTATATTTTATGGCGGGTTTCTTTGTAGAAATGTATTAGGAATTGACGTGGAGATTTCACTCGCCGACTCTTACTCGCTTTAATTCAAAGCTTTTAGTGAAGCACGTGGAGTTTTCCCACAGAAATGGTGCAGCACATCAATGAGACGACAGTGATGTAAAAAAAAAAATTAAAAAAACAAACATTCTCACCGCAGTAAAAGTTTGCCGGTCCGATCGATTTTAACTTCGCACGTAAACCTCCAAACTCCCCGTGGTAATCGGGACGCACCACCAGGATGAACGAAATACTAAATTCAAAGCTTTAAAAACTTTTCTCAAACCTCGACCAAGTTTGGCAGATTCAGGCGCGTCCTTAGTGACCAATTACAGAGCTCGCTGTCAACATGTGTCAATCAATATGACAGTGATGTGTTTTCGAACGAACTTTTGCGCGCGAATAAATAAACCAATCACACGCATTTAAGCTGGCTACAGAAGTTTATTTAGTGACAGGCATCCCGAAAAGGAAGTTCGGCCAGACTTTGCATTTAACAATTTACAGGCAACGTATCTTCTGCGTCTTTTCACTTTTCAAATTCTTTTTTGAAAAAACGTTTTGAAAAAAACGGTGTCGGTGTTGGTGTTTCTTCAAGCAAGAAAGAAAGCGGACCAATTCCGGGTATTCACTTTGATTTTGCCAAGCATTATGCAGGGTTCAATTCTACCTGTTACCATCCCCCCCCGGGCACACCCCCGGGGATTTGCAATATTTTTCTTACTTGGCGGTCTATTCCCCACCCCCGGGCAAGCAGAAAGAGACAATTCCCCACCCCCGGGACTCCTCATCGACCACAAATACGTTGTTTTGTGTTCAAAATTGATTTCCGTACAATAGGACAACCAGATGTTTTGACAAGAACTTAAACGCTTTTCTAGAGTTTACTGAACGAAGGATATTACATAGTATTAAAAAACATGGACACAACAATGAAAAAGAAAACTGAGGAAAAAAGTCTAACCGCACTGGCATTCGGCTGGCGAGTAAAGAAATGTTCTTCACCGCGTGTTTTATTCTAAATATAGCACATGCACAAAAGGGGTCCGGTGAGCAAATTGAGGACAGTATTTTAAAGGAGTTTTTCTTAGCTTGTTTCACAAGAACACTGGACTGAGATCTCTGTTTAATATAAAGCCGTGCATCTGTTTCATACAAATACGCTGAAGAAATATTTCTATGTTTGTGATGAACGCCATCCATTCGAGTACTCATCAAATGCACCTTCGTTTAACAATTTATAATAAACGTGCCTTTGCATACAGTTTTAGTTTCAAGAGATTATTCTTCTCCAACCAGTCTGCTACAAATTCTAGAGATTTTCCCTGGAAATAGGCAGACTTCTCTACGCGGTCCGGCGCCATTGTGTCAACTGAGAAGTGATAAGCTAGTGACGTGCTTCACAAGAAAAACGAGAAGTTATTTTCGATTTGCCCCGCCCCCCTACCCCCAGGACAAAACCGTTTCAAACAATTCCCCACCCCCGGGCCCGAAGGGCTGGACTTGTCCCGGGGGTTGCCCGGGGGGGATGGTAACAGGTAAAATTGAACCATGCATTAGTCACTTTTCTTTTTTCGGATGATCAGAGCGATTAAGCGAATTCCTCTATTCACACGCAAAGGCTCGGCTGTATTCTACCAGAAACTCATAAGTCCTTTTGAGTTTCTGAATTTACAAGTAATAAGCGCGAGTGTACGAAACGCTTTCAACAATCGCACAAAAGGCTTTAAGCGCGATTGTTGAGAAGACTTCGTACGCTTAAACTCGTACAATACACACAAGCCTGTTGCACGATTGTTGAGAACGCTTCGCACACTTACGGTTATTACTCGCACAATACACACAAGCATGTTGTACAATTATTGTTGAGAACGCTTCGCACACTTACGGTTATTACTCGTACAATAGATACAAGCCTGTTTCACGATTGTTGAGTGTGCTTCGAACATTTACGGTTATTAATTGTACAATACACACAAGCCTGTTGTACAATTGTTGAGAACGCTTCGCACACTTACGGTTATTACTCGTACAATACACACAAGCTTGTTCCACGATTGTTGAGCACGCTTCGCACACTTACTGTTATTACTCGTACAATACATACAAGCCTGTTTCCCGATTATTGAGCGTGCTTCGCACACTTACGGTTATTACTCGTACAATACAGACAAGCCTGTTGTAGAATTGTTGAGAACGCTTCGCACACTTACGGTTATTACTCGTACAAAACATACAAGCCTGCTTCAAGATTGTTGAGCGCGCTTCGCACACTTACGGTTATTACTCGTACAATACAGACAAGCCTGTTGTACAATTGTTGAGAACGCTTCGCACACTTACGATTATTACTCGTGCAATACACACAAGCCTGTTCCACGATTGTTGAGCGCGCTTCGCACTCTTACGGTTTAATATTACTCGTACAATACACACAAGCCTGTTGTAGGATTGTTTAGAGCTCTTTGCACACTCACGCTTATTACTCGTACACTTAGCCTGTTGTGAGCACTTTGCAGGCTCACCGCTAGTACTCGTACAATACAGACAAGCCTGTTGTGCGACTGTTGACAGTCCCTCGCACACTCACGCTTTATACTCGTACAATACACACAAGCCTGTTGTGTCATTCTTGAGAGCACTTCGCACACTCACGCCTATTACTTGTACAATTATCATTAGTAGTTTTTAATTCTAACTCTTAGTAGTTTCTAGTTCGTTTTTGTATTTTTAGATTGTATTTTAGAAAGTTATGTGTCCTCTATTAGCAGTGGGGAATCCCCTCTGCTAGATTTTTGCTTGACACGTTAATAAAGTCATTATTATTATACAATACAGACAAGCCTCTTCCTCGATTGCTTAGTGCTCTTCGTACTCTAACACTTATTAGCCGTCCAATACAGTGAAGCTTGATGGTCGTTTTCTGAGGCAGTCTGTACAGTCACGCTTAGCACTCGGACAATACAAACAAGCCTTCTACTCGAGTGTTGAGCGCTCTTCGTATACTCAAGCTTATTAATCGGTCAGTACAGTCAGTCTTGATTGTTGTTTGTTGAGAGCCGCGCTTCATACACTCACCCTTTTTACTCGTACAGCTATGCCGACAAGCCTGTTGTGCGATTGTTGAGAGCACTTTGTAAACTCACGCTTGGTACTCGTACAATATTAAAAGACAAGCCTTTTGCGCGAGTGTTGAGCGCTCTAATTCGTGCACTCACGCTTATTACTCGTCCACTGGACAGATAAGACTGATGCGCGATTGTTGAAGAGCTGAATAGGATGCGCTACGTGCATTTGCAAACGTAGGAAAGGTGGTGCGCTGGTGTAGTCTATGCAGTTGTGTTGTTTCCACGAAACTACCAAGATCACTGCTGCAGATACAAGTGCGCCTTTCACAATGCAATAAAAGCTACAGGCAATAACTCCAATGAGTTAACTCATGTGTTTGTATAGAGGAATTCGCTCAATGACAATCGCTCTGAACATCCGACAAAAAAAGCGACTTAAGCTTGGCAAAATCGAAGCGAATACCCGAAATTCTTCCGCTTTCTTTCTTGCTTGAAGAAACATCGACAACGATTTTTTTCAAAAAAACAATTTGGTAAGTGAAGCGACGCAGAAGATACATTTTACCGTTTTCACTTTAATATCTCAGTTGTAAAGCGCATTTGATCATATTTATATCTTAATTTTCGCTATATAGGTTTTAAATATTATAATTAAATATTATTATTGACCTGTAATTTTTTTAACGCAAAATCTGGCCGAACTTCCTTTTCGGGATGCCTGTTACTAAATAAACTTCTGTAACCAGCTTAAATGCGTGTGATTGGTTTATTTATTCGCGCGCCAAAGTTCGTTCGAAAACACATCACTGTCGTGTTGATTGACACATGTTGACAGCGCGCTCTGCAATTGGTCACTAAGGACGCGCCTGAATCTGCCAAACTTGGTCGAGGTTTGAGAAAAGTTTTCAGAGCTTTGAATTTAGTATTTCGTACATCCTGGTGGTGCGTCCCGATTACCACAGGGAGTTTGGAGGTTTACGTGTGAAGCTAAAATTGACCCGACCGGGAAACTTTTACTGCAGTGAGAACGTTTGTTTTTTTAATTTTTTTTTACATTACTGTCGTCTCATTGATGTGCTGCATCATTTCTGTGGGAAAACTCCACGTGCTTCATTCACTAAAAGCTTTGGATGGAAGCGAGTAAGAGTCGGCGAGTGAAATCTCCACGTCAATTCCCAATACATTTCTACAAATAAACCGGCCGTGAATATACAGCATGTACATGAATGGAGCTTTATAAATCCATTTGCGTTGAAAATAGTCAATACGCGAATCTATTGTCAAGGTTTACTGCCAGAGATCCTCTCATGGCTAAGGAGAGAATTTGTTCACAGATCAAGTCAAATCACTCATGGCAGTTCAACACAGCCTCACAGAACTATTTAAAGTACAAGACTTGAAAAACAAGCTTATTTGCGGAGGCTTCATTTGATTTATGGATGCGCAGTCCCGCTGATTATAAAATACCAAAACTGAGGTGAGCTCATTTTTATCGACTTCAGTTTTAGTTTAAATAAAGCGCCGAAATGAGTTTGAGTTTGTGGTGTACTCAGTTTTGCAGTTTATCTCGAAAAATGCGGTTGAGGGTTTTTAAAAGCCGTTTAAATTATATTGTTTTAATAGGCCGCTGAATTATTTCTGTTTGACTTTTCCCGCTCACAACACAATTTGCCGCTAGAGACATAAGCTTACTGATTCATTTGACGTATTTGTTAATTAGTCTGGTATATTTTAATCTGTTGATTATTCTGAAAGCGTCAGCAGTTTTTATAGTTTCAACATGGGATTCAAAATAAGCGGTCGTGTCGGATAATTTAGGGCCGAAAAAGAACTGGCCGTGCGTATTATAACACCATTTTTTTTTTCTTCGAGCTCAAACCTGTAAGCATATTTGCTCGTAAAAAGTGTCCTTGCAGGTTTCGTGATAATCCTGTGACAGTGTTTTTTTAAGTCCGAAAAACTGTAAAGTAAGCCTCACATCAAGTTGTATTACCGTAATAATAGGATTGCAACCCTTCACAAGCACGCTAACCTTCAAATGCACTCTCAAATCGCAGCCTGTTTGCTAAGAAATTTCATAGGCGATGCCAGCTGGTGCTTGGTCTCCAAACTTAAATATATATTTAAAACTCTTTCAGCGCAAAAAGCTCTGAATTTTAGCCGGTGTGCTCAGTAACGTACGTGACAAAATATGGAACTTGTAAATATTTGGGAGGATTACATTCGCATTTCACTAGATTGGAAAATAACTACCTTTGGTAAAAAAAAAAGGCATCGTTGCAGTTGTCAGAATGTTTTAGATACATGATTTTGCCGGATGGTTTTTTTCTTTTGGTGAAAACTCCACGAGTTTCAAAAGCTACTGGTCACGAATCGACTGCTGACGGAAAATCCTCGCTCGTTGCGTGACACGGCTGTCAGTCAATTTCAAGTAAAATTTGCATAATCTCTGGACTAAATACTTTCGATGAAAACAACACGGAAAAGCCTGCAACATCGGTTTGCTCTTCTACTGAAAGTGCATTGTATCCAAAGAATATGCAATGACCCTAGGAGTAAACTGCATCAAACTGAAACTATCGAGAAACTATCTCAAATTTTCCTGTCGAATCTGCTCTGTGGTAAGGTTTTTAGTTTTCCGCGAATTGGATTGACAATTACAAGCTGCCTTTGAATCAACTCTGCCGCTCCTGGTTTGTCATTTTCGAAAATCGATAAGATATTTCCCCCGACGTAATAATCTCCGAGGAAAGAAAGACCTCCCTTTCCTTGAAAACACGTTTATTTTGTTTTGCATTGTTCGGATTCACACGCTTGGAAACCTCCCTAGCTCGATCTTTTCCCCGTATAAACATTTGGGGAAATGCCTCTGCGACTCAGTTTGTCGACTTTGGTTCCGTGAACGGCTAGTAACCTGAAACGAAGCTAGGCACAGTTATGAAACGTACGCTGTACGCATTTTCGGGTTAATAAACTGAAAATGCGTAATATAAAACTCTTCGCATCTCCGAGTTGACTGTCAAATTCAGTTCGAGAGTCAATTTGCAGAGTTTGTCCAAATGAATTGCTCATGATGGAAAATGTGAATTTGTCAATGAAACTTTGTTTTATTTTCAATCATTACAGTCCAGGAGATAAAATAAATGAACTAAAGCTTTTCTCCGTTGATAAGTAGGCGGTTTTCTTAAAAAGTTTTCTCCGTAAAATCCCATACAGTGCCGACGGCCGAGCAGCGCGTTGCACTTTGTTTACACGAGTCGATTTCCACATTCTTAAGGAAAAACATATCTTTTATTGGACACAGCCTTCCGAAACACCTCACATTTTTCCTTTTCCATTTGGAATAGGATCTTCCTTAGACGCTCTATATCGCAAGAACACTGCGAATAGATTTAAAACAATTTTATTAATGATCATTCTATTCCTTCGACATCTGCACACTGCCTCTCGGGCACTGCCGCGAAGTTGTTCATTTCGCGTTGTGAAATAGATCGAAATTAATTTCGTATCATTATGAAAGGCAGCGGCTACGCTGAACCAGTAAATCCGTGGTTCTTGTTTTATTTGTGTTTGAAGCCTGTGAAATATTTTCCTAGCGTACTTCGAACGTGAAAAGCGTTTGAATTCATAAACATCGAACTCGATCGCTTTGATCAGATATGGCTTCGCATCGATCGCTGCGGAAAGTAGAACTTTTGGCACATACCGCTCGTTGAGCGAAACTGTTCAGTTTTAACCTCGCTTAACGGAATGTTTTAGGGGAAATGTGTTCAACTAGATTCCTTTTTTGAAGAAAATTTCATCAGCTTTGCAGTTTTAAGCCTCAACATTTTTTTCTGTAATGGCGGCTGAAGCTCGAAAAATTCTTCCCGACAAACTTTCGTACAGGTACGAATAACAACCTAAAAACTACGTCACATGCGGATATTAACCGTACTTTCACAGGTTATTAATCGTATGTTGCGCGCGTAATAACCGTAAGTGGCAGCTTTCCAGTATAATATACGTAGGACACGGTATTCTACGGTTAATATACTGGAGTGACGCGAACAGTACGCATAATAACCGTACAACAGCGCATTGTACGAATATTATCCTGTACTCCAAAAGTATTTTGACACTCCAGAAGTATTCTGACACCTGTTGTAAATGATCACCAAAGGTGATTTGTTTGAATGTTTTAACAAGTTTTCCCAACTAGTGCTCAACAAAACGTATGGAAATCATTAAGGAGAATTTTTATAATGATGCTCAGTTCTTAAAGGTTTAAAAAACAACGCTTAGGAACCATTTTAACTGGCACTTGTATTTTGGACTTCGTTTTGATAGATTACTGATGGAGATGTTGGAAAACTGCAACCAAATTTCTGGGTGAACAATTTTATGACTTTACTGAAGATGCAAGAGAACACTTCATCCGGAAAGTCCCTGGTCTGTGAACACTGTGACAGTGGTGACTCTGCAGTTTCACGATGCACTAACTGCAGTGTTTTCATGTGTGAGTTTTGTGTAACTGCACATAAAAGAATCATTGCATTTAAAGGTCACCAGATTTTATCCCTGGCAGAAGTTCAGAAGCTGGGATCAAAGGCCCTTGTCAAGCCAGCGTTTTGTGGGAAACATGCTGGTGAAGTGTTGAAACTGTTTTGTAAAACCTGCCAGGAAACAATCTGCCGAGATTGCACCATTGTTGATCATCGTAAACATAAGTACAACTTTGTTGCAGATGTGGCTGAAAGAGAGAGGAAAGTTGTTCAAGGGGTTCTTGAAGAGACCAAAGCTAAAGACAGTGCTGTTGAAGAAGCTGTGAGGGCTGTGCAAATAATGGAAGGTCGTATGAAAGCCAAGACTGCAGAAATAAGCAAGGAAGTGGATGGATTTTTTGACGAGCAAGTGAAGACATTGGAGAATTTGCGTACCAGCCTACAGAATGAACTGACAGTGCTAGAGCAGGGGAAGCTTAAGGAGCTGGAAAGCCAAAGGGAAATGCTCACCTTATCACTGGCACAGCTGCGAAGTAGTGCTGAGTTTGCTGAAAAAGCATTAGCAGATGGAGGTGACATGGAACTACTATCCATGAAACAACAACTTATTCAACGACTTGCACAGTTAAATGCTTCGCACATCCAGTGCAGACCCTGTAAAAGCGACTATCTGAAGCTACAAGTAAACAAAACAATTGGGGACATTGGCAAAGTGGCAACCTTACTTTATATCCCCGTTGACCCGGCCTCAATATTTGTGCTGAGTATGGTAGGAGGAGAAGAGGGAGTCCTGTACCAGACATTGGCTGGGCAACCTGTGGATTTCATGCTTGTTATTAAGGATAGAACTGCAGTCGTTCAACCAAAGACTGGCTATGTGTTTCACGCTTCAGTAAATCATTCAAGAGAAGCTAACTTAGACCGAGAACTTCCGGTACATAACAATGGCAACGGCTCTTGTTCGTTTTCTTATCGACCAGAGACCGATGGACTCTGTACTCTGTCAGTGAAGGTTGAAGGGGACAGTGTGTGTGGAAGTCCTTTAACCTGGAAAGTGAAGCCAAAAGTAAAAGGAACAAATGACCATAGTCTCTTAACATCAACTCCAGAACAGGCTGAAGGTGGACAAGGAAAGCACTGTTGGAAACTAATGTACCTGAAAGGTAGCGGTAAATTTGAAATTGGAGTTAGCTGTTACACACCAGCTGATGGGGTAAGTCATCAAAGTGATACAGAAACCAAAAGGTGCACCTGGTGCTGTAATGTACGTCGCTCAAGTTATGATTATAGTGGTTATGTTTATTCCTACTCGCGTTCTGACAGTCAAGGTATTAAAGCATCTATTACTAATTTCCAGCATGGTGACATTTTCTCAGTTTATCTAAATCGTGATACAAAAAAACTTCTCATCTACAACCAGCGAAGTAAACAAGTTGAAGTCTTTACAGATGTACAAGGGGAAAAGGTTCGTCCGATCATTTCACCGTACCTTTCTGGTGTTCAGGGCTATGGTTTTACCCTGGACATTAATTGAGCATAGCAGACAATATAGACAATGTGGAGGTGCTATCTCACTTCGAAGGTTGGTGCTTTGAGGCTTGGTCTCTGCATCATATCAAGGTGTGTCCTTGAGACAAAAAGAAAAATCCCCACATTGTCCCTCTCTACCCTTTCAATAGAGTTAAGCATCCCATCCTAGAAGGAAGTGGGTGGGGGTGGGGGTAATATTACATGTAATGCTTCTGGTTGCTTCATGCTACAGAAACTGGCCCTTTAAGTCCCAATAGTGACAAGCGTCTAATTTCTCTTTATAGTATTACTACTTGACCAAACATACAGGACATGAGAATAAATAAAAGGAAATGATCACCAATGATCAAATGTCTTGAATTTTAATCAAATTCTTCCAACTAGTAACAAAAGAAATAGAAGGAGAATAGTGAGAAGAATATGGATGCTAATATTGGGACTTAAAGGCTTAATCGCCATTCACGTGGGCTTCTCGTGACCTAGATGTGCAACCTTGCCAACAAATTTTTGATCAAAAGGCCTCTAGAGTGGTTAAATACGACCTTCACTACAAAAATATCTCTGACTTTGACTACTATCTTAAAAGTTTATTTGTCAAAACGTATGCCTACAAAATTTTGGGTTCAAGAAAGCCATAAACCACCAAGATACGGGTTGTCAGATGTTCAAACACTCCCATACAAGTATCTCGTAGCCCTTTACGCCCCAATGGTGACAGGAATCTTATTTCTCCTTACATTATCAATACTTGAACAAACGTGCAGGTCACGAGAATAATGGAAGCGATCACGCGAGATGATATATCTCGATGTTTCATTGAATCCTTCCAAGTAGTAACATGAGAAAAATATAGAGAACAGTGAGAATATGCTTGTTGGTATTGGGGGTTAAAGGGTCAATTTTCACCGGCTTATTATGCAACGAACCCGTGCTAAAATTGAAGTCTTGGTATGGAGAATGTCAGACCAATAAAACTGACGATTTCTAGGTCAAAAGTCTACACTGACACGAAATTTTGTCTCTTCTACAGACAGACAGCCTTTATTTTAGCACGATTAGAAAATTAAGGCTCTGCAGCTTGTGGGGTCGTGCTAAATAATAAAAACTAAAATTAAACTTATGCAAACTATATACGTCGTGAAATCGGTTCATCCAAAATTTATCGTTAAAAATTTGAGAACTTGCCCTGAGGAGGGTTTTTAAATAAAACCGAAATACTGGCTCAGTTCATTTTCCAGTTATAAGTTTGTTGTATACGGTTTTTCTGGAACGATATGACTTAAAAGGATGCTTAACTTTGAATTAAGAATTTGATTGATAGAGTTACAGGGCTAAAACTTGTAATTAGGAAAGTGTAACATCTCAACAATTAACCACACTCAGTTTTTAATTTTGATTTAATCATCTGAAGAGCAGATTATTAAAACAATTAATGAAGCCTAGCCAGTGTTGCTGTAAAGAACTTTAGTTTTCACTCTTGGAATAAATACTTGAGCTGTTTCGACTGTGTAAATGGGATTAGCTTTTGCCCCTCGTCGGCCATCAGTGCTGTTGATGACAATGGGTTTTGTGGGGGAGTGTGCAGAAAACAATCTACTTTATTCTTTGACCAGGAAACTGTTAAGACTGAAGTTTTCTTGTTGCAATCTTCAGGATTCTTTTCAAGCTTTTCTTGTTTTTAAAATTACAATGACGAACCTCTGGGTAGGTGTGAGGAAGGCATTTTGTTTTTACTAAACGTTTCCTGAAATTACGATTCAGGGTCCATCACCTGGTCATGGTCAGGGACTCTTGTAAATTTTTGTAACATTTTAAAATGCTGCAAGAGTAATCTAGTATCTTAAAAACACCCTATGATATATGTACTTGTATTTACTGCTTTTTTTACATTGAACAGTAGTGAGTTTTTACATTTTAGATTTTAATTACGATAATTATGATGACAGTACTACTAATCTGTTATGGTCTGCCCCAGCGGGGCATTGAAGCGAAACGTACATCAGGGCGGTCAACAATAGTAATTTCCTACTGGTCGCCTAGTTTCACGAAACTTTTTAGCAATGCGTGCTGCAGCTGCGTGTCTGGAATAACTTTAACGATAGAACTTTAACAGACAATATTATTTTCAAGAGCATTATAGTAATAATGTTCGTAAGGTTTCCCCTTTAATTAAGAAGTGAAAGTGTTGATGAAGACACAAATAGTTAAAACTGTCAAGGACATTTCAGTGATATCACGAGTGCAATACTAGGTACAACAGAGTTGTGAAATAGAATGATTAGCTACCATAGAATTTTTAGCATAATAAAACTGTGTTAAAATATTGACGTCCTTCGTGACTCCATGCTAAGTTTTCCAGCAGCGATGTCCTCCGCAAAGAACGGCCAATTTTTCTTGAAGAAATTTGCCACAGAGATACCGCCCTAGCGGTACTCCACAAAACAATGAGAACCACCAAAAATATTCTAAAAGGAATTACCTGATGTGTTGTTTAAAGTGGTTAAAAAACGTTCATACTATTAGGAACCAATCAGAATCGCTATTAAGTTACCTTAACGTTGTATTATAGAAGTTATGTTGTTAATTCTTTCAGGACAAAAAATGCCGAAGGGTAAAACACCCGGAAGCTCTCCTGGTCACAAAAGAATACTATAATGCGCTGTCCTCTTCCCCCGCCCCCCACCCCCCACCTTCCTTCACTCCCCTTATCCTCACTCACTTACGACATGATCAAACTCTTGAAGTCATCCACTGACCTTGTGATCATGTGGTGGGCTGTGGGTAAAATGAAATGAAACAATTCTCAGACCATTGGTGGCCGTGAAAACACGGTTTTGGAAAAAATACTCTTCAGGTCCCGGTTGTTCAAAGAGCGGATAACGCTATCCACCGCATAAATCACTATCCAGTGGGTAGTGTACTTTGTTTTGTTAACATTTATCCACTGATTTATCTGGGCCCGGTTGTTCAAAAGGTGGATAATGCTACCCACCGGATAAATTGCTATCCAGTGAATAAATAATACCAAAACAAGGTACACTATCCACTGGATATTGATTTATCCCATGGATAGAGTTATCTGCTTTTTGAACAACCAGGGCCTGGTGTATAGCGTCATCCGCTCTTAATTTGAACAACCGGGCCCAGTCTGGGATCTTAAATTTAGTCGGTTTTAATCTGATCCAACAAAAAGGAGAACGCTTCTTCGAAAACCTTTCCATCCCATCCGCCAGATTTCATTTCAAACCACCTGACCAAGCCATGGCTACGGCAGAACTGTTCCAGTGCTGCCTCGCTTTCAATTGTCTTTCCTTTTCCCATCCATCCTACACTGGAGGAATTAAAAGCCACAAGAACACATGGGATTCGGGAATTAGCAAACTCCGCAATTGACTTTGTCCATTTTGCTGCCTCAATTAAAGATGAAGGATGCTCTGGGGCCCAGAACACCAGAGCGCCGTGACAAGATTGGAAATTAAATCCCGCGTAACCCTCGGGATCGGGACCGATGATTGATAACGCATCCACCTCGCTCTGTGAGGATTTCAGCTTTTTTAAGTGGATATCAATGCATACGGGCGGTAGACACGATCCTTTAGGAGGCGTGCGGCGAAAATGCTCTTTGACAAATACATTCTCTTTTCCTATAATAGTCCCCACGCACAAAATTACTATGGCTTCGCCCTCTTGGACGGCGTTTGTTTTGAAAGTTTGCAGCTCCACATCTTTCCCCAGATTCCTTAAAACGTTTTCGTTTTCTTCGTCTGGAGTTTCGTAGTTGGAATCAATAGAAGAGAACATGATATCTTGTAATCGAGGAGCGTTTGAATCTCCCTAACTACCTTGGATCAGGCAAAGTACATTTTCATTCCGGGACACAGCTTCACTTTCCATTCACTCGAACGTTCATTCAACAAATGCTTCTCATTTCTTTCGCCTGAAATGCCCGTCCTCCTGAAGGAAGAAACCAACTGTAATATTGCTACAAACTCAACTGAAGATTATCGGTAGTTCTAACTGGGTGGCACATGGGACACGTTTTTACAGGCCTGTATTGAGAGATCTTGTGTTTTGGGGATGATTTTATAGCTATCACACAACTGTCACGCCTTAGGTTACCCCAAATAAAGCTCACTTGCTACGAAATATTCCAAAGTGCGTGACCTTGGCAGAAATATCGGGGAAATTGTGAACTCTACAGCTTTTTTCTCAAGATTTTGGTGTTTTCTGTGGTCTACGTGGATTGCTGTTTGATTTCCTGTTAGAGAAAAATTTCCGCCATTTAGGTACCGATACGCGGGGCCGGGTGCATGTTGCAGTGACAAAAATGAGGTGCTGTACACCACGCTAAGGGGTCATGTACCAGAATCGCAACTTGTAGAAAATGTAGCGGACGGGGATATGTCTGACGGTACGCAGCTCTTACAAGGTCTTCTCTGATTTGCTGGGAAAACAATAGAACAAACAACAGAACAATGGACCCTAGCCCTGAAAACAATAGAGCTGCGTGATACCAAAGTCCAATGAAATCAGAGGTTGAAAAGAGCTGCGGGGTTTCCGGACATGTCGCAGGCACGTGTTTCAGCGACACGTCTCCCCGTGTGTGAACCTGATTCTCTTAAACTTGTGCAACACGAATCTTGCGGAAATTTTGTCCCCACGACACGTCGCACGAATTTTATTAGGCGGCCGACGTGCGAGTAAGCACGTCGCGCCGACTCTTAAATGCAACTTGCATTCCTGGTTTGTCGTACGTCGGTTCACTGAGTCTTTGCGCGGCCTCTGAACAATCAGGCTCGTTATAATGACGTCGATTTTACCAGACTGAAAGCTAATATCTCAAATACATGACATTTTGCTCGTGACATGACCTTTTTTTCATTTATGGCTATGACATAACCAGATAGATTTAGTGACGCATCGCAGAACTGACTGTCATACGGTTGGTTTGTTTTGTAAGGTGATAACATTCATTATATACAGGATGTGCGCGCTAATTGTGCAAAGCAGGTCATCGGAGGCCAATGGTAAAAGTCTGTTTTACTTCTGTGTCTGAAGTAGTGCTGGTTACGAAAACAGTAACCGTAGAAAGGAGCGTAATTTTGTTGTTTTGAGTTTTGCGGCGTATTGAAGTTAAGTAAAGGTAAGCGTTGAAATGTTTATTTCGCTGTTTTTGAGGACATTTCGTTGATAAGGGGCAGTGTTTACAAAGGTTAGTGATAACTTGGGAGTTGTCAGCGGGGTTAGTATTCCCGCACAATAATAGTTTTGTATCTGGTGCTGTTTTCACTGCTCGATAACAAGTTTTCGACGTATTTCTGAGAATGTAGCGAAAGCTAGCAGAGTGGAGAGTGTAAAACAAAAACGTTCTGCGAGTAGTATGCATAATTTTTAAAATAAAGCGGTACAACTAGCATATTTATTTACAAATAGGTATTATTTTTTTATGTAGTTGATGCACTCTTTAAATGCTGTCTCCCGGGGCTGTCTCCTTAGTGGTGGAAGGGGATATGCCGTTGAATCACCATGGGCCGCCTGTAAATTCTTCAGAATACCCAAAATATCTTTCTTGATAGCGTCACAACATTAGTCAAAATATTGCTTCAAATAGTCACTGTTTTGGTCACACAGATTCACGTGCTGGGTCTCCTTGGAATTTGAAGAGAGTGTACCTAAGGGTCCACCGGAGAAAGAGCGCGCAGAGTTACCATCGGCCGCCTGTAAATTCTTCAGAATTTCTTTTTATTATAGTGTCCATTTTCTCGATTTCGGAAAAGAAGTCACTGGATTCCCGTGAATATCTGAATTTGCCTGAATTGAATTGACCTTTCATCTGTCACCGGTAATATGCTTACAAACATTTAAGGTGGCTAGACCCGGTTTTTCACTAACCATACCTACTCTCTTTGAACACGAAATACAAAGATGTCTCAAACGAAACAGGAAATCGAATTATACCTATTTGTAGGGTATAGATTGAAGTTTAAGAAAGTGGGTTTTTTTCGAGATCGACGTAGCCATAGCAACACGCTGACGTCATTGCTATTTTTACTTTCCCTTAATTTGTAGGAAATCCAGACATTCGTTTTCAAAGCTATTTATAGGACTTGTAGTTCATATAATTGTCTTCAGTTGTACCGATTTTAAACATTTTTTATGAGAGCGTTTTCGAGAAAGTTAACAAATGAATCATAATTCTTTTCGCGTTCCTCAAAGTGACATTTATCCTGACCATGGAAAGAAAACTTTGGCCTTAAATTGTTTCTAGAGATTTCAGCTATCCTGCAGGATTTGATGAAAGAAATCGCTTCATCCGATTTCCAATAATGAGAACGCGAAAAGAATTGTTTATGATTCGTTTTTTAGCAGCAGCTAAAAATTTAAATCAGGAGCCAATGGGCTCCTGCTTAAATCAATTATTTCTGGAAAACGCTCTCATAAAAAATGTTTAAAATTGGTACAACTGAAGATACTTATCTGAACTACAAGTACTATAAATAGCTTTAAAAACGAATGTCTGGATTTCCTACAAATTAAGGAAAAGTAAAAATAGCAATGACGTCACCGTGTTGCTATGGCTACGTCGATCTCGAAAAAAACCCACTTTTCTTAAACTTCAATCTATACCCGACAAATAGATATAACTCGATTTCCTGTTCCGTTAGAGGCATCTTTGTATTTCCTGTTCAAAGAGAGTAGGTAATGGTTAGTGAAAAACCGGGTCTAGCCACCTTAACTTCCTTACATACCGGAAGTGCAAATTGTCCATAACAGGTCACCGGAAACCACGAACTACGTTTTTTTTAAAAGAAACCTTTTTTCCTTAGTAAAAGGGGGGGGGGGGGGTTGAGAGACTATCCGCCGCCGGTAAATTCTTCAGAATTTCCTGTTTAGTTTACTTTCGTGCGAGATGTCGCGGAGAGAAAATTTCTGCACATCTCGAGGTGCACGCAGGGAGACGTCTAGCAGCAGCATGCCCCTGGGTCATGTCCCCGCTACTGTTTTTCTCTGTGTGTACAAGTTGTGAATTTGTTCTTGCAGGCTATGTTTGTGAATTTGTTGTGAATAAAGTTTGTATTCTTTTGTATTCTTGGCTACATGTCTCCGCTATATGGCCCTGGTATGTGGAAGTGCGGCATGACCCTTGGTGCGTGCAACAAGCGATTTTTGTCGCTGGTGTATGTCGCTGCAACATGTCCTGAGGGCCTGAGGAGAAAGGGACATGCCAAGTACCGGTACTCAGAAACAGTGTCAATGAAATCATATTAAAAGACAATTTTACCGAACAAATGGAAATCGGTTAAATGAAATTCAGTCCGACAACCTAGTTACACATACTAATAATAATAACAATCCTAATTTTTCCATTTCCCAGGCAAGTCTCTACGTTCAAATTTGTTAAAGCTATGCGAATTACAAATAACAATAAAAGTGAATCAGCTGAAATAACTAGTTAAGGACTCCTGCTGTGTTAACCTTTAGGCGCAAATCTTCTAAAAAGTCATAAGCCTTGAGAAAAAGTACTCTTGAGCCCTTTACGCTAATGTGGACTGTGCTGTTCGTGGGTGGATGGACCACAACACCGCTTGATTTATCCCGAACTCAACATGCTTTAATCGCATTCGCCATGCTCTTCAAGATGGCCGCCAACAACCCTCAATCCCACAGTGCCTTGCGGTTTACACGATTCTCTTACATGAAGCACTTATCGCATGAACACTACATCCCTTCCTTTCCGCTATAACAGTATAAATGTTCTAGGTACTACTGCGACTTAAAATGCTTTTGCTAAATGACTCAAATGTTCAAATGTCAACAACAAGAGTCTCTCACAGACACATTCTGTAGTCCCTTAGGATTTTCCGAGGACATAATCTTTAAATCTCTCCGGTTGTCTGATGTTACGCTTCGGTCGAGAACAATCTAATTCAACTGGCTTTGGGTCCGAAGAGTCAGTGTCCTTAGCCTTAATGTCTTCCGGGACTACTTCTGGGACTACTACATCATCGGATGAAATATATGGCTTAACAAACGAACTGTCTCTCCTGTAAACAGCGCCTTCACTGGATTTCACAGTTACTTGATGTCCCTCCTTTGCTACCACAGTGTAGGGTTCTGGTTCAAAATTTGGTGTCAATTTTCCAGCTGTCTTAGTGTTCTTTAACAGCACCTGATCTCCTGGAACTATTGGGCTCCATGTAGCACCACGCTTGTTATCTGCATACGCCTTGTGTGTCAACTTTTGACTCCAGTCTCTGTCCCTCGTGCTCTCATTAATCACTGACTTGTCTGGTCTCAACTCTGGCAGTTTGGTCTTGATTTCCCTACCAAACATTAGAGAGGCAGGCGTGGCACCTGTGGAGACTTGAGGTGTTGACCTGTATGCCAAGAGGAACTTTAGCAGTTCTTCTGTCCACCTCTTCCCTTCTGCTTCTGCAACCTTCATGGCCTTTAAGAGGGTCCTGTTTTGCCTTTCAACCTCGCCATTGGCTTGTGGCCATATTGGTGGTGATCTTCTATGCTCAATTCCGCACTCACATAAGAACACCTCAAACTCCCTACTTTCAAACTGAGGCCCATTATCTACCTTGAGCGAATAAGGATATCCAAATCTTGCAAAGATTTCTGTCAAGGCTGCAATTATCTTGGGTGAGGTAGTTGACCGCATGACTACAACTTCATAATAGCGGCTATAATAATCAACTACAACTAACAAGTTCTCTCCGCCGGGCATTGGTCCCCTTAGGTCAATAGCAAGATCCTGCCAAGGCCCTGTAGGTGGCTCGGTCCTCTGCATTGGTTCAGGGGGTGAATACTGTCCCACAACCTGACACCCGTGACAGCTTTTGCACATTCGTTCTGCATCTGCGTCCATTTTAGGCCACCACACCTTGGTTCTCAGTCTGCTTTTTGTCTTGACAATGCCCTGGTGTCCCTCATGGGCTGATTCTACCACTGATCTCCTGAGGCTCTGAGGTATCACAATCCGATCCCCTCGCAGTACTAGCTTTCCTATGGTACACAGTTCATTCTTCACACTCACATAGCCGGGCATCTTGCATTGTGACCAATCTCCTATGTGGATGTAATGACGCACACTTACTAATTCTGGGTCATTCTCAGACTTCCTTTCAATCTCTCTCGGGGTTAAGAAAACTGGTGTGCTTCCCTGAGCAACGAATCTGACCAGATCCTCTTTCTCACTGCTAGGATCCCTCGGGTTGGTCTGATTCAACCTGGACAAAGCGTCCGCAATGTTTGTTTTCCCAGGGCGGTACACTACTCGATAGTTGTGACACTGTAGGCGAAGTACCCATCGTTCTATCCTCGCTGATGGCTTTGACGTTCTGCTGAAGATACACTCCAGAGGTTTATGGTCTGTTTCTAGTTCAAACTCACGCCCATACACATAGAGATTAAACCTTTCGCAAGCCCAAACAAGGGCGAGTGCCTCCTTTTCCGTCTGCGCATACCGCCTTTCAACCTCTGTAAGATTTCTAGAAGCATACGACCCGCTCTCCACTCCCCGCCATGTAGTTGTAGCAATACTGCTCCTAGTCCATCTGGACCCGCATCTGCTACTATTCTCGTCTTGCAGTCACCCCGAAAGTAGGCAAGCGCATTTGCTGAAGTCATCAACCGTTTGAGCTCTTCAAATGCAAGTTGTTGCTCAGTGCCCCACACAAAGGGCTGTCCCTTCCTAAGCAATTTCCGTAGAGGCTCTGCCGCTTGTGAAAAGTTGGGAATGAACTTTGACGAATACTGCACAAGCTGTACAAATGACCGCACTTCTGACACATTCTTAGGAGCCTGAGCATTCACAACTGCAGCAATCTTCTTTTCACTTGGTGCGACTCCTTCACTACTGAGGTCATGTCCAAAGAAAGTCAACCTATGCAGTCTGAACTGACATTTCTCTCCATTCAGGGTCAGTCCACTCTCCCGCAGACGCTGTAGAACGGCATGTAAATTCCTTTCGTGTTCCTCGAGGTCTGCCCCATGAACAATCAGGTCGTCTGCGATATTTGCTGCTCCACTGCAGCCCTGTATAACATCTGATATGATCTTCTGGTACTTCTCTGGTGCCGACGAGATCCCAAACATGAGCCGTTTGAACCTATAAAGTCCTCGATGGGTTACAAATGTTGTTATTCCCCGGGACTCCTCCTCCAGTTCAACTTGATGGAACCCCCCGTTTGAGGTCTAACTTGCTAAACACAGTGGATCCATTAAGATCATATAGAATTTCTTCAACCGTCGGGATTGGGTGGCGCTCCCGCACAATTGCTTCGTTTGCTCTTCTCATATCTACGCACACTCGAATGTCCCCATCGGGTTTTGGAGCGACCACCAATGGTGATACCCATGTTGTAGGGGTGTTTGGTACCTCCTCTATGATATCCTTATCTAGCAAGTCATCCAACTTCTGATCAACTTTGTCCCTGAGTCCAAAAGGAAGTCTCCGCACTGGCTGAGCTACTGGTCTAACATCCTTATTGATGTGTAGTTTTAGCTGATAATTCTTCAACTTTCCAACCCCTGTTAGTATGTCTGCATATTGTTCCCGAATACCCTCATCACTCCCTTCGGCTGCCACAGAAAAAACTTGAGGCTCACTCACTGGTCCCACTCGTAATACTTTAAGTTTCTCGGCTGTGCTCCTTCCAAGCAACGGCTTTCCAGTACCTTTGATGACAGTAAATTCATCCACACACTCCTCCCCACTAGCTTGACATACTATTTCCGCAACAAATGTCCCTGCAACTTCCATTGGTTCCTTCTGGCCATATGCAAACAGCTTCTTGTCGACCACCTTTGATTCACACCTGATGCGTTTCTCTTTCAGACTGTTCCAAGTCCCGTAATCAATCAAATTACACGATGCACCTGAATCGATTAATACACCGTCCAGTTGTACTCCGCCGACGTTAAGCGTAATTTCTCCAGTTTCCTGCTGCCCCTTGATCATGAATGCATATCCATCCCCTCGGCCAGTTGCTCCCTCCTTTACATGGTAAGCTTTTCGACTCTTTTCATGATTTGCTCTAGGTGGTGTTTTTGTAGCTCCCTTCTTCCAACAACAGACTACAAAGTGTCCACGTGCCCCGCAGTTACCACACTCTTTATCTCTTGCCGGACAGCAAGCATCCCTTGCAATGTGGCCAAAACGATTGCAATTGTAACACCTTTGTGATTGGTCTGACTCGGGCTTCTGTGTCTTGAAGCTCTTCCCACCTTTCTTTCCTTTGTTTTCACTCTGTCCCCTCCCTTTGTTTTGAAATTTCTGCTGCTTGATCGAGTTGACTTGTCCTGGTTGGTGTGCTAGAGGCTTATCCATAGACTTCATTTGTTCATTAACTGCTTCATAAGCTCTTGCAATATCCTGTAGATCTGTTAATTTGGCATTAGGTTTCTCCAAGAACTTCCGTCTGAGCTTTTGGTCCTGGCATTTTTCAATCAACTGATCCCGGATCGTTTCATCTACGTCCGTGAAGTCACATGTAATGGCCTTCTGCCTCAGCCTGCACACGAACTGATCTATTTTCTCTCCGTTCTGCTGCTCCATTTGTCTGAACACATGCCTTTCAAAGGGAACATTAACCTTCGGTATGAAGTAATCATCCAGAATCTTTACAACGTCCACGTAAGGCTTCAATTCCTCCTCAGTGCCCGCTAGCGTATAGTATATAAATCCTGCAGTTCTGCTCCCGCGGTGTGTAATAGTAGTGCCACTTTTTGTCGATCACTTGAAACCCCTTTCGCCAGCAAATACAGCTCGAATGAACGCTTCCAGCGCTTCCAACGCACTGATAAGTTGTTCGGATCTTCCCTGGGGTTAAAGCAGGGTAGATTTCGTACTTCAGTTGCCAAAAATTGGGGCGGTTGAGCTGCTTGAGTCGCTGTTGACTGACCCGCCTCCGAGGTACCCGCCGAGCTCTCATCCGGATTGCCCATATTTCTCCTCGAAATCTCCTTTCTAGCACGCGAATCTTCCAAAATAACAACTCACAAAGGCGGAACGACTAACATCCTCGTCGCCAATGTGCTGTTCGTGGGTGGATGGACCACAACACCGCTTGATTTATCCCGAACTCAACATGCTTTAATCGCATTCGCCATGCTCTTCAAGATGGCCGCCAACAACCCTCAATCCCACAGTGCCTTGCGGTTTACACGATTCTCTTACATGAAGCACTTATCGCATGAACACTACATGGACGGATCTCAAAATCTCGAAGGACTAAGCTGTTCTTATCCGACTTAACCACGTGATCACTATGGGGTATGGTTCCCCGTCGTTCAGAGCTAGGTGTTTCAAGATTTTATATAACTAAGTACAACTTAACTGAGTTTACCTTCGACATAACGATTTCAGCACTAATACAATGACACAAAAGTTCAAGAAAAGAAAAGACAACAACCACAACAACTGAACAAGTAAATCATAGGCCTCTATTAACCAACTCATGAATGTGAAACGTTAGAGCCCAAAGACTCGGACTATAACATCAGCACTGTATGCAGGCAGGATTGCATACTGAACTGACCGGCTTTCAAGTTCAGCAAATAATAAACCTAAAATATAGCATAATATTCAGCCTTCAACACACATGATATACACGTGTTACAGCTGTAGTTACGAAGCCAAGGTCGGTTGTGCTGACTGCTAGCAGCGTTTTCTACTGGCTATGCCAGCAGCAAGCAAGGTCCCAGCTTAAACCTTCCTTCCGGTTGTTTTTATCACGCAATCACAAGAAGTTGACAGACAAACCAACTGCAAGAAATTGTTCCCCCAATAAACCCCAACTTTGAGTCCGTGCCCGTTATTTGCTCGGCGTTTTTGTAACCCCAGCCGTAACATACTAAATTTTGACAGTTTAGATAAGTGGAACGCTTCTCTCCGGGTGGAAATTTTCCGGTCCAAGTGGTCCACCTCCCACGGTGGTCTTCTTTGACTGGTCGGTCCGGCACAACCGAAACTTTTGTGCCATTTTCAAAACATTCTCGTTTCCAGTCCCGCTTATCGTCACTACAAAGTAGTTAAGATGGTGGATGGCACACAAGTAAACTGAACATTCTAATACAACATACATACACAAAAAGACATATTCTAATGCAATAATTCTTCTAATTTATTTAATATTTAATTTATTCAACTTGTCCATCCAGACTTTGGGCAGCGGTGGAGATTCAGTGGTGATGTAGTCATGGTGAGCCCGTTGAACTTTTGGTCAGCAGATCAGAGAGTCAGTGGTTTCAAGGCTGGTTGTCCTGTTGCATTGTTTCCTTTTAAAACAAGAAACTTTACTCTCACATTGTCTTTCTCCAGGGTATAAATGCGGACCTGAGCAACCTGTTAGGAAAACCTAAAAAAAAGTGAAGGGGGGGGGGGTAGCCCTGCAAAGGTGCAATAGACAACCATCCCATCCAGGGAGGGTAGTATTGCTGTAAGTCACTATTTAAGCTCCAGGCATTTGTGGCCACTAGGTTTCTGAAGATTTTGTCTTAATTTACTCGGTAGGCTAATGTTCTCAGTAGGCGGGTAGTAAGGATGAACTTGTACTGAGTACATTAGCCACTACACTCGATTTGTCAGGTAGTCGTCAGGTACTTGTACTGTCTTGATTGCGTCAATAAAGGTCTCAGTTGACTGTAGTTTGTGTCGTGATTCTTCGGTCAAAGGTTTCAGTATGGTAGTCAAGTATGGGACTGTGCAATAATTATCGGGAGGGGGGCTGAAAAATGAGCCTCACATAGAGAAATATTATTTAGTGCCCCCCTGCCAACCAAGGCAAGTTTAGCTCTGTCCCCCCTCTTGATCTCCCAAAAATTATGACTTGCCCTCCCCACCTTCTACCTACATTTGTAGTAAAAGCTTAAATACACCTGAATTCACTACTTGCTTTGTACTGTAAGGCATTCGACATCAGTGTCTGGGACAAACAGTCTCACATTAAACGATGGGCGATAAATCCGTCCATTTCCGAATAGTCTTATTGCGCATCGTCTTCTGAGTCGTCTGGTTCGTCTTTTGAATCAGTCGATTGCGGCTCCGAGTCACTAGTTGTCAGGGGCGTTCCTGCCTTTACGCGAAATACGCAAGTGCGTACCAGAATTTTCTGCCGTTAATATTGTTTTTCTTAACTCTCGGTTTATAATACAGGAGAAATGGAAAATTCATATAGATGAAGTGTAAAGATAATATTGTGCAATTTGGATACCTACAGTTCCTTTATCACTGATGCGGAAGAATGCGCCAGGGCGTGTTGTATTACCTCTTCCATTTATTGCCCGACTTATTGCGCGGCTGTGGTCGCACTCCTGCAATGTTAGTTCAGTGTCTATCAAGCGGTTTGATTCCATTATTGCTCTTTGCGTCACAAGACGTGTCTTGTCCAACATAACTGCCTTATCCAATATGCTACGAGGAGAAAAAAAAGGAAGTGGGGGTAGTGGTGACAGTGTAATGAAGGAAGAAAGAAACGAACCCATGGTTTGGGACGAACTTTTTTGGGGTGCAGAGGAGATAGCAGCCGAATGTGGCATGGGACCCCCAAGTAGTACTAGCACAGATTAGCCCGATTGTTCTCGTTGGGTCACGAATCACGGCTCCGCCGTCAAATTGCTTGCGCCGTATGAGTCAATAATTGAGTCTGCTTGCAAGGTTCTAGTTCAAATATTTGTTGCTCACATATGTTTCGTCCGCTAGCAAAGTAATACTTGATAAGATCAAGAGAGGATGAAGGGAGAGAGCGAATCCCCCATACATGGGCCTCTTCCGATGAAAATTATTTGAAATCTATTTTTGGTTCTGTCATAACGGGTGGTTATTTTAAGGACGAGACCTCATTGGTCAGTTAGAAAGACGTCGTGTAATTTTAGATTGTTGACATGGGAACAGCAGATAAAAATTACCTTCGCAGGATGGGTGCGAACTAATAATAAATTTCAAATAATCATCATAGGGCACGGGGATTCACTCTCTTACTTAATAATAATAATAATAATAATAATAATAATAATAATAATATTTATTACTTAATATTGCGCAAATTAACATAAATACATGAATACAATTCATCCTCTCTAGCTAGATCTCTTGATAAGATCTACAACACTTACAAGAGCGATCTTTCCGATAAAGTGACCTACGACAAAGACGTTCTAAGATGTAAGACAAAGAGGGTGGGTGCTGCCAAAAAACCAAGTGGATTAGTGGAGACCATGGAAACTATCCACAGTTCTCACAATTCTCCTTATAATGCCTATGATATGTCTACTGTAACGCCAGGGTGTTCATTTAGTACCGTGCACAGAATCCAGTCCTACAAGCGTTGAACCATGAGAACTGAGCAGCTCTCTCTCTCCTGGCGCATGCAAGCTTATAGACACACTCCGATGGACACCAAAAGTGTAATATGGAAATTTTGCGCTCAGTAAAACAGAGACTTTTTCTTTTTTTAATTGTAAATACTTCCTGGCAAGAGTAACTGTGTCGAGTTTCTTTTCAGTTACCAAGAAAATAAGAGAACTTATTTTGTAGTCCTATCAGAAGAACTATTTAAACGTGCGACTACGTGCAGTTGTCTTACACAGAAAATCCCAATATCGCTGAAAAGCATAATAAGCCTAAGCTGTAATTGTAATGATAACGGTAATTATGTTTCCCTTCCCTTGGCTAAGTGTCGGACTGGCATTATGCGTACCGCCAAAAACTGCCTGGGAACGCCCCTGGTTGTGTCATTACCTTCGGTTTCCAGTAAGTCTTGACCAGCACGAACATAACGCAGAAAACGAGCTACTAGTGCCGCTTTCCCTCCACTAACTTGTAAATGGTGCTGGTTAAGGTACAGTATTAACTTGTTTGCAGTCAGCGCGCTGACTTGGTGCTCGTCGTTCCAGTCAATGTTTGGCAGTGTGTTTCTTTCTGCTACTCGCTTGGTACGGTGTTGCATAAAACTCTTGCAGGCACTCTCGTCAACCATGAAGTCTTTGCACACCTTGGAGAAGAAGCTAATTTCCCAGAGACAAACAATCGCTTCACTTGTACACTAGGAAGAAGCCGGTCGATTTGATCACTAATGCTAGGAATGTATCCGCGCAATGATGCTCTGGTGTCACTGAGATTGGGAACAGGAAACCAATTTCCAGGAACCCCTGCTGACCATCCTTCCTGTTTGCAAGACTCACAAGAGGGTTCGCAAGCGAATTTCTATACATTTAACGTTAATTCCTAAGGAGGGGACACTCCATCTGTTAGTTATTTCTTATAATGGAAAACTCCCCTTCTTGAGATCCTGGATCCGCCCTTGTTGTGTTAGTTATAAATAAACTAAAATGCCATGTGACCAAATAGGTGAATGAATGAATGAATGAATGAATGAATGAATGAATGTTTATTTCCCATGAAGTGATTTAAGTATATTAGAATGAATACTAATTTAATATCTTGGGAGGAAGACTATAGAAACCCTCACGGGCTTTTACAAAGTAGTCCCCCTTTTGTAACAATTATAAAAAAAATACATTCAATTTGTATCAGGTAGTAAGATTAGTAACATCACTCTAATTAAGTAATTTCTTATTTTTTTTTATTTTTATTTTTTACTGAGCTATCGCTGCCAAGGATAAAATATACTGTTTCAGCTTCTTTTTAAATATTTTTAAAGACACTGAGTTTTTGATGAACAAAGGTATTCTATTCCAAAAGTCAATTATTTTGTTTCTTGTCGAATATTTTCCGTAATTTGTTCTGTTATAAGTTTTATGAAGTTGCTTTGAGTTTCTAGTATTATATTCATGAACTTGTGCATTTTCTAAACAGAAGTCACTGAAATAGATTGGAAGTACTTTATTACTAAGACTGAAACTGAAGGAGCCGATTAAGAAGTCATTAATTTGGTATATATTAAAAAGATTCAGCTGTGTAAAGAGCGGAAGTGACGGTGCTGTGTATGATGAGAAAATTATAATTGTCAATACTTTCTTTTGTAATTTAAACAACTTGTCAAGCCTTGTTGGGTAGTTATTGGCCCAGACAATATTTCCAGGAAGATATGGGTAAATCAAACTATCGTATAACATTTTCAAATGGGTTTGGTTTACGTAAAAACGAATTATACAAAGCAAACCTGTAGTTCTTATAATCTTTTTGGTGATATAATCAATGTAGTTCTTCCACGTTAGGTGTTGATCAGTTATAATTCCTAGAAATTTGACTTCTTCAACTCTCTGCAATTCATTTCCGCTAAATCTAAGATTCATTTGTCTAATCAACTGTTTTTTGTGTGATTTGAAAATAACAAAATTTGATTTTCTAATATTCAGAGTCAGTTGATTCAGTGTTAACCATTCCTGGACTCGAGCTAACTCCGCATTTACTGTAGATTCAAGTTCTTGTATATTTTTTCCTGAGCAAAAGAGATTAGTGTCATCTGCAAACAAAATAGTAGACAAATTATTTGATGAGTTGTTTAGGTCATTTATGTAGATAAAAAATAGTAACGGACCAAGAATAGATCCCTGTGGAACTCCACAAGTAACTGCTTGTTCAGATGATTTTGTCTGATTATATTTGACAATTTGTTTTCTGCTCATGGCTCTGGTACTAAGTACCATTAGTTCTTTGTTAAATTTTTGTTTTTGAACACCTATAAATCATCACTTATTCGTATTAAATCGCTCCCAGAAAGAAATGAGTATCATTGTTATTGAGACATAAGTGGCATTTGAATCTTTGAGCCAACTTGCCCCTAAGAAAATTAGATACCACCCCCCTGCTTTTCATATAGAAATTTACATGTTACCCCCCCTTCCTTAGGCCATGAGTTTACATGGTGCCCCCCTCCTGATAATTGTTGCACAGTCCCTATTTGAACAGTTGGTATGTCGGGGACCCACAGAGCCGGGTTATGGGTCGCATGGGTATGTTAGGTTTGTGCAGTTTCGATAGTCCGTGGAGTAAAGCTGTAAGTTAGTAAAGTTGGTTTACTAACTTAGAACAAACACCACTGATCCTTTGCCAACAGCTACCTGCACCATTTACCGGATAATCAAACTTTTTGTTAGATCATCCGATGCCATGAATGTTTATCTGTACTTGCGTGGCGGGATCATGTTGTTGCGCGACGAGTGCGAGGCCCGCGTGGAGAGAGGAAGAATTTCACCCAGAACTCTTAGCGGTCACTGTTTCCCGGAATTCACGCGATCCTTCCGTGTGGCTTCGTTGTGGAGTTTTGCTGTAGAATTCGTCTCTTTGACTCTTTCCTAAAACACAGTAAGTCCTTTTTTCTACTTGAACAGGGCATAGTTTATCATTTTTATGTAGCGAATATAATAACACTGTCTTCGGACTGTGTTTCCACGACCGGGTGGAAAAAATTGAGTCTGTTTGTATCTTTCCAATCTGAATCACTCAGTCACACCACTGAAATCTTTAAGCTTAAGCTTATATTCGAGTAAAGACATCTCAAATAAGGCCTTAACCCTTTCGCTCTCAGAGTCAGTTATTCGGAGATATTTAAGGTGATTCTAACTTTTGAGTCTGTGGATGAAATCCTATGGTGTGACCGTTCAAAGTACTTTCACACGGTACTATTTATATTTTACAAAATGAAATTTGGGATTCGTCTTGAATCTTGATTTTAGGCACTCTTAGGAATGAAAGGGTTAAACTAACACTGTAACCTCAATCTAAAATTATGTTCTACGTTTTCAGGTTATTTATTGGTATGACTGGGCTCACTTTTTGTCCCCTTTAGCTTTTACGTCTGCCCACAGTCATTTTTCTCCTCCTCTACCCTCCCCACTCATTTTCCTTTCAGACTAATCCCCACCCCCTCGGTTGCTCTTTCTTCTCTCCCTAATTATAATCTTCCCCTGCTTTTAAAATCCAAGATGGCGGTTATAGCTTTCACTTGCCTAAAAAATACACCTGCATTGCAGGCTATCTAATGTGCACCCACAGCCTGTTTCTGACATCACTAGGGTATAGTTGGATGGAGCCAATGGGTTCTGCTGCTCCGGCCAGGTGATCTACAGTCTTATTGTGCCAAATGCCTGTGTGGCCTGCTGGCTAGATGTTGTTCTGTAGTTCGCTTTAATGTTACTAACAGGTTTGGTCCAAGACTCTCTTACGTACATGCCCAGACAGACTGTAGCCTATTGACGAGGCTCAGGGAATTATAGGTGAATATGACAACTCTATCCTCCTCTGTAGCATTACTATCCATTCACATTAGACCATCCTCATAAGCTTTAGATTCAGCCCTGAAGGAACTGGTAATGCTTTTCTGCACACCATTCAAATAATTCCTATTGTTTTGCCACACTGCGCCACCCCATCGGGGCGGGGGGTGGGTACTCCCCTATATAAGCTATATAGGTATGTGCCGCCCCAAAGGGTATGGTTTTTGAGCCATTTTGGTCTGAAAATGGGTATAGATATGCACAGTAGTAGCCTCTTAAAACTTAAAATAGATAGAGGGAATTACACAGCGGCGCAAAGATATAAATTTTATTTTCGAGTGGTGAAACCAATATTTTACTCACTCGCTGTGTTCGTTCGTAAAATATTGTTTTTTACCACCGTGTAATTTTCTTTTTATTATATAGACAAGAGTATTTTTGCACAAACAACAGTGTAAGAGCGGGAAATGACGACATCGACATCCTCACTAGTGAGGATATGGAAAATATGCCACTCGAGTCCCGGTGTCCTAGTGGATTTGGACCCCCTCAGAATTGGACCCCCAGGTCCAGATCTGCTAGCGAATATAGACCCCCATGGGTCCACTTTCGCTATCGGATTTGTACCCCCTTCGTGGATTTGGACCCCCCTGTAAAAACTTACGCTGCCAAATAACTTCAACAGAAAATCTGGCTATTTGTATATAAACCACCAAAACGACTCTTTCGCTCTTCAGCCTTGCCAGCAAACTATTTCTCTTGGGTTTTAGAACACGGTAATTGAAAGCAAAAGGTTATTGTGCTATACGTAAAAGCGTAAAAGCTAATTTATTGAAAAGCTGCCACGCTTGAAACCAAAAATAAGATGTATATTCCTCGTTCTCAAAACATTCTGGGAGACTGAAGACCCTCTTCTCAAAACTTACCGATTCAAAGGGAAATCATTGCCTTATTGAAGGGGGTCCAAATCCGCTAGCGGATATGGACCAGGGGGTCCATATCCGCAGGGGGGGGGGTCCGAATCCGCTGTGACACCGGATGTAGTTTCGTATGACCCTTGCGAAATGGATTCCCAGCTTTCTGGGAATTCCTAGGAATTCCTAGGAATTCCTAAGAATTCCCAAAATTCCCAACTATGCAAATTAGCTGTGACTAAGAAAGCTTGGAATTCTTGGGAATTTCTGGGAATGAAAGATATAAGCTCTGTGTACGGTTGGAATTCCTAGGAATTCCTGGGAATTCCAAGCTATGCAAATTACCTACAATTTAAGAAGCTTGGATTTCTTGGGAATTTCTGGGAATAGATCTTATAAGATCTAATAAGGCTTGGAATTCCTAGGAATTCCTAAGAATTATCAAGATCTTTTCAGGTTAAAGCTTAGTGTTATTTTTGGGCATTTAAGAGTGGTTATCTAAGTGTAGATCGCTGAACTGCTTTGGAGTTTTCTCACACCAAGTATCTCTTGACGTTTGGACAAAAACAAAACAGCCACCAAAAAACAAAACTATTTAAGCTTACTACAAAGTACACGTATCCGTCAAAATATTCAAACTTTCAGATAAGCACATTTTGAGTTTCAATTTCTACTTGGAATGTTATGCTTAGTCTGTGCAAGAATTAGCCATAAAACAGAAAAAATCATTTGTCAAAGAATAAGCAGTTTTACTTTACCTTGTTAATTTACGTGATCATATCTGTTCAGTTCAGCAGTGATTTCATGTGTATTAATATTCACGCAGCCACTTAGCAATTTAACGATTAAAATCTGCAGGTTTCGAACTTTTGCAGGGGTATATTTGTTCTAAGTCTCCATAGGTCCCAAAAAACGATTCAGTTGTGACTTCTTAGCAGAATGCAATCCTTAAAGTGAGCAAGAAAAGTGGAGCCGGGAGCGGCAGCCATTTTGGAATCCTGAATATGTGAAGAGAGACTGGTAATGAATGAGCCGCTTTGGTCAGCAGCCTTATCATTGCGGGCTCAGAGAAAACGGTTGAATATTCCGGCGCCACAAATTTCAAATGTTCAACACATGTTTCCTTGGATTTCCTATTCTTTCAAGCTTAAATGATGTCTCAAAGCAACAAAATTTGGATATCTACCCTTAAGAAGGAGGTGAGTTTTAAAGAAAATGATTTGTAATGAAAGATTGGCTTCAGAATTAACGATTTTTAGAAGATCATGTTCTCTCTTGTCTTCTTGAATTCGAAGCTATATTTACATGCCGAACTAGCTAGTTACATTTGAGGCAGGTTTATTTAACTAAAGAAGCAGTTATGGCATAGTTGTGCAGTTTATAGAGAAGCTAAAATGAAACATCAAATATAATGTTCTCCAGTGCCTCTCCACTGCAGAGTGTTTCCATCGCTTTAGTTTATAAAAGGACACAAGATAACTCTGGTGTTTTGAGTTTACAATGTCTTGATCTGAAAGCAATGATAGAGATCATTTTCTAGAGAATTGAAAGAACAGAACTGTTAACTGAATAGAACAATAACTCAGAACTGATTTTAATCACACAATGTTCTGTTTTGCTCTACCAGGTATATATTCAATTCATGATCAGCTGCCGTGAGAACAGATGTGACACTCATGGCCAGAACACTGCAGTGTCAAGTCAAGAGTTAGCCTGCTCAGTATTAAAGCTAAGTCACTTTTAATAACTACTCAAACTTATAACCAGGACACCCAGTCTCTAATCCACTCTGATTGAACACAGCAAAATATTTTGTGAAAAAAGAAAAACCAAGACAATGACTTTGTTGTCTGATTCACTTTGTGTATACTGATGAAGCTTTACTTAAACGAAGTATTCAGAAGTAAATAATTGTAATTTTTCCAATGTTGAATTGAATTTTCTTCCAGTCACTGACTGTGTCGACAATTCTTGAAAATGTATTCACTGATGTGAATTTCAGAGAACAATACATACATGTAAGTCATGTACATATGTCCAAGAAATATAGTATTCAATATGTCATATAAAGACTCTTGTGAACTTTGTGGAGATGTTATTTTAATCACAGCTGCACTGCGTCATTACAAGATGTAGTCTCCAGGTTAGTTTCCACTGCGTCACTACAAGATGTAGTCTCCAGGCTAGTTTCCAGAGTGCTGAATCTGTGATGAATTAGTGCTCTAAATATATTCACAAGAAAAGGTTTTAAGGCTTTATAGTACAGGCATTAAGTTTAAAATTTTCAATAAATCAAAAAAATGTTGAATTTTGGGGCCTGGATGACAAACTTGTAAAGAATCCTTAAAATTTTTCGAATAAACACTTACATCAACTTTAAGTTTGTTTGTTGTTTGATGTGCATAATTAAGATCCTAGTAGTAACTATTCTCAGTAATTCCCAGAAATTCCTAGGAATTCTTAATTTTATCCAAGTTAATCTAAGACCATGCAAAGCTTGGAATTCCTAGGAATTCCTAGGAATTCCATGTTCCAATTACCGTGAAAATTCACACCTTCATTCCTAAGAATTCCTAGGAATTCCTAGGAATTCTTAGGAAAAAATTCCTAGGAATTCTTAGGAAATTCCTAGGAATTCCTAGGAATTCTTAGCTTCATTTCGCAAGGGGAACTTTACGAGTGGTCAATTTTCCACTAAACCACTCTTGTCTATATAGTAAAAATATCTTCATTGCTAGATGTTACTGGAGAAAACAAGTTTAGATCTGACTTTGTAGTCAATGTGTATGGAGCTATTATAGCACCCAGTCGATCGATCAATCTGATGGACGTAAAACCAGAGCAGCCACGTCCACTCAACATAAAAATAAGACAAAAACAAGTAGTAAGAAAATTGAGGTCTTCATTGCCAGATGTCACTGAAGAAAACTACTCAAAATCTGACTTTTGCAGTCAATGCATATACATGGATGTATTACAGCGCCCGATAGATTTATCGTGTGATCAATCGCATGGACCCATGTCGATGGATGCAAAACCAGAATAGGTACTTACAATCTTTGTAAAAATAAAACATATACAGTGAACACAAGAAATAATTAAGCAAAACAGCACAAGCTCATGAACATAAGCATTATTTTGGAGCAGGCCCATAGCTACCTAACTGTTATTTTTGTGGTAGCAAGAAACTTCCTTCCTCGAAAAAAAGGCTCCTTCTGTTTTCATCCAGCAACAAATGCAGTACAATTTTGGCAAATGCTCTGTCAATAGTATTGCTGAAACCCATAGACGTTTTTCTTTCCCTCCGCTAATGATACACAGACTCCTTCAGCCGTACAACTTTGGCAGATCGAGCCTGGAAGTCTCGGCGTTCACCTCAGCTTTCCTGAACCGTACGAAGCGTCCAATCAAAAGATCTCCTTCTTTACCACAAAAACACTTCAGAATTCTGAAATATAGACAATGAAATCGATATGACGTCACTTAAATGTTAACTCGAAATTCACACTAGTTCTTTCAGATCGCAGCGATGGAAGAAAATACAAATCAGACTTGACAACAATAAAGAGACTGGTGGATTTTTCATTACGAAAAATGTACCTCGGCGTGCAAAGCACTTTGGGTGACAACTTTAAGTTTTGATTGTAAGCATGCATGCTTTGAATTACCGGTAATTATTTTTCTGTGTATTACCACTTACTCAGCAATTGTACACATTATCTCAAGTGGAAGGGTATGAGTGACTGTTACTCTGAACTTTTTTTTTTTTAATTTAAACTTGAAACATCTGAAAAAGGGTTAAAATTGATTGTTGTGCAGTTTGAGTGAGCGTCATCATGCTGTAAAATGTTTGTGCTCATCCTCACTGTGCACATAATTCATAATTCTTCTGCAATGTCAGAATAAGACAGTGATGTGCTACATATGCCCAATTTACTGCAAGTATTAAACTTTTAGTTACGGGAGCCACAAGTTAAATAAATAGTTGATACATATTCAACCGATTTTTTTCAAAAACACTTGTAGAATTTCTTGAAACTTGCCAGTCAGGAAGGCATACAGGTGGCCTATAAGGCACATTAGGTTGTTTCAAAAGTCTGGGTCTAGATGTCGAGAAGATTGGATTTTATGTAAAATATATGATGGCATTTCCATGATGCGATGGTGACACCACTGTCAATCAAATTAACTTTTTGAAAGGTCTGTTCAGTTGCAGTAAGTGAGTAAAGTACCTAGTCGTTTCGAGCTCTGACAGCAAAGAATCAGCTGCAGATCAAATGTTGGGTGTTATTGTCTTAAACAGTCAAGGCAAGCAACCATAAGTTGTAACTCAAGGTTTATGGATAAAATGTTTTCTCATTTCAGACTAACAATGGCCTGTGCTGTGCCTGAAAAAGTTGATAAGCAGTTGACTTGTGCAATCTGCATTGAACAATTCAAGGAACCAAAGGTTTTGCCATGTCTGCATACTTACTGCAAAGGATGTCTGGTGAAGCTGGTCAAGAAACAGGGACCTGATCATGTTATAACTTGCCCTGAGTGTCGACAGGATACAAAAGTAAGTCAGTAGGGTGTCAAATTGTGAATGCTGTGGTGTAAATTTGTTTTTTGAAGTTTTTCAAACCAGTCTAATTTTTGTTTTCCTTTGTCCCAGGCCCATTATGATCATAATCTGCTAAAAATCAAACTAGTTTGACTCAGTACAGAAACCAGGTTGAGCTCTAGCAATTGAGGTCCTCCGTCCTCTGCCCAGGATCCTAATAGGATCCTAACAGGATCTTGTAGGATCTTAAACAGGATCCTGATAAGATCTTACATAAGATCCTATAGGATCCTACTATAGGATCTTGTTTAGGATAGGATCCTACAGGTTCCTAAACAGGATCCTAGACAATCCTAAGTAGGATCCTATAAAACATGGTGCCATTTAGGATCCTGGCTAGGATCCTGTATGAACTTACAGGATCCTAGAAAATCCTGTAGGATGACCTACAGGATCGTAGAAAATCCTGTGGGATCCTG